>SNVD02008235.1:0-33528 GCA_013180625.2 Boswellia sacra | reverse complement strand
GGAGTAACTTTTTGTTACCCAAAAGTTCTTGGGTCCTTGGGGGTTAGTTTTGGTACTTTTTGGAATCCATATTTGTTTCAAATTAGGATTTCTCTTAATGTAACAAGAATGCATTTTGTGTCCTTTCTTCCACAATAATTACATGAATGATTAGGATTATTCATAGAAGATGCATGAACAAAATAGTTTTTAAAATACTTTTGATTTTTATGAGTTTTATATCCTAACCCTCTTTTATCAAAAACACACATTTGGTTTGTAACATAGAATTCAAATTTTTTGTGCTTTTTGTAAAACTATCAACAATATTTCTTAAATCATTATTTTCCTTTTTCAAAATAACATTTTCTTTCTCTAATTTATCAAAATCCTTTTGTTTTAAAATCTCATTTTCAGTTTTTAAAAAATATATTTGACTTTCTAAATTTTCAAAATCTTTTTGCTTTAAAATTTCATTTTCATTTTCTAAAGCTTCATTTATTTCCACCAACTCTTCTAATTGAGATAAACAGGATTTTTGACTTCTTTTTGACCCCCCCCCCGCCCCTATACCCACCCTGTCCTTTTGGAAAGCATTGATTTTTGAATTTGCTTCTCAACTTGCACATTAATATTTGGAACGCTTCAAGTAATTCATCATATGAAAAGTTTAGGATCATAGTTTAGAATACTTACCTCATCTTCACTTAAAGCCATGAAGCACATGTTTGCCACTTCGCAATCTTCTTCTTCGGTGGACCTAGCTTCACTATCATCCCAATTTGTGGCTTTCATTGCTTTGGATTTCTTGTTTGGACTCTTGAAGTAAGGACAATCCATCTTTACATGTCCCGGTTTCTTGCATTCATAGCAAATAACTTGATCATTTTTCTTATCTTGCTTTGAGCTTTGCCCTTTGTACTCCCTTCTAGAATTCTTCTTGAATCCTTGGTTTCTTCTAATCATCCTTTTTAGCTTTCTTGTGATGAATGCAAGATCTTCATCATCTCCTTCATCGTCGGACTCATCATCTTATTTTGTTGAAGATTTGAAAGCGATATTTTTCTTTTTCTTGAAATCTTCTTCATTCTCCTTCAAGGTGATTTCATGAGTCATGAGAGAACCCATAAGTTCTTCTAATGGTAGTTTGGTGAGGTCCTTTGCTTCTTGAATTGCCGTCACCTTTGGCTCCCAAGATTTTGGTAGACACTAAGAATCTTTCTCACCATTTCAACATTAGAATAAGATTTACCAAGAGATTTCAAACTATTAATAATATCCGTAAATCTAGTAAACATTTCAGAAATTGATTCATCCGATTTCATCTTAAAAAGCTCATAACTATGAACTAGCATACTAATTTTAGATTCTTTAACTTGACTAGTTCCTTCATGAGTTACGTCAAGTGTGTGCCATATTTCTTGTGCCGTAGAACAAGTAGATATTCTATTAAACTCATTTCTATCTTGAGCACAATATAACACATTCATAGCTTTAGCATTCAAACTCAATTTCTTTTTATCATCTTCACTAAAATCTTTAGGTTCTTTAAGCATGCATTCCCCATTTTCAATTTTGGTAGGAACAAAAGGTCCTTCCAAAACAATAGACCACAAATCATAATCAAAAGATTTCAAGAAAATACTCATTCTAGTTTTCCAATAAGAGTAATCACTTCCATTAAAAATGGAGGTCTAGAGATAGAAAGTCCCTCAACATATGAAGTTGAATTAAAAGTTGCCATAGCTCAAAAATCGATTAAGATTTAAAAACTTGAGCAACCTTGCTCTGATACCACTTGTTGACCCAGGTATGGCAACCCAAGAGGGGGGGTGAATTGGGTTTTTATTTATCAAAACAGATTTATGAAACTTTTCTTGAAAGATCAAAATTAGTTAAATCTTTCTTTAAGAACAAAGGTGAAGAAGATGAAAATAGAATGCAATCAAGAGAATGGCAATAAAGAACAATCACAAGAGCAAGTAAATATAAAGAGATAGGGATAGAGAGAGTGCAAACTCGATTTACGTGGTTCGGCAAACCTTGCCTACGTCCACGGGCTCCTAGCTCCACGAGCTAAGCTTTCCACTAAGTTGTAGAAATCTTTACAACTTGCTTGATGAACAACCTCACCAAGACTTTTTCCTTCAACTCTTGATAACACCACACCAAGAGTTCTTCTTGATGAACAACCTCACCAAGGCAACTTCCTTCAACTCTTGATAACACCACACCAAGAGTTCTTCTTGATGAACAACCTCACCAAGGAAAGAGTTCTCTCAAGGATACTTTTATCCTTACAAGAAGATCTCACTCTCACACAATATAAGAACAAAGAAAAGTTTTTACAACAAAAGTACAACTCTCTTCAAAGAGTAGATAAAGAATATAAAAGCTCTCTAGACTTGATATTTCTCTTGCTTTTTGCTTGATAAAATGCTTCTCTTGCACTTGTTGAATGCATGGGAGAATGGCTCCTTTTATAGGCAAATGAGATGAACTTAATCAAGTGAAGACACCATCTCCAAATTTTCTGCCCACCATAAAAACCGTAATCTTGTCTGCCATTTTTGTCAATGTTCCGTTTGAAATTTGAAAATCTGTAAAACATAAAAGATCTGCACATTTGAATAAGCTTTCCAACGCATCAAGAATCAAGTCATTTGGATATCTGTAGCTCAAGATATGGCCAAAACACCATTCGGTGCTCATGTGACTTGATTTTTCCTCCATGTGTCAGTCCACCGACTTGAATGATAATTCTGTCAGCCTTCCGTTTGAAATTTGAATTTCTTCAAAACATAAAAGATCTTATATTTGAATAAGCTTTCCAAAACATTAAGATTCAAAGAATTTGGATATCTCTATCTTAAGATATGGCCAAAACATCATTCGGTGCTCATGTGAGTTGATTTTTCTTCTCTGTGTCAGTCCACCGAATTGCATGTCAATTATGTCGGCCTTCCATTTGAAATTTGAATTTCTTCAAAAAATATGAAATGTGCCCCATTAAGTCATCTTTCTAATGCCACAAGAATCAAGTCATTTTGATTTTTCTAGCTCAAGATATGTCCAAAAGAGTATTCGGTGCTCATGTCAGCTGCTTCCATTTGTCTTTCAACTTGCATGATGATTTGGACGATCTTACACTTGAAATTTGAATTTCTTTAAAACATATGAAATGTTATAAATTGAGTAAGCTTTCCAAAGGCTCAAGAATCACATAATTTGGATATTTGTAGAGAAATATATGACCAATTGATTGAACATTGCTCATGTGTCACATTCCTTGAATCAAACCTTGTTCTTAAACTTTGGTGCCTTTAACATGTAGTCTTCTCCTTAGCTTCAACACTTCATTTTAATAAGCCTCTTCTTGATTTTAAAATTATTTCATTGATCTTACTCTTGCACATAAATAAACATGTTAGTAAATCTCAATTAATCAATGTGTATTGTTATCATCAAAATTATCATGTAGCCTTAGGGCTAACACATATCTTGTTAACTTCAACAGCCAATGGCCACTCAGAATTCTTGTTAAAATGTTCAAATCCTTTCTGAAGAAATTCAAAATTTTTTAGTTCTCTCCCTTTCAAGAAAATGAAGATGTTAGCCCTACTAAAGCTAGCCATAGAGGAATAAGTTCTGAACATTATACCCTTACTGTACAAGAGTTAGCTCAAGCATTAATTGAACCAACATAATCTATTTGGGCTTGTGAAGCTTTTCATGTCAGCAAAAGACTAGAACAGCTCAGAGAGAAATTGAGATTAGTGGTAGATTTTTGCCCTCCCAATTTGTTCTTAGCTAATAATAAATTTCCAATTCCCAATACCCATACATTTTTTGTCATCCTTGCTGAAGCTCGAGTTTTTTCATAAGTTGATTTAAAGGCAGGATTCTTGCAATTGGGAATTCAGAAGGAAGAAAGATTTAAAACTAGATTTTGCATTCCTAATCATCATTTCCATCAGAATGTCATGCCTTTTGGATTAAAAACAGCCCCTTTTATCTTTCAAAAGGCAATGATTAAGATCTTTCAACCTCAAGACCAACATGCTTATTTATATAGATGATCTTCTTATATATTAATCAACAATAGAAGAACATCTGGAGCTATTAAAGCAGATGCACTCCCTTCTTCTACAATATGGCATTATGATTTCTCAAAAGAAATGTGTATTTATAGTGCCAGAAGTAGATTTTTTGGGAATGATACTCACTGACGGCCAATATCGTCTCCAGCCTCACATTGGGAAACAATTACTTTATTTTCCTGATGAGAACCTTTCAAAGCAACAAATTCAACAGGTGCTGGGTATTATTAATTTCATAGCATATTTTATTCCTAAACTGTCAATGGTAATTCATCCTCTTCAATTTATGCTAAAAAAAGCTACTCCTTCCTGGGGACTTGAGCAAACCAACGCTCTCTCCCAAATTTAGAAGATTGCACAAGATCTTCCCCCTTTGCAAATTCCTTCTAACGGAAGACGAATCTTGCAAACTGATGCCAGTTACTTTTTCTAGGCTGTAATTCTCATTGAACAAAAAAAATGAGAAAAGTAATATTTGTGGTTATAAAAGTGGTGCTTTTTCAGAACCTGAGATCTATTACCACTCCACATTGAAAGAGATTCCGCAGTTAAAGAAGGAATTGAAAAGTTTCAGTTCCACCTCATCGGTCATCATTTTCTGGTAGAGATGGATATGAGCTCCTTTCCAAAAATGTTGCAGTTTAAACAGAAGCAATTGCCTCATTCCCAGTTACTTAGATGGTCAACCTAGTTTTCCCAATTTACCTTCCATGTCAAGCATATTAAAGGGAATAACAACATTCTTGCAGATATGTTATCTCGCCCTCAACAAATCAAGGTTGATCAAAGTAATTCTCTGCAACTCATTCTGGTGATCCATATGATGAATTCTTTTCCTCCTCCACCAATGGATCATGAATTTCTTCTCCAGAAGTTCCTGCTTTGATAGCAAATTAGACTCTGAATCAGTCTCATCATAAGCAAATATTAGAATATCATGCGAAAATCCTTACAAAATATGGCACATTCCCTTTTGACAGTATAGAGATTCATCCAGAATTTCCATACATGACAATCTATCATGTCCGAGATATTGAAAAGGATTTTAGCCCGGAAAGCTTATGGTTCTTTTGGCATCTTTTACAGTAGTTTTCCATCGGCATTGAGTTTAATCTCAACTACATGTCAACCAAAATGGCACACACCAGTCTGCTATATAGCCAAACAACTCTCGATACCCCTTCAGGGTGTTTTCAAATATTCCTCGAGTGGTTCCATCCTCTCTTGTGTTGGAAATCACAATTTGAATATCAAAGACAGAAAAGCTTCAATCTTTATGGGCAAAGAGCAACACATCATATTATCTACATTTTTAAAAGGACTAGCATTATTACTAACAATCATTTGCAATTCTTTTCACATGTGCAGGAATACTGTTTATCTCCATACAGCTTGGCTCAAAAATGGGAAGCATATCCCCATGAATTTCGGGAATTCCGAAGAAGCATTTCAAAAATAAATTCTAGAATTCCACCACAAATATGGCGAAGCATTGAAGATGATGCACCATGGGAACAATATCCTTCAAAATATTGTCATCAATTACGACAATATAGAAAAGTGTATCACTTAACCCATAAACACATAGTTCGAGGAGAGAGTTCCTGTTCTTGCCAAGCCCAAGAAGATGAAGATAATGATCCACTTCTCCAACTCAGTCTCCAAAGTCTTCCACGACCGACACTCCCACAGATGTCTCACGAATAATCTTGTCCTCCACATTTTCAAGATTCTCAAGATCCTTATAATATTGATCAGACTTAGCTGCAGCAATTTCTAGAAAAAGGCAGTGGACCAAGTCAAGAAAGCAAACAAGATGATGCTATTCTAAATAAACTTCTTACAGACTTGGAAAAGAGAAAGAAAAAGACTCCTCAATTTGATATGTTAACATGGTGGGACCCTGATTGTGATTATGATTCTGATGAATATCCACATTTTTCTAACATTACTACGTCACCAAAATGATGTTCAGGCACCATCTCTTCCATAAATTCAAAAGTCAAGACTTACCTGCCGCCTATGTGAGAAAAGTCTTTAGTCTTGTAATAAAGCTTTTAACTCTTTCTCACATGTTTCTGGACATAAATGTCCAAGAGTTTAATAAATATGTTATGTATGTAAAAGACAACAAACCATGTAAAAAGCCATTTTGTCATGTCTTCTTTTCAGCATCGTGTCTGGTAAATTGTTTGACACATTTATGTAGTAAAACAATTAGCCAAGTGGCTTGCTTTAAAATCAAGTAATCTTTTTATAAATAAAAGTTTCATCCTTCCTAGAGGAAAATCGACTTTGGGAGGAAACCTTTTGTAATTCTTTCGTTCACTTACATACTTCTTTATGTTTTATGTTTTATATTTAGTTTTCTATTCTACTGATTTTGAGCACATCGGCTGGAAACCCAAAGGTATATTCTAGTGGTGAACTTAAATAAGCACTATACTTGTCTGCAACTGAGTGTAAACAACGCCATGTACTCAATATCTCAGTCATTGGTGTTGTGCTTTTACTTCCATATTTATGCTAAGTTTTGAATCATAAGAGTTCTTTTTGTGACGCGCTTTAGAAGGAAATAACTTGATTCAAAGCCTAAGCTTTTACTTTTGGTGAAAAGCACCCACCTGGAATCATTTCCAAGATATGAAACATTGAAAAAATAAATAATAATTTACAGTGACTTTGATAAACCAGAGACAAGATTTTGGAATCTAAGTGGGAGTTATATTAAGCTCTTAAAATATCCATGCACAAAGAGGCCGAGAATACACAGGGTAAACAAAACAATTCTCGTGTTTTTCGGATTCTTGACTGCATTTCATTCCCATTCGCATGATGAGGAAGTACAAAACTTTGAATAAGAAAAATAACTACAAACATAAATATACTATACTACATTCCTAATTAGAAGTTAAAATTGTTTGAGATTGTCAAAGTCAAGACCCTCCAAGCTATGAAGACATCAAATCTCTGATTGAATAAAGGCTGGTAGCTTTTACGAGATCATGATGGCAAGTCGCATCGTTTTCGACTCAGCTCTTCCTAAAGCCTTAAGTTATTTTTCATTAACCATTTTGGTCTGCGGTAGTATATCTGCAGAAGCAACAAATTTTTTTATAAATCCATGTCTTATCCAAAACAGAAAGAAAATTTATAAAATGTTTGGATTTGCGCTTGGCTTTTCATATATATATATATATATGTATAAAATAGATTACCAGCATAATTTCATCAAATTTGTACACGAAACTCATCAGAACAGGTAATAACTTTCTTTTGACAAAAAGGAATCTGACACTAACTTAAGTTTTTTATGGTTATTCAAAGACGTCTCTTGTATGTAAAGATCAATGAATATACAATTATTCTCTTTGTCGTTCAGTAGAATTAAGTCTCAAAAAACATACAATTCATTTTCCTTTAGAATAGGGCAGAAAAGACTTTAGTCTGTCCTCATCCATGATGCTTATAGTCAAACCAAGTTCTGAACAGGGCATGTGTTATCTAAAACCTTAGATAAAGGCAAGCAAGAATCTTTTTTCCCCCCTAAAGAATTCACAAACTCAAAATCTCTTAAAAGGATAGCATATCTTTTAAATAAGCATAAATCAGACAATTTATCACAACTGATAAATCTCTTAAACACCGTCGGAATAAGTTCTTAAATTGATAGATTTATATTCTAAATCTACCAAAACTGATGAAGAGATGATAAAACAAACCTTTAAAATTCCGAGATGAATACGTAATTTAGTTCTATGACTAGTGGGAGTCAAAGCCCTTTGGAGAAAAAGACCACTGGTTGCAAAAATCTCTGATTTTTCAGCCCGGAAAGGTGGAGACAGATCAGGTCCAGGTGCTTTTTATGTTAATTCAGTTGAGTGTATCCAATTGCTTTCTAGGGACATTCATCAAACTTGCTTATCAAAGAATCTGCCAAGAGAAACAAGTAAATGACAACAATGGGCTTTTGAATCAATTAAATTACGCAACAGGAACAAACAAGAAACTACCTTATAATAAAATTGATAATCCTGGAAATAAATAAAAAAGATTAATGTGAATGTTATAAATCTACGAGTAGAACTCACCTTAAAAGTCACCGACTAATCCCATATTTAGTTGGCGTGGAATCGTAATAGTAAACTATACTTCTTTCAATAAATTGATTGACAATATGACATTTCTAGATATATATACTATAAGATTTCTAATTTCAACATGTAGTAGATAGGCAATTAACCATACATCGTTTCTATTGTAGCTTGCCAAAAGAATAGACATATATACTACGTATTATATGAAGACAAACCGACAGGTTTTTACATGAAAACGAACGTTCTTTTAAGGCATTTCATCAAACACTTATACGTGGTTTAAAAGCTCTGACTCAATGCTTCCAGCTGTAAGGTAGCTCACTACTTGTACATTCGTCACAACCAATTTGGGTAAAAGTTCATAAACAGCCAGTGGCATGTTATGCTTACACTTGACAATCTGATTTGCTGTAAAGGTACTTCCAAATTAAGCAGCACCACTTCAATGAAGAGAAGATAAGAGCAGAACAAATGAGGAAAGGAACAGAGCTTTCCCACCCTCGACTGACTTCAATTAACAAAACCTTTTTCACAACCCTAAGCGTTCTGTAATCCAAGAGCAACAAAACATTGAGAGTGAAAGTTCAAACTATTAAACATACGTTATAAACTGTTAAAGATACTTTGCGTTATAAATTGATAGATGACTATTCAATTAATGCGCTCAAAATTAATACAGGGTAAATAAAAGTGAAATGTGAACGCAAATATGAAAATAAAGAGTAAAGTAATTGAATACGTACCACTTTTTTGTATAATTTTTGTATGGTTGTATTAAGGTCACCTTCCCAACGCTCTTCATACTTACCCCCGTCCCATTGCCGTACTTTCTGCAACCTTGGCGTGCTTAAAACTCTTTCAGAGAAAGTCTTCATCATGGGGCATCTTATCACATATAAGTCATCCAGAGATGGGAATTTGAGAGTGACATTCGCAGAGCAAAAGCTTGCGAGACTTTCTAAATTCTTGAGTTCCAAGTCCTTCAATTTGCTAAACACGATTTCATTCGTCGCTGCATTCTTCTCATTAGCTAATACTTCTACCATCATTTCACAATGTTCTATTGTCAAACTTTCAAGTAGCACCAGACTTTTGGCTGTTGAGGATGCCAGTAAGTTTCTCAATCCATCGCAAAAGCTTACTTTCAGAGTTGTTAGATTTCGGAAAGATGCCAAAGATGGTAGTAGAATAATCAAATTCTGACAATAACATACTCTAGATTTTGAAGATTTGGAAGAATGGACTCCAGTTGAGAGTCCTGTTGCCACATATTCATCAAATTAGAAAGTCCCCGTAGCTCTAAACTTTTAATCTCAGTGAGCATCTCATCCTGTTTCGCGGCCTCTTCACATGAAAATAGCTCTTTATATGAAGTCAATTTTACTATGAGCTTTGTCAGATTGTTGAATATATGAAGAAATTTGAATGGAATATTCAGTGCTTCATCCTCAATGACCTTGAGAACTTTGATGGGGCAATAGTATTGTCCTGGAAATGGGTCTTCCAATATCATCCTGACATCGTCTCCACTTAAAGTCAATTCCTCGAAATTGGAATAAAGCTGTCAATTTCGATTAAAATAAAACAATAATTTAGATTAGAATTGATGAGATTTGCTCAAACAATAATTTCGAAATTTTTTTTCCTAATTTTTTATTGCAAACAATTATATTTTCAAGTCAGATTATGGATGTTTAGTACCTAAATTTAATATTTCTGTTTATTTATACATATATAAAATTACGACGTGAGTTTTGTTTATACATATTATTGTCTAAAATTGAATTAGTTAATTAACTGTAATTGGAGATAATGTTATGTATGTAGTATTCTAATAATCAACAACTATTAATAAGTTTATAATTTTATTAAAAAATTATATTACCAAGTCAACCCCTAAAAGGGAAATTCAGAGAAAAGGTAAAATCTGTTGAGCATTGTGGCTCATATGCTAGTGGGAGAGATCTCACATTGACTAAGTAGCAAAGTGTGGGTCTCATATGTGCTTATAAATAAAGTCATGTGAGAGATGTTTAGTTGTCCCATTTGAAATATCATTCCACCCCCTATATTTGTAAGGTCTCACTAATAAGACTTCATAGTTTAAGGGCCTTTCAGTAAGGACCTTAAAGTTTGTAATATATGTTTTTCCCCCTTTGTTTTGGGTATTTGTAATATTGCCCAATTGTTTGGGTAATTACAGTTTGGTTCAACTATTTGGGTAATTGCAGTTTGGCCCAATAGTTGTGGTATTTGTATTGTGACCCAAAAAGTTTGTATTCTCTTTGAAGATAGTGAAAAGTTTCTTCAACGGCGTCCGGGGACGTAGGTACTAATATCGAACCTCGTTAAATCCTGGTGTGTTTTCTATTTCTGCATTATGATTGATTGGTTGCCTCTTTAATTGCTATTATATTCAATTATCTCGCATAGTTTGTATTGTGCATTTGGGTTGTTCTGTTGGTTATCGCTTCCGCTTGTGCATAACAATTGGTATCAGAGCTGAAGGTTTTGGGTAGTTAGTGGCTATTTCATTGAAGCACTTACTACTGTTCTGGGCTGTTGATTTTGGATTGCTAGTTATTGAATATAATAGTCTGTTTGGAGCTTGGTTATTGGTGATTTGTGTATCGAGCTTATTTGTGAGAGGTAGTTATGGCATCATCATCAACTGTATCTGAGAAGACAGTGACTGTGACAAATGCAAAAATAGATATTGAAAAATTTGATGGCCGAAATAATTTTGGCTTATGGCAGAATGAGGTGTTGGACGGGTTGTATCAGCAAGAATTGGATATTGTTCTGGAAGAAACAAAACCAGAAGATATCAGTGCCAGAGATTGGGACAGGCTGAATATAAAAGCTTGTGGGTTGATTCGCTCTTGCTTGTGTAGAGAACAAAAGTATCCGTTCACTAAGGAGACATTTGCAAGCAAATTGTGGAAGGCGCTGGAGAACAAATATATGAAGAAAAGCAATGAGAATCGGCTGTACCTATTGAAGAGATTGTTCCGTCTCCAGTTAAAACCAGGTACGAGAATCAGTTCTCATATTGATGAGTTTAATAAGTTAATTGCTGATTTGTTAAACTTAGATGAAACCTTCAAAGATGAAATTAAGGCTATGCTATTGATTGGCTCACTTCCAGATGAATTAGATCATTTGTGCATTACTCTTATCCATGGGAAAGATAAACTGTCTTTTGAAGAAGTCTGTTCTGCTTGTTGAATTATGAAATTCGTAAGAAAGATCAAAGGGAACATAGGGATGAGTCGGTAGATGCATTGACAGTGAGAGGGCGTAGTCATAGTAGGAAACCAGGAAAAAGGGGAAAATCTTGGTCGAGGGGTAGATTAGGAAAAGATGAGTGATGCGTTCGAAACTAGCAAGTATACTAGTCGTACAAGTAATAAAGTGATAAGTAGATATCGTTCCCACGAGGATTGATTCTAATTGAATTTGTTATTTTCCAGCAATAATAAACTAAACAGGGGGGGTTTTGTTGATTGATTAACTAAACTTAATACGAAAGCAAATGAAGACTAACACAAAGCAAAGTTAAATGGAGTGAAAAATCAATGAGAGACACTTGGTTAAGAGTTCATTCTCTGCCACAAGATATGAATTTGTGAATTAACCTAGAATTGTAATCCAATTACAGCATTGAAGTTATCAACCGTAGATAACAACAAGCTTTGTTATCCCAATCTTTCCTTACTTTGTTGTTAAATAAAACAAGCTCTTTATTTAATCTCTATCCACTAAACAACCTAGAACAAGCTCTCTAAATTTAATTCAATGAAAGCATTACGATGAGAAAGGTAGGTTGATCTAAGCAATAATCACACAAGTTCAGATTATTTAACCTAGGTTGTATTTTCCAATTGCAATCTCTGATCACAATTTTGCTACTAATGATTGGAAATTTATGACAATTACGGATCAAGATTTCTAATCTAGCAATAGACAACAACAGATTATATTCAGTTGGCCATTCCAAATACAATCAGTAAGCAATCATAAGCATTAGATATGGGAAAATACAAGCAACTTCAATTAGAGAATTGGATAACAATTTCTACACAATCAACTCACAAAATCCATATCAAGGGCTTTGAAATCACCCTAAACCAATTCAGATTTAGTTACACATATTCAATCAGAATAACAAATACAATACAGAGAAATTCCAGAATTGAAAAGGAAAGAAAGAACTTAGCAAATTCTTTGAAAATCTTCTTTGTAGATGAATCTTCTTGGAATTGTGTTCCTCCTCTTTCAAAATCTTCTTTCTCCTTCAAGAACTCCAAGGGATGAGAGAAATCCAGAAATGCAGCCTCCTCCCACCTTTTTCCCTATTCAAGTTATGAAAATAAAACCCTAAAATGTGTTTAAATACTCTGCTACAGTAACCTGCTACAGTATTCCGTATTATACATGCTACATTGATTTGTGGAATTACATTTCTATACGTCTCACACTGTTTTGATTATAACTTTTGGTACACTAAATGGATTTATAAACCGTAAATTTCTCCAGAAAATAGACTTCGAGAGCTTTCCAACGGTATATAATACGTCATCGGGTTCATTATATATCAATACAATTAAATCCGAGAATATGGTTGACTAGAAGAGGTGAAAATGAAGGGTTTTACTCCATTTTTGTGCAAGTTGCTCCAAAACTCCTACAAACATCAAAACCACACAAAAACATAAAAATACCAAGGAATATAGCAAAGAAACATGGAGGAATTGATATGAAAATGATATATAAATAGACACTTATCAAATTCCCCCACACTTAGACTTTGCTAGTCCTCGAGCAACTAAAATGATACGAAACAAACTAAACCGAAACAGAATCAAAGAAAAATTAAAACACACAAATGCTTCAACTTGCAAATAGGCCTCAAAGATTGTACTTAATTACAACCCAAGGAAAACTTCAAAATAATGCACTTGATCAAGAATTTCATCTCAAGGATTAGCTTCACTTCACTTCAATTCCTCCAGTGTGTGTGTGTAGAGCCATTCTCACCTAATCACTTGTAGCCCGGATGAGTTTATGCATAAAAATGAATCATATTTAATATTGAAGATATGTGTATAAATAAACTCCATAGGCCTGCTTTTCAAGTCACTCTCCACTAATGTAGACATGCACAACACCAAGGATCAAGTAGGACTTATTAAGCTTGTAACGTTTGGCTTGGGTGAAGGTATGATAAAGGATAATAATTTGGCTCAAATCACCCACAAACACATAAATCATTCAAGACTATGTAGAGCTCAACCCTATTACACAACTTCATTTCAATTCACCAGGTTACTCCCCCAAACTTATTTAGAACACTCAATCTTTTTTTTTTTTTTTTTTGCAGAAAACAAAAGAAAACTATACCCTCACACTTTTTGTTTCATTCTTTTTAAGAACACTTAAGGATATAGATCTCTTATTCTTCTTCTTTTGTTCTTTTTTTTCTTTTTTTTTTCTTTTTTTATTACACTTTCCCTCCCCCACACGTAAACAACACATTGTCCTCAATGTGTAAGTACGTGGACGATAAGTACAGATTGGTTTTTTTTCTTTTTTTCTTTTTTTTTTTCAAACACAATAGAACTCACTTGCATTGCTCATGACACATCCCAACCTCCTCTAACTTCCCAAAACCAGAACATAGCTCAAAATTTAATTATGAATGATCTACATGCTTATAGGTAAGGGATAAAACTGTTTGGAAAAAATTCATTTGAGGTCAGGAAATGTTTTAGTGAGTTAACAATGAAAAAGGCTTACAGAGGCTCAAAGGGGTAACTAGGGATAAATTTCAGTCAAGGTTGGCTATTAAGGCTCAAACGGTCCAAAGATGGCCTAAATCATTTCCCAATGTTGCACAGTCTAGGATTTCGCCTCGAGTGACCATCAAACAAGTTCTAGAATTCATTGAAATCTGAAGAAACATTTAAATTACATAAACTTTCTCTAAGTGAACAAATAACTCAGTGATAATACTCAGTGCTCAATGTTGCGCAAGGAATCAAAAGCAGAGCGAAAACCAATAAACATTTCAAGCACACAGATCCATGCATCATTTATCATTTTCCAAGAGTTACTCTTAATTCAATAATTATCTTATCATTGACCCACAAAATGCAAGAAAAGAGGTACGTGGCGTTGTTACACCTGAGTCAAGATTGTATATTTCAACAATCCTTAGGACCAGTAGCCGCAGACTTAAGGTTTCCAGCCTATATACCTTTATTATGAAAGAACAAAACGAGAAATAAGACACTTCAAACAACATGAAATAAACTAACTACAGATTTATTTGGAGAGAATGCGTTTCAAGAGTTAAGGAAACCCCATATTCTGCCATTCTCAGATTTTTCCACAATTTTTTTTTTTAGTCAGAACTGGTAAAGACACAAAAATACATAACAACTCTAAATTACATAAAATTAAACCTACTCATGAAATAACAAAGTCCAACAAGTCAGCAAACAAAAACAAGTCAGTTAGAATGGGTCAAAAAAGTTTAGAAGTTAGCCTCCTTATTCAGCCACTAGGGATTGAAGAGATCCAGAATGCGTTTCAAGAGAACTTAAGCTTTTTAAGCCGCCACTCTAAAAGCAAAGATTAGAAAATATTACCTACGGTGAAAGAAACAATCTGAAAAAAACTCAAAAGAAATGACATAAAAAAAAAACTCAAATAAACATAATAAAGAGAAAGCAAACGAAAATGAAGCAAACCAGCAGATAGAGATTACAGATGGAGCGTTAAATCCAGTTTACGCCTCTTATTGCCTTCTCCAAACCAATCTATCTGAGATATTGTTGGATCAGGCGAATAGACGAATGCTTGTAATTTGTCAATTAACTCCCCTACAGTTGAAGCTGTAACCAGGATTTGTCTCGCCGACTGTGAGATGAAGTTTTTTTCTACTGCTTGATCAAGAAAAGACAACAAACCATCAAAAAAATTATTGACATTAAACAAACCAATGGGTTTCCGATGGATGTTTAGCTGTGCCCAAGAGGTGATTTGAAATATCTCCTCTAATGTACCATAACCACCGGGCAAAGCTATAATGCATCAGATTTAATGATATATGTGCAATGCGCTCATGCATGCTAGAGACCTGTAAAACTCTTCCCCCCATGGTGTGCCTACGATATCTCGTACAGCTAAGGTTTTAGGGATAATGCCTGAGAACTTTGTGCTTCCTCCCAAGGATGCAGCTGTCGACACACACCCATTAACCCAAGACTACCCCCTCCATAAATCAAATGAATACCCCTCGCAGCTAATGTCCTACAAAGATCAAGAGCTGCTGTTGTAAACTCTCCATCTTTACCAAATTGCGATCCACAAAATACGCATATATTTTGGAATCGCTGAATTGGTGTTTTCTCCATTTCTAAAAGTGCTCTAAACTTGTGTAAGACAATGATGCACGTTAGGTATTATGTGATTTAAGTGCAAGATAGGTTATAAAATGACATTTGAAAATATGCAGAATGGATATATACACACGTAAAAACTCTCAAATTTGACACATGGGGATATAATTTCGGTGGGGGTTGCTCGATGCAGATTTTCGCCCCAAGATTTGAAAAAATGAGATATGCTTTCACGGGAGGTTGTGACAACACAACACCACTTGTCTCCCATGTGACAGCCATGAAAAAAAATGCGAGATACACTTTCGGCGGGGGTTGACAAAACCCCCACACTTTGTTCACCACGTGAAGCATTAAAAATGGAGATACACTTCGGTGGAGGTTGACAAAAACTCCACACTTGTCATCCCACGTGTACTTATGCCATGGGTAGTCAATGGTTTGTCAAAAAGAAAACGTGAAATTAAAACAAACTAAATCAACAAACAACAACAACACAAAAACAACATTGATAATCAGATCAAACGAAACAAGAAAAAAAATAAAATTCGACAACAACAACCACATTCAAATATACAAGTAGTTGTGATTGTGGCTCACATCTTCCTCTGGTTTTACGTCCAGTAACGGCTGAATCGCCTTCTATTAGTCGGGGATTTGCTTCCCATCCAGTTTTCTTATAAACTGGCAAACAGGGTCGTTTTTAGTCAGATTCCCTAGACTATAACACTGCAATTCATCACGGAAATTGTTGTCCATAGATTAAGCAATTCACGCTTGAAACAAAGTCACAGAATGTGACTCTAGAGTTAACAAAACATTATCCAGCGACTCATTAATCAAACCATTCTTAATAAATGAAAGTTTATCTTCTCTATTCCTGGACGCAAAACCTAATGAACGACAAGTCTGGTTACAATTCCAGCTAGCACATTTATAACATACTTGTAACCTTTTCGCTCTTCGCCTCTTGGCGTAGTAGCTCTTTCCTAGACCAGGCATGAATTTTGCGAGATTAATGTCAGTCTCACCGGACAATCTCACCTTGGCTTCGATAAGCCATCGGATATCCGCAGGCACATTTAGGAGCATCAACACCCAAAGTCTAGTTATCCGTACTTTATAAATTTTAAACATAGCATTTTAAGGAAGTGAAAGGAAATATTTACGAAGGTTCGACAGAAAGATATCAGCATCCATTGAAGAGAAGAAAATGAGAGATATTACCGATAATACGATTGAGTTTGTTCTTCTCTCAGATATGCACGCTTCAAACCTTCGAACAATGGCTTCAACTCCCGTTTGAATGTTTCCTCAAGCTGTTGCACAACTAAACTCGAAGCACGGAATAATCAAATTAAACACAAGAAAAGAAAAGAAAAGAAAAGAAAATAGAGACACATAAAGAAATAAAAACACAAGCGCAAATGAAAGCAAAAACAAACAAACAAAGCAAAATGAGACAAATGCAAAGAGGAGATAAAACCTGATCAATTATAATAGCCCATGAGCCAGGAATCTCCTCGAAACACAAAAATTGATCATTACTACTTCTTTTTTTGGTCTCTTTATTATATGTTTCAAAAACATTGGGTTGCCTCCCAATAAGCAACTTGGTTTAACGTTCTCAGACCTGACGTTATCTGTCTCACCCATCAAGATAAGTTGGGCTCGTAGAGAGGTTACATCACGATGTCCTGCATCACGGACATTCTCATTAGTAAGGCTTCAACTATACCATTCACCGTGAAACTTTATCCGTTTTAAGCTCTTGATTTCACTTGCACCAGAGGAAAAACATTAGTATAACAAAAGGTCCAACCATCGAGATCGTAATTTACCTGGAAATAACTTGAGGTGAGAATGAAATAAAAGAACTTTCTGTCCCACTTCAAAATTCTTCCTGGAGAGCATTTTATCATGAAATGCCTTAGTTCTCTCCTTGTAAATTCTGGAATTCTCATAGGCATCATTTCTACGTTCTTCCAATTCTTGCAGTTGAAGCTTCCTTTGCTCTCCAGCAGCATCCATCTCCATGTTACAAAGCTTTACTGCCCACCATGCTTTGTGTTCGAGCTCTAATGGAAGGTGACATGGCTTACCATAGACTAACCTATACGGAGACATCCCAATAGGTGTCTTGTAAGCAGTTCGGTAGACCCAAAGTGCATCAATCAATCGTAGGCTCCAATCTTTTCTACTCGGATTCACTGTCTTCTCGAGAATGGACTTTGACTTCCCGAGTTGAAACTTCAACTTGACCACTAGTTTGTGGATGATATGCAGTAGACACCTTGTGAGTGATGTTGTATTTCTTGAGCAAGGCTTCAAATGATCGGTTGCAAAAGTGTGTCCCTCTATCGCTAATCATGGCTCTTGATGTTCCAAATCTCGTAAAAATGTTAGATTTCACAAAATCTACAACAACTTTAGAATCATTAGTTCTTGTAGCTCTTGCTTCCACCCATTTAGAAACATAATCCACAGCAAGTATAATGTAAATATTACCAAAAGATGAAGGAAAAGGACCCATGAAATCAATACCCCACACATCAAAATTCTCAACAACAAGTATAGGGGTTTGTGGCATTTGATTTTTGGCACTTAAATTACCTGTCCTTTGACAACGGTCACAAGCTTTGCAGAACAGATATGCATCTTTGAACAATGATGGCCATTAGAATCCACAATCAAGAACTTTAAGGGCTGTTTTTTTTTTGTCCGAAATGACCTCCACATGCATAAGAATGACAGAAGGTTAAAATTGAATTAAATTCAGATTCAGAAACGCACCTTCTTATCACTTGGTCAGAACAATGCTTCTATAAGTATGGATCATCCCATATGTAATACTTGGCAATGTTCTTGATCTTGTCTCTTTGAGCTCGAGTCAAGTCCTGTGGTAGCTTCTTCGTAACTAAGTAATTGACAATATCTACATACCAAAGCGCTGCTACATTTAGAGACAACAATTGTTCATCCAGAAAACTTTCTTGTAATGGCAGTGCATTCTTATCATGGACAATGCGACTGAGATGGTCTGCAACTAAGTTTTCACTTCCCTTCTTATCTTTGATTTCCAAGTCAAATTCCTGTAAAAGGAGTATCCACCTGATAAGCCTTGGTTTTGCATCTTTCTTTGTGAGCAAGTACCTCAAAGCTGCATGATCAGAATAAACGGTTACTTAGTACCAATCAAATAAGATCGAAACTTTTCTAAAGCAAAAATAACCGCTAGCAGCTCCTTCTCAGTGGTAGAATAATTAAGTTGAGCATCATTTAAAGTCCGAGATGCATAGTAAATGGCATGTGGAATTTTGCCAATTCGTTGACCCTAAACAGCACCCACAGCGTAGTCACTTGCATCGCACATGATCTCGAATGGATGATTCCAATTCGGAGATTGGATTACTGGAGCCGAAGTCAAGAGTTCCTTCAGTTTCTCAATTGCCTCTTTGCATTTCTCATCAAATTCAAAGGCTACATCATTCTGTAATAATCTGCATAGGGGCATGCTATCTTCGGAGAAATCTTTGAGGAATCGAACGATAGATACCTGCATTGATCCGATGAAACGAAATAGAATATCCCGCACACTTGTGGGAAGGGATAAGGAACATATAAGATCTATCTTGGATTTATCAACTTCTATACCCTTAGCAGAAAAACATGTCCCAAAACTATACCCTGATCTACCATAAAATGACATTTTTCCCAATTTAGAACAAGGTTAGTTTCCATACATCTTTGAAGTATAAGTGTAAGGTTATCAAGGCATTTATCAAAAGAATCACCAAAAACACTAAAATCATCCATAAATAACTCAATGATGTTCTCAACATAATCAGAGAAAATACTTACCATACACCTTTGGAAAGTGGCAGGGCATTGCAAAGACCGAATGGCATGCGTCGATAGGCAAATGTACCGAATGGGCATGTGAATGTAGTTTTCTCTTGATCCTCAGGGGCAATGACAATCTGATTATGTCCTGAATAGCCATCAAGAAAACAATAATGAGAATGACCTGCTAATCTCTCCAGCATTTGATCAATGAATGGCAAAGGAAAGTGATCCTTGCGAGTTGCAGAATTGAGCTTTCGATAATCAATACAAACTCGCCACCCGGTTTGGATACGAGTGGGAACTAGCGCATTATTGTCATTTTTAACCACCGTAACACCAGATTTCTTTGGAACGACTTGGACTGGACTCACCCACTTGCTATCCGAAATTGGATAAATTACACCCACATCTAACAATTTCAGGATTTCTTTCTTGACAACTTCCATCATTGGAGGATTCAACCTCCGCTGTGCTTCTCGAGTGGGCTTGGATCCTTCTTCTAATAAGATACAGTGCATGCATGTGGCTGGGCTAATACCTTTGATGTCAACAATTGTCCACCCAATGGCTGTTTTGTGATCTCGAAGCACTCGAATGAGTTTCTCTTCTTGTAATGGTGTAAGGACCTTGGCTATTATGACTGGCAAAGTATCCTTCTCACCCAAGAATACATACTTCAAATGTTCTGGAAGAGGCTTAAGCTCCAAAGTAGGGGCTTTCATCACAAAAGGAAGAATTTTCTCATTAGATAAAGGCAATTCAATGTACGAAACATCATACCTGTTTGTGGTGATAGCTATAGTCTCATCCAAGCTTGCCACAGCTTCCTCCCCTTCTTTAGACACTTGTATCAACTTCCTCGATTCTTTGGAATTTTCTGCCCCAATGTGCTCACTAATGGCTACTTCCAATGCATCCTTGCGAGTTAACTCAAAAAGTTGTTGTGCCAAAGAATCAATAACATCAACTGCAAAAACAGAATGCAAGTCACTAGGGTACCTCATTGCCTCAAAATATTGAAACGAATCACCTCGCCATCAAACTCCATGGTGAGAGTGCCATCATGAACATCAATCTTCGTTCGGGTAGTTTTTAAGAATGGCCTCCCCAAAAGACTCGGTGTTGGATTGGGAGACGTGTCTCACCTCATGTCCAGAAACATAAAAACCTGCTGGAAAAATCCAATTTGATTTCACCTGCACATAAGCACATCTTCCACAACTCCCTTGGATATGCCTTAGAACCGATCAGCAAGTTGAATGTACAATACCAGTTTCCGCAAGAGGTCCAAAGATTAAGGAAGCTTATAATAGAATAGGCATGACAGTCATTGATGCTCCTAAATCTAACATAAGCTCTTGAAAATTGGTTATTGCTCAATGGTGCATGGATATGGTGAACGTACCTGGATCTTTGCATTTCGGAGGAATATTTCTTTGCAATACAGCTGAAACATTTTCCCCCAAACTTACCTTCTCATTTCCTTTCAACTTCCTCTTGTTGGTGCATAACTCTTTGAGAAATTTTGCATAACGAGACACTTGCTTGATAGCGTCCAGAAGTGGTATGTTTACCTCGATCTTGCGAAAAGTTTCCAGGATTTCTTGTTCTTGTTCCTCCTTCTTTGATTTTGCAAATCTGCTGGGAAAAGGTGGAGGGATAACATATGAATGAATGGAAGTTTTAGGATTTACCTTAGAAGTGGATGTTTTGTTTATGGTAGAAGTGGTATCATCCCCTTCATCAATTTGTGATTTCTTTGGTGGAATCTCTAATTGCTTTCCACTTCTCAAAGTTACAGCACTAGCATTCTCTCTTGGATTGATCACTGGCTGAGATGGAAATTTTCCTGAGCTTTGACTCTCAAATTTGCTCATGTTAGTGGCCAATTATCCTATTTGACTTTCCAGGTTTTGGATACTTGTCCTGGTTTCCTGCTGAAATTGCATTGTGTTAGTGGTAAGTGCTTTAACAATATCCTCGAGAGACGTACCTGAATTTTGTGGAGCTGGTTGCAGTGCTGGTTGTGGTGTTGGTGGTAGTTGTGCTTGAAATGGTTGCTGCACCCTTGGTTGATTGAAACCTGGTGGTCGATTTGGTATGGCATTTGGGAGAATTGGTTGACGATTCACATATCTTAAATTAGGGTGATCTCTCCATCCAGCATTGTAAGTATTGAAGAAAGGGTCATACCTTTGCCTTGGTTGTCCTGGAAATCTACCCATGGCATTGGCTTGTTCTGTATCTCCTTCTTACAAAGTTGGACACATGTCGGTTGGATGGTCCATGGCAGAACATACTCCACATGCATAAGATTGCTGCATATGTCCTACAGCCATTGTTTTTACAAGAGAGGTAAGTTCACAAAGTTGTTGTTCAATGTTTGAAGTACTTACCTCATTTACTATTTTTGGTAGTTGTGTCTCAAATTGACTGCTGAATTGTTGGGAGTTCGCTGCCATGTCACTAATCAAACGTCTTGCCACTTTCGGTTTTTTATTAACTAGTGCTCCACCACTAGCAGCATCAATGATACTCCTTTCCATTGGTAGGAGACCCTCATAGAAATATTGAATTAGAAGTCCATCACTAATTTGGTGGTTTGGACAGCTAGCACATAACCTCTTAAATCTCTCCCAATATTCATGAAGTGATTCTCCATTGTGCTGTCGAAGGCCACTAATATCTTTTCTAATATTTGTAACTTTCGAGGCTGGAAAGTATTTCTCCAAAAAGAGTTTACTCATCTCATTCCAAGTGGTAATGTTACCTGGTGGTAGGTAGTATAACCAATCTTTTGCCGAATCTGCTAATGAGAATGGGAAAGCTCTCAATTTAATTTGCTCTTCAGAAATGCCGGTTGGCTTCATACTTGAGCATACCACATGAAATTCTTTGAGGTGTTTGTTCAGATCCTCTCCTGCAAAACCATGAAATGTAGGCAAGAGATGAATCAGTCCAGATTTAAGTTCAAAATCTATCTCAGAATTGGTGCTTATGCATAGCGGTTGTTGATCAATAATTGGAGCCGCTAACTGCTTAAGAGTCTGATCGTTTTCCATCGCCATTGCTTCCGATTCAGATTTGATTGAACTGAAAGAAGATGGGAGGGAAGTATGTCGTGCAAGGTCAAATTCTGGAGGTGGAGTTGAAATTGACCGATTTAGCCTTAAATTCGAGGATTGGAGAAACTCCTTAATTCTTTTAAGTCGTTGATCCGCTTCTCCCTCGGACATAAAAGCCTAAACACAAACAATCAAGAAATAACAATCAAGAATCAGTAGTAAAAAAAGAATAACAAATTGATTAGAAAATCAATCCCCGGCAACGGCGCCAAAAACTTGATGCGTTCGAAACTAGCAAGTATACTAGTCGCACAAGTAATAAAGTGATAAGTAAGATATCGTTCCCACGAGGATTGATCTAAATTGAATTTGTTATTTTCCAGTACAATCATAAACTAAACAGGGGGGGTTCTTGTTGATTGGATTTACACTAAACTAATTACGAAAAGCATAATGAAGAATAACACAAAGCAAAGTTAAATGGAGTGAAAAAATCAATGAGAGACACTTGGTTAAGAGTTCATTCTCTGCCACAAGATATGAATTTGTGAATTAACATAGAATTGTAATCCAATTACAGCATTGAAGTTATCAACCGTAGATAACAACAAGCTCTGTTATCCCAATCTTCCTTACTTTGTTGTTAAATAAAACAAGCTCTTTATTTAATCTCTATCCATTAAACAACTTAGAATAAGCTCTCTGAGTTTATTTCAATGGAAGCATTACGATAAGAAAGATAGGTTGATCTAAGCAATAATCACACAGGTTCGGATTATTTAACCTAGGTTGTATTTTCCAATTGCAATCTATGATCACAATTTTGCTACTAATGATTGGAAATTCATGACAATTACGGATCAAGATTTCTAATCTAGCAATAGACAACAACAGATTATATTCAGTTGGCCATTCCAAATACAATCAGTAAGTAATCATAAGAATTAGATATGGAAAAATACAAGCAACTTCAATTAGAGAATTGGATAACAATTTCTTACACAATCAACTCACGAAATCCATATCAAGGGCTTTGAAATCACCCTCAACCAATTCAGATTTAGTTACACATATTCAATCAGAATAACAAATACAATACAGAGAAATTCCAAAATTGAAAAGGAAAGAAGAACTTAGCAAATTCTTTGAAAATCTTCTTTGTAGATGAATCTTCTTGGAATTGTAGTTCCTCCTCTTTCAAAATCTTCTTTCTCCTTCAAGAACTCCAAGGGATGAGAGAAATCCAGAAATGCAGCCTCCTCCCATGTTTTCCCCGCTTCAAGTTATGAAAATAAAACCCTAAAATGTGTTTAAATACTCTGCTACAGTAACCTGCTACAGTGTCCCGTATTATACATGCGCTACAGTGATTCGTGGAATTACATTTCTATACTTCTCACACTGTTTTGATTACAACTTTTGGTACACTGAATGGATTTATAAACCGTAAATTTCTCCAGAAAATAGACTTCGAGAGCTTTCCAACGGTATAAAATATGTCATCGGGTTCATTGTATATCAATACAATTAAATCCGAGAAGATGGTTGACTAGCAGAGGTGAAAAATGAAGGGTTTTACTCCATTTTTGTGCAAGTTGCTCCAAAACTCCTACAAACATCAAAACCACACAAAACCATAAAACTACCAAGGAATATAGCAAAGAAACATGGGCGAATTGATATGAAAATGATATATAAATAGACACTTATCAAATTCCCCCACACTTAGACTTTGCTAGTCCTCAAGCAACTACGACAATATGAAATAAAACTAAACCGAAACAGAATCAACAAAAAAATTAAAACACACAAATGCTTTAGCTTGCAAATAGGCCTCAAAGATTGTACTTAATTATAACCCAAGGAAAACTTCAAAATAATGCACTTGATCAAGAATTTTCATCTCAAGGATTAGTTTCGCTTCACTTCAATTCCTCAAGTGTGTGTGTGTAGAGCCATTCTCACCTAATCACTTGTAACCCGGATGAGTTTATGCATAAAAATGAATCATATTTAATATTGAAGATGTGTGTATAAATGAACTCCATAGCCCTGCTTTTCAAGTCACTCTCCACTAATGTAGACATGCACAACACCAAGGATCAAGTAGGACTTTATTAAGCTTGTAACGTTTGGCTTGGGTGAAGGTATGATAAAGGATAATAAATTTGCTCAAATCACCCACAAACACATAAATCATTCAAGACTATGTAGAGCTCAACCCTATAACACAACATTTCAATTCGCCAGGTTACTCCCCCATACTTATTTAGAACACTCAAATCTTTTTTTTTTTTTTTTGCAGAAAACAAAAGAAAACTACACCCCCACACTTTGTTGTTTCATTCTTTTCAAGAACACTTAAGGGTATAGATCTCTTATTCTTCTTCTTTTGTTCTCTTTTTTTTTTCTTTTTTTCTTTTGTTCTCTTTTTTTTTTCTTTTTTTCTTTTTTTTTTATTACCCTTCCCCTCCCCCACACTTAAACAACACATTGTCCTCAATGTGTAAGTACGTGGACGATAAGTACAGATTGGCTTTTTTTTTCTTTTTTTCTTTTTTTTTTTCCAAACACAATAGAACTCACTTGTATTGCTCATGACACATCCCAACCTCCTGTAACTTCCCAAAAGCAGAACATAGCTCAAAATTTAATTGTGAATGATCTACATGCTCATAGGTAAGGGATAAACTGTTTTGAACAAATTCATTTGAGGTTAGGAAATCTTTAGTGAGTTAACAAAGAAAAAGGCTTACAAAGGCTCAAAGGGGTAACTAGGGATCAATTTCAGTCAAGGTTGGCTAATAAGGCTCAAACGGTCCAAAGATGGCCTAAATCATTTCCCTAATGTTGCACAGCCTAGGTTTTCGCCTCGAGTGACCATCAAACAAGTTCTAGAATTCATTGAAATCTAGAGAAACACTTAAATTACATAAACTTTCTCTAAGTGAACAAATAACTCAGTGAGAATAGCTCAGTGCTCAATGTTGCGCAAGGAATCAAAAGCAAAGCGAAAACCAATAAACATTTCAAGCACACAGATCAATGCATCATTTATCATTTTCCAAGAGTTATTCTTAATTCAATCATTATCTTATCATCGACCCACAAAATGCAAGAAAAGAGGTACGTGGCATTGTTTACACCTGAGTCAAGATTGTATATTTCAACAATCCTTAGGACCAGTAGCCCGCAGACTTAAGGTTTCCAGCCTATATACCTTTATTATAAAAGAACAAAACAAGAAACAAGACACTTCAAATAACATGAAATAAACAAACTACAGATTTATTTAGAGAGAATGCGTTTCAAGGGTTAAAGAAATCCCATATTCTGCCATTCTCATGTTTTTCCACAATTGTTTTTTTAAATCAAAACTGATAAAGATAAAAACACATAACAACTCTAAATTATGCAAAACTAAACTCACTCATAAAATAACAAAGTTCAAAAAGTCAGCAAACAAAAACAAGTTAGTTAGAATGGGTCTACAAAGTTTAGAAGTTAGCCTCCTTATTCAGCCATTATGGATTGAAGAGATCCAAAATGCGTTTCAAGAGAACTTGAACTTTTTAAGCCACCACTCTAAAAACCGAGATTAGAAAATATTACCTGGGACGAAAGAAATAACCTGAAAAAACTCAAAAGAAATGACATGAAAAATCTCAAATAAACACACTAAAAAGAAAGCAAACAGAAACGAAGCAAACCAGCAAATAGAGATTACAGATGGAGGGTTAAATCCAGTTGACGCCTTTTGTTGCCTTCTCCAAACAATTTATCCGAGCCATTGTTGGATCAGGTGAATAGACGAATTCTTGTAGTTTGTCAATTAACTCTCCTGCAGTTGAAGCTGTAACCAGCATTTGCCTTGCTGACGGTGAGATGAAATTTTTTTCTACAGCTTGATCAAGAAAGGACAACAAACCATCAAAAAAATTATTAACCTTTAACAAACCAATGGGTTTCCGATGGATGTTTAGCTGTGCCCAAGAGGTGATTTGAAATATCTCCTCTAATGTACCATAACCACCCGGCAAAGCTATAAATGCATCGAACTTAACAACCATATGTGCAATACGCTCATGCATGCTAGAGACTTGTAACTCTTCCCCGATTGTGTTGCCTACGATATCTCGCACAGCTAATGGTTTAGGGATGATGCCGAGAACTTTACTTCCTCCCAAGGATGCAGCTGTCGACACCCCATTAACCCAAGACTACCCCCTCCATAAATCAAATTAATACCCCTCGCCGCTAATGTCCTACCAAGATCAAGAGCTGCTTTGATAAACTCTCCATCTTTACCAAATTGCGATCCGCAAAATACGCATATATTGCGGAATCGCCGAATTGGTGTTTTCTCCATTTCTACAAGTGCTCTAATCTTGTGTAAGACACGTTAGATATTATGCTTTTCAATTGCAAGACAGGTTATGGAATGACATATGAAATATGCAGAATGTATATATACACACATAAAACTCTCAAATTTTGACACATGGGGACATACTTTCGGTGGGGGTTGCTCGATGCAGATTTATCGTCCCAAGTTTTGAAAAAATGAGATATGCTTTCGGCGAGGTTTGACAAAACCTACACACTTGTCTCCCACGTGAAGCATGGAAAATGGAGATACACTTTCAGCGGGGGTTGACAAAACCCCACACTTGTCTCCCACGTGAAGCATAAAAAATGGAGATACACTTTCGGTGGAGGTTGACAAAACCTCCACACTTGTCTCCCACGTGTACTTATGCCATAGGGTAGTCATATGGTTTGTCAAAAAGAAAACTTGAAATTAAAACAAACAAAATCAACAAAACAACAACAACACAAAAACAACATTGATAATCAGATCAAACGAAACAAGAAAAAAAAATTCTACAACAACAACACACATTCAAATATACAAGTAGTTGTGATTGTGGCTCACATCTTCCTCTGGTTTTACGTCCAGTAACGGCTGAAACGCCTTCTATTAGTCGGGGATTTGCTTCCCATCCAGTTTTCTTATAAACTGGCAAACAGGGTCATTTTTAGTCAGATTCCCTAGACTATAACACTGCAATTCATCACGATATTGTGTCCACAGATTAAGTTATTCACGCTGAACAAGTCCACAAGAATGTGACTCGAGAGTTAACAAAACATTATCCAGCGACTCATTACTCAAAACCATTCTTAATAAATGAAAGTTTATCTTCTCTATTCCTGGACACAAAACCTAATGAACGACAAGTCTGGTTACAATTCCATCTAGCACATTTATAACATACTTGTACCCTTTTCGCTCTTCGCCTCTTGGCGTAGTAGCTCTTTCCTAGACCAGGCATGTATTTTGCGAGATTAATGTCCGGCTCGCCGGACAATCTCACCTTGGCTTCGATAAGCCATCGGATATCAGCAGGCACATTTAGGAGCATCAACGCCCAAAGTCTAGACATCCGTACTTAATAAATTTTAAACACAGCATTTTGAGGAAGTGAAGGGAAATATTTACGAAGGTTCGATAGAAAGATATCAGCATCCATTGAAGAGGAGAAAATGAGAGATATTACCGATAATGCGATTGAGTTTGTTCTTCTCCCAGATATGCACGTTTCAAACCTTCGAACAATGGCTTCAATTCCCGTTTGAATGTTTCCTCAAGCTGTTTCACAACTAAACTCGAAGCACGGAATAATCAAATTAAACACAAGAAAAGAAAAGAAAAGAAAAGAAAATAGAGACACATAAAAGAAATAAAAACACAAGAGCAAATGAAAGTCAAAAACAAACAACAAAGCAAATGAGACAAATGGCAAAGAGAGATAAAACCTGATCAATTATAATAGCCCATGAGAGGAATCGCCTCGAAACACAAAAATTGATCAATACTACCTTCTTTTCTTTGTCTCTTTTTATTTATATTTCAAAAACATTGGGTGGCCTCCCAATAAGCGCTTGGTTTAACGTCCTCAGCCTGACGTTATCTGTCCTCACCCATCAAGATAAGTTGGCTCTTAGAGAGGTACCTCATCGATATCCTGCATCACTGAATTCTCATAGTAAGGCTTCAGCCTGTGCCCATTCACCTTGAATACTTTATCCGTTTTTAAGCTCTTGATTTCCACTGCACCATGGGGACAAACATTAGTAATAACAAAAGGTCCAACCCATCGAGATCGTAATTTACCTGGAAATAACTTGAGGCGAGAATGAAATAAAAGAACTTTCTGTCCCACTTCAAAATTCTTCCTAGAGATCATTTTATCATAAAATGCCTTAGTTCTCTCCTTGTAAATTCTGGAATTCTCATAGGCATCATTTCTAAGTTCTTCCAATTCTTGCAATTGAAGCTTCCTATGTTCACCAGCAGCATCCATCTCCATGTTACAAATCTTTACTGCCCACCATGCTTTGTGTTCGAGCTCTACCGGAAGGTGACATGGCTTACCATAGACTAACCTAGATGGAGACATTCCAATAGGTGTCTTATAAGCAGTTCGGTATGCCCAAAGTGCATCATTCAATCGTGGTGCCAATCTTTTCGGTTCGGATTCACTGTCTTCTCGAGAATGGACTTGACTTCTCGTTGTAAAACTTCAAATTACGCACGTTGTGTGATATTCAGTAACACCTTGGTGTGATTTGTATTTCTTGAGCAAGCTTCCATGATCGGTTGCCAGAAGTGTGTCCCTCTGTCGCTAATCATGCCTCTTGGTGTTCCAAATCTTGCAAAAATGTTAGATTTCACAAAATCTACAACAACTTTAGAATCATTAGTTCTCGTAGCTTTTGCTTCCACCCATTTAGAAACATAATCCACAGCAAGTATAATGTAAAATTACCAAAAGATGAAGGAAAAGGACCCATGAAATCAATACCCCACACATCAAAAATCTCAACAAAAAGTATATGGGTTTGTGGCATTTGATTTTTGGCACTTAAATTACCTGTCCTTTGACAACGGTCACAAGCCTTTTGCAGACAGATTTCATCTTTGAACAATGATGGCCAGTAGAATCCACAATCAAGAACTTTGAGGGCTGTTCTTTTTGGTCCGAATGACCTCCACATGCATAAGAATGACAGAAGGTTAAAATTGAATTAAATTCAGATTCAGAAATGCACCTTCTTATCACGTGGTCAGAACAATGCTTCCATACGTACGGATCATCCCATATGTAATACTTGGCAATGTTCTTGATCTTGTCTCTTTGAGCTCGAGTCATGTGGTAGCTTTTTGGTAACTAAGTAGTTAACAATATCTGCATACCAAGGGGCTACTACATTTAGAGACAATAATTGTTCATCTGGAAAACTTTCTTGTAATGGCAGTGCATTCTTATCATGGACAATGCGACTGAGATGTTCTGCAACTAAGTTTTCACTTCCCTTCTTGTCTTTGATTTCCAAGTCAAACTCCTGTAAAAGGAGTATCCACCTGATAAGCCTTGGTTTAGCATCTTTCTTTGTGAGCAAGTACCTCAAAGCTGCATGATCAGAATAAACGGTTATTTTAGTACCAATCAAATAAGATCGAAACTTTTCTAAAGCAAAAATAACCGCTAACAGCTCTTTCTCAGTGGTAGAATAATTAAGTTGAGCATCATTTAAAGTCCGAGATGCATAGTAAATGGCATGTGGAATTTTGCCAATTCGTTGACCCAAAACGGCACACACAGCGTAGTCACTTGCATCACACATGATCTCGAATGGATGATTCCAATTCGGAGATTGGATTACTGTAGCCGAAGTCAAGAGTTCCTTCAGTTTCTCAAATGCCTCTTTGCATTTCGCATCAAATTCAAAGGCCACATCATTCTGTAATAATCTGCATAGGGGCAATGCTATCTTCGAGAAATCTTTGCTGAATCTACGATAAAAACCTGCATGACCAAGAAACGAACGAATATCCCGCACACTTGTGGGAGGTGGTAAGGAACATATAAGATCTATTTTGGATTTATCAACCTCTATACCCTTAGCAGAAATAACATGTCCCAAAACTATACCCTGATCTACCATAAAATGACATTTCTCCCAATTCAGAACAAGGTTATTTTCTATACATCTTTGAAGTATAAGGGTAAGGTTGTCAAGGCATTTATCGAAAGAATCACCAAAAACACTAAAGTCATCCATAAATACTTCAATGATGTTCTCAACATAATCAGAGAAAATACTTACCATACACCTTTGGACAGTGGCAGGGGCATTGCAAAGACCGAATGGCATGCGTCGATAGGCAAATGTACCGAATGGGCATGTGAATGTAGTTTTTTCTTGATCCTCAGGGGCAATGACAATCTGATTATATCCTGAATAGCCATCAAGAAAACAATAATGAGAATGACCCGCTAATCTCTCCAGCATTTGATCAATGAATGGCAAAGGAAAGTGATCCTTGCGAGTTACAGAATTGAGCTTTCGATAATCAATACAAACTCGCCACCCGGTTTGGATACGAGTGGGAACTAGCTCATTATTGTCATTCTTAACCACCGTAACACCAAATTTCTTCGGAACAACTTGGACTGGACTCACCCACTTGCTGTCCGAAATTGGATAAATCACTCCCACTTCTAACAATTTCAGGATTTCTTTCTTGACAACTTCCATCATTGGAGGATTCAACCTCCGCTGTTCTTCTCCTAGTGGGCTTGGATCCCTCTTCTAACAAGATGCGGTGCATGCATACGGCTGGACTAATACCTTTGATGTCAGCGACTGTCCACCCAATAGCCGTTTGGTGATCTCGGAGCACTCGGATGAGTTTCTCTTCTTGTAATGGTGCAAGACCCTTTGCTATGATGATTGGCAAAGTATCTTTCTCACCTAGGAATACATGCTTCAAATGATCTGGAAGAGGCTTAAGCTCCAAGGCAGGTGCTTTCATCACGGAAGGTAGAAGTTTCTCATTAGATAAAGGCACTTCAATGTACGAAACATCATACCTGTTTGTGGTGATAGCTATAGTCTCATCCAAGCTTGCCACAGCTTCCTCCACTTCTTTAGACACTTGTATCAACTTCCTCAATTCTCTGGAATTTTCTGCCCCAATGTGCTCACTAATGGCTACTTCCAATGCATCCTTGCGAGTTAACTCAAAAAGTTGTTGGGCCAAAGAATCAATAACATCAACTGCAAAAACAGAATGCAAGTCACTAGGGTACCTCATTGCCTCAAAAATATTGAAACGAATCACCTCGCCATCAAACTCCATTGTGAGAGTGCCATCATGAACATCAATCTTCGTTCGGGCAGTTTTCAAGAATGGCCTCCCCAAAAGAATCGGTGTTGGATGGGAATGTCTCATCCTCCATTTTAAGAACATAGAAATCTGCTGAGAAAACCAATTGATTCACCTGCACAAGCACATCTTCCACAACTCCTTTGGGATATGCATGAGAACGATCAGCAAGTTGAATTACAATACCAGTTTTCGCAAGGGGTCCAAGATTCAAAGAAGCATAAATATAATATGGCATGACATTAATAGATGCTCCTAAATCTAACATAGCTCTTTCAAACTTGGTATTACCAATAGTGCATGGAATGGTGAACGTACCTGGATCTTTGCATTTCGGAGGAATTTTTCTTTTCAATACAGCTGAAACATTTTCCCCCACACTTACCTTCTCATTTCCTTTCAACTTCCTCGTGTTGGTGCATCACTCTTTGAGAAATTTTGCATAACGAGGCACTTGCTTGATAGCATCCAGAAGTGGTATGTTTACCTCGATCTTGCGAAAAGTTTCTAGGATTTCTTGTTCTTGGTCCTCCTTCCTTGATATTGCAAATCTGCTAGGAAAAGGTGGAGGAGTAACATATGAATGAATGGAAGTTTTAGGATTTACCTTAGAATTGGATGTTTTGTTCATGGTAGAAGTGGTATCATCCCCTTCATCAATTTGTGATTTCTTTGGTGTAATCTCTAATTGCTTTCCACTTCTCAAAGTTACAGCACTAGCATTCTCTCTTGGATTGATCACTGGCTGAGATGGTAATTTTCCTGAGCTTTGACTCTCAAATTTGCTCATGTTAGTGGCCAATTGTCCTATTTGACTTTCTAGGCTTTGGATACTTGCCCTAGTTTCCTGCTGAAATTGCATTGTGTTATTGGCAAGTGCTTTAACAATATCCTCGAGAGACGTACCTGAATTTTGTGGAGCTAGTTGCGGTGCTGGTTGTGGTGTTGGTGGTGGTTGTGCTTGAAATGGTTGCTGCACCCTTGGTTGATTGAAACCTGGTGGTCGATTTGGTATGGCATTTGGGGCAATTGGTTGATGATTCCCATATCTTAAATTAGGGTGATCTCTCCATCCAGCATTGTAAGTATTGGAGAAAGGGTCATACCTTTGCCTTGGTTGTCCTGGAAATCCACCCATGGCATTGGCTTGTTCTACATCTCCTTCTTGCAAAGTTGGACACATGTCGGTTGTATGGTCCATGGCAGAACATACCCCACATGCATAAGATTGCTGCATATGTCCTACAGCCATTTTTTTTTACAAGAGAGGTAAGTTCACAAAGTTGTTGTTCAATGTTTGAAGTACTTCCCTCATTTACTCTTTTTGGTAGTTGTGGCTCAAATTGACTGCTGAATTGTTGGGAGTTCGCTGCCATGTCACTAATCAAACGTCTTGCCACGTTCGGTGTTTTATTAACTACTGCTCCACCACTAGCAGCATCAATGATACTCCTTTCCATGGGTAGGAGACCCTCATAGAAATATTGAATTAGGAGTCCATCACTAATTTGGTGGTTTGGACAGCTAGCACATAACCTCTTAAATCTCTACCAATATTCATGAAGTGATTCTCCATTGTGTTGTCGAATGCCACTAATATCTTTTCTAATATTTGTAACTTTTGAGGCTGGAAAGAATTTCTCCAAAAAGAGTTTACTCATCTCATTCCAAGTGGTAATGGTACCTGGTTGTAGGTAGTATAACCAATCTTTTGCCGAATCTGCTAATGAGAATGGGAAAGCTCTCAATTTAATTTGCTCTTCAGAAACGCCAGTTGGCTTCATACTTGAGCATACC
>SNVD02008232.1:0-33243 GCA_013180625.2 Boswellia sacra | reverse complement strand
ATTTGTTATTTGAACATTGTGTTTTCTGGATTAGATGCACGGCAAATTGCTTTTGAAAGCTGCTATAGCTCCTATTTAGTGAAGGAAGTTGTTTTTATATGATCCTTTCTTAGTAGGTGTATATTTAAATGAGAAATAACTGAATATATAGATATGACTTTAAGACTCTAATCATATAATAGTAATGTATGAGAATGTTGCACTTGATCTTGTTTGAGAGTCTTGAGCATAAAAAGATACATCTGAAGCTGTCTCTTGTGAGATGTATCATGCTACACGTCATGCATTAATGGCTAGCTTGTGATTATAACCCTGATTCCCTGACCAAAATGATATAGAAGTGTGTTTGCTAATTCTTGATGGGTTAATTTTGGATACAAGGAAAATTTCACAGGAAGAAAGTGTATCAAGTATGATAAGCAATTCCCACATCTTGCGATTAGATTTAAATGTTAATTTCTAATTATTGGTGCTTCTCATGAATAATTTAGTGGTGTTTTGTTCTATGGTCCGACAACTGGTCAATGGTAAAGAAAGAGGGTTGAGTAAAAAAATGTGTGCTTCATGGCTAAGAGATGGCAAGGCTACAGCTTATTCCCTTAATTTTTGCATGAGTTGGATCCCAACCCCCTTATAAAGCTTATGATCTTAAATGTGTGGCCCTCATATTATGCTTACTACTTTCAAAGGTGTCTGGGAATTTTTATCAATAATATATAAGAAGCCACTTCTGAAATTATTTTGAGTTACTGTAAATTACTTAGGAGTTAATAGGTTTTTGGTGGTCCAGTTGTTTTTGATAAGCTACATTTGGTAGATAATGTCTTGAAATATAGAAAGTTAATCTAAGCTAGGTTTTGTATTCCAAGTTGCATCTGTTATCTTGTGCCTTTTTTTTTCCAAGCCATTAAAAACTGTTTTCTTGTGTGTAATTCGAATTTACCTTTCTTGGATGTCAATCTGTAGCTTCCCCAGTAGCTAGTGATCCAGCTATTGCACAAAACGAAAATTCTACTGCTGCAGAGGATGTGCAAATGACAGGTTCTTCTAACACAAATGTTCCAGTAACAGATCCAAAAGAAGTGACATATGCCGAAAGACTGAACAAAATCAGGGGAATTTTGTCTGGGGAGACATCAATACAGTCATAACAAGTGAGACCATTACTTTTTGCACCTTTTCTGGGTACAGAAATATTCCTTTGTAGAGTTTCTTAGTAAAAAATGTTACAATGAGATTAGTGTATGGAAAGAATGCTATAAAATTGTATTATTAAACAATGACACCTATTATAAAACTGTCAAGTATTTTTTTTAATTTTTGAAAATATTATACTTGGCGGCCAAAAACCGTCAAGTATATATTTTTTTAATTTTTAAACCTATTATACTTGGCGATCAAAAACCGTCAAGTATCGTTAGGTGCATATTTGGCGCTAAAAAGTGTCAACTATATATATTTTTAAATTTTTTAAAACTATTTATAATTGGCAGTAAAAAACCGCTAAGTATAGTCAGGTGCATATTTGGCGGTCATGAGACCGCCAAATATGTTAAATTGACCATATTTAGCGGTGCCATTGGTGGCGTTTTTAAAACCGTCAAATATGACATTTTTTCTTATAGTGAAAGCATGAACTCACATTGGTTATTGGCAGTTATATTTTGTAATAAATGTTATATCTATCTTCATAGTAGACATATGGATGCATTTTTTTTAAATACTTCCTTTTATTGCACAAGAAGCCCAATACGTGTAATTCTTTTTATTATTTCTTCCACTTTACGTGTAATTCATTTTATTCTTTTATTGGTGCATGAAAATGTATTGAAAAATTATAATTCAATTATATGTGTGTTGTGAATTATATTTTTCTGGATTTTCGTGGTAATTATTATATATATATATTAATTTTTTTAAATACGTGGCGGTAAAAACTGCCAAGTATATTTTTTTAATTTTTGAAACTATTATATTTGGCGGTCAAAAACCGTCAAATATATTTTTTAAATATTTAAACCTATTATATTTGGCGATCAAAAACCGTCAAGTATAGTCATATGCATATTTGATACTTTGACCGACCGTCAAATATAGTCAAACTGACTATATTTGACGGTGCCATTGGTGGCGTTTTTAAGACCGTCAAATATGTATATATTTGACGGTCAAAGATGACGGTCAAAAACCTATTATACTTGGCGATCAAAAACCGTCAAGTATAGTCATATGCATATTTGACACTTTGACCGACCGTCAAATATAGTCAAACTGACTATATTTGACGGTGCCATTGGTGGCGTTTTTAAGACCGTCAAATATGTATATATTTGACGGTCAAAGATGACGGTCAAAGACCGCCAAATATGGTCATTTTTCTTGTAGTGTGGTTATAAGAGTCAAGGGTTTAGTCCTTAGTAGACTCTACTACTCTTGAGGCCTAGTCTATATAAAACTTGTTCTCACTTGAGAATACAACACTAATGATTCAACTCACAAACATTGCACTTCACAACTCAACACTATATGTTGAATAACAGTTGACTGAAGACTCAGTATAAAGACTCAGTTGAATAACAGTTGGTTAAGCACTTTACGATCTAATATGAAGCTTAAACATTAAATTGTTAGTAATGTGCCCCAAGAGTATGAATATTTTTTGTAATTTATAAACATCATTTATTAATAAATAAACTATTTGTTATTTATTTGGGCCCAAATATGATTGTGTCAATGAATAAAGGATTCAGAGCTTGCACATTGATAAAGTTCTATATAGATGAGATATATACACGACAAATAACTTTATCGTAGCTCAAAATTAATTCACAACCTATAAACAAAATTTGTCCTCTTTGTTTAGACAAGGTTGTTGTATTGTTTGTTTTCAATGGAGAAATTGTGAGTATCTAATCATTTGAAGCAGAGAATTCAGGACAAAGACATTTTTGCATTATGAATGCATTAATTGAACACGGGCCCTGTGAAATTATAATATTTGATGAGAATACCATGACCAAATATAAAGTACCACGAGAGAGCACTAAAGACATTCCTACTTTAATCATGAGTGAGTAGTGTGCTTCTAGCACCACAGGAAAAATAGTTTTCAGCGACAAAATTTTTTGCGACGAAATAAAATTCGTTGCTGAAGGACACTTTTTGCAATGAAATTTCTATTTCGTCGCTGTATCTCGTCGTAAAAAGGGAGAGGGGAAGAATTTTTTCTGAAATGGATTTAGCGACGAAAGTACGTCGCAATATACAATTTATTGCGATGAAAAACTAAATCGTAGCTATATAGGTGGACGAGATGAAGGAAATCTTTTAGCGACAAAAAATTCGTCCCAAAATATCACTTTTAGTGATGAAATTTCCTTGCAGAATCTCATAACAAAATAAGGAAAAATTTAAAAAATACGGAAACCTTTTAGCAACAATAAATTCATCGCAGAAAGCTTTATATACCCCTTTTAACGACAAAAGTTCATCGCAGAATCTCATAAGAAAATCAGTGGAAAATGCAATACAGGAAACCTTTTAGTGACAAATAAGTTCTCGCTAATGGTTTCCTATATCGCTTTAAGCAACCAACTTTCGTCGCAGAATCCGATTACAAAATAAACGAAAATGGAAATATGGCAAACCTTTTAGCGACGATAAATTCCTCACAGAAAGTCCCCTATATTCATTTTAGCGACAAAATTTCGTAGCATATTCTCAAAACACAATAAGAAAACCTTTTATCCATGAAATTGTGTTGCATAATCTAATACCTTAAAAGGGAGGTAGCTATAGTGGAAAAACCTTTCAGCGACAATAAATTCGTTGCAGAAAGTTTCTAAAATTTCTATGAGCGACGAAATATCGTCGCAAAATATTATATCGAAACAAGGCAAATTAAGGACACTATACAACATGGTAAACTTTTTAGCGATGACACATTCCTCGCATAAAGTTTCATATATTTCGTTTTTCGACAAAATTTCGTCGCAGAATCTCATCAGAAACCTAGGGAGAGATGCAATGTAATAAACCTTTTAGCAACAAACAAGTCCTCGCAAAAAGTTTCCTATATCGCTTTTAGCAACGAAATTTCATCACAGAATCCAATTACAAAATAAACAAAAACAAAAATATGGCAAACCTTTTAGTGACGAGAAATTCCTCGCATAAAGTCTCCTATATTTCTTTCAGCAACAATATTTCGTAGCACAATCTCAAATCAAAATACAAAAGCCAAGTAAAGCTTTTATCGACGAAATTACGTTGCATAATCTAATACCTAAAACCAAGGAAAAGCAATATGGTAAAACCTTTTAGCGACAATATATTTGTTGCAGAAAGTTCTTACATTTCTATCAACAACGAAATTGCGTCGCAACATATAACATCAAAATAGGGGAAAATAGGGAAAATATGCAATATGGAAATGAAAGATTATAAGTTTAGCTTGTAACTTGTAAGTTAAGAATAAATGAAAGTGATCAATTATATTTAACTAATTGAGACTAGCGATGGTATTAGTTAATGATTTATACCATATAATCTAATTTATTGTGTTTTAAATAAGTGATACTATAAATCTCAATATTATTAATTAAATCAATTGTCAAAAATAGTTAATATGTACTTTTCTTACATTTAGATTAATTACCAATTAAATCATTTACCTAAAACAGTTAATATAAAATGGAAACATTGTAAAGTTTATTAATTATTTTTTCCTTGCTAATTATTAATTAAATCAAATGCCTATGATAGTTATGGAACAAGTTAGTACAAAATTAGAACATTAGATTAATTAATTCTATTAATGGTAGGCTTGGAACCGGGGCGGGACGGGTACCCAAACCCGCCCCGCCCCATTGCCCCTTTACGGGGCGGGGCGAGGCGGGGCAAAAAAAATTTGAGCGAATCCATACCCGCCCCACCCCGGCCCGCCCCTATTTGAATTATTACATAACGCCCCTATAATCTGTATATTTTTACGATTTTATCCCCTGCAACATTTACATCTTTGCAAATAACTCCCTTATCAATTTCTCATCATATCATTTATAACTATGATCATTTTTTAACAATCATAAAAGCAATAAATCTTTAAACTAAAATTAAAATGATTGTATATTAACATTTGATTTTATTAGTAATAATGTTACATACTCTATTAAAAATATGTTAAATATGTATTGTTGCTTGTAAATTAGTTAATTGATAAATTTTAAAATAGTTGATAATACAATTAAATAATTTTCCAATGGCATGTTGATTTAATTTCAATCTAATAATAGTAATAATATGATTGGTATATACTAATTAATTAATATTATAAATATTTATGAAACATTAATAATTTAATTAATTAATTAAAATTAATATAAATCACATATTTAAAGTTATAAGATTATTTTTATCATATTTCTATTTACATATTTAGAAAATAATATATTGATTATATTAAGCATATACATTTTTAAAATAATCTTGTTAATATTACAATAATTTAATTAGTACTTAGTAATCTATATCAAGATTGTATATGTTATACAAATTTAATTACTATATACAAATATTTAATTACTTTTTGATTTTATTAATAATAATATTACATACTTTATTAGAAATAATGTTAAAAGTGTATTATTCTTGTAAACTAGTTAATTAACATTTTTTTCAAATAGTTGATAATACAATTAAATAATTTTTCAATAGTATGTTGATTTAATTTTAATATAATAATATTAATAATATGATTGGTATATACTAATTAATTAACATTATATATATTTATGAAATATTAATAATTTAATTAATTAATTTAAATTACCCATTTACGATAAATCATATATTTAAGGTTATAAGATTACTTTTATCATATTTCTATTTACATATTTAGAAAGTAATATATTGATTATATTAAAGATATACATTTTTAAAATAATCTTGTTAATATTGCAATAATTTAATTAATACTTAGTAATCTATATCAAGATTGTATATATTATACACATTTAATTACTATAAAATACAAATATTTAATTACCATTAATTGCCATTTGATTATATTAGTAATAATGTTACATACTTTATTAAAAATAATGTTCAAAGTGTATTATTACTTGTAAACCAGTTAATTGATAATTTTTTAAATAGTTGATAATACAACTAAATAATTTTTTAATAGCATGTTGATTTAGTTTCAATCTAATAATAGTAATAATATGATTGACATATATCAATTGATTAACATTATATATTTATAAAAAATTCATAATTTACTTAATTAATATAAATTATAATAAATCATAAATTTAAGGTTTTAAGATTATTTTTACAATATTTCTATTTACATATTTAGAAAATAATATATTGATTATATTAAAGATATATATTTTAAAAATAATCTTGTTAATATTGTAATAATTTAATTAGTACTTAATAATCTATATTAAGATTGTATATATTATATAAATTCAATTATTATAAAATACAAATATTTTATTTTGTCATTATAACATGACAAATTGATGTTAATATATTAAAAGATGTTAATTATAAATTAAAATGTAATTTTTATTAAATTATTTGCATTGTTTGTAAAATTATTAAGAATTTATATAGATAAAAAGTTTAACAAATATAACCTAAGAAATTACATCACAGTCCTAAAATTTTAAAATTTTATAAACACACCCCTAAAACTTGCAGGGTGGGGCGGGTCTATGGGTCCAACCGTTGGACCCGGGGCCGGACCCGCCCTGGCCGGGGCAAAAATATTTTGCCCCAGACCCGCCCCTATGAAGCTCCGGGGCGGGTCTTGACCCGTCCTATTGGATCGGGTCTGACCGAGGCCCCGGACCCAATGGGGCAAATGCCCAAGCCTAATTAATGGTAATGTGCTTAGTAGATTGTGTCTATTAATTAATCAATAATGTATAATGCTTAGTAATTATAGGGTTGTTAATAAACCAAATCTTTTTTTTATCTAAGATCATGTTACATTAAACTAATTACAGGCCAATCACATTACATATAATTGCATGAAGTGAAATTGGATTATGGAAAGTTTATTATTATTATTTTTATTATAAAACTTAATAGCTAAGATAATATCGTACATATGCACTCTAATTTCATTATTTTTTATTAAGTTATAATAATCTAATTTAGTGATTCAATTTGATTAATTTTTATTTAGAATTGAATACTAATGAACTAAAATTAGGTATAGAAGTTCTTTATTTTGAAATGAATCACCAATCGATTAAACAAATTTGCTTATAAATTTTATTAATCAATTAGAATTGCTTAAACTAAGATAATTACATAAACTAACATTATATATATATGGTCAAATAAGATATAATATTTGTTAAAATTTTTATAAGTTTTGCAGTTTACAAGTATGTGTATCATAAAAATAGGTGTCAAAATATGTTGTAATAGAATTATTAAACCAATCACTCGACATTTTTTAACTAAATAAAGACTAATTTATGATTTTCTACTTTTGTAATGATAATGAGTTAATTATTCAACTCTTTTAAATTGTACAAATATTTATAAGATTATTTTGTTTAATTTAATTTAATTTAATTTTACTAAGATAAATTAAATTATAACATACAAATAATTAAATAATCTTAACTTAATATACAATTAACTAATGGCTAATATATAAATTTATTTAAGTAAAAATATGGACTGAACAGAAAATTTGTTTTAAGCGGCAATAAAAGAGCCAAAGCCCACCAAAATTTTTGAAACAGGACAAATCCTGAATATGCCCAACACTTGGTTTTTCATGCCTAATCTGATTGGTCCTGAAGTTAAAAGGCATAGCACCTCCGTCTCCTTCCTCTCCTCCGTTGCCCACCGATAGGCTCTCGCCATACCCTCCACGCTCCACGGCTATCTGCCTGTCTCGACTCCTCTCTCTTTCTGTTGTGGTGCCTGTTTTGCCTCCTCTCTCTCTAAGGCCCTCCACACTTATCTGCCTGGTTTGCCTCCTTTCTCTCCCCCGTTGACCACCGCCATTCTCTCTCTCTACCCTCCGGCCTGCACACTCAACGGCAGTCTGCCTCTCTGACCTCCTCTCTCTCCTGCACTGCCAAGCCCTTCAAACTTGTCTGCTTGTCTCACCTGCTCTCTCTCCCGCATTGCCCACGCCAGGCTCGCCATACCGTCGACGTTCCATGACCGTATCTCCTCTCCATTCCACTGCAAGTTAAATTGAGGTCGGATTCTGGGGTTCAGAGAACTGCATCTTTGGTGGCTGTTGATAACAGAGGCAAGCAAAGACTACAAGCTGAACTTAAATGCCTCGAGCAAGAAGCTAGATTCTTGGAGGTCAGTTTATTCTTTAATGTTTCTTGGTTAATTGATTGTGTTTGCGTCTGAATGAGAAATGGTAATATTAAAGTGGATTATGGTATCGACAACCTTGTGCATTGTTCATGAGGGAAGGGCAAAATAGAATCTTTTTGTTGTTTTTGAATATCAAAGTTGGAGTTGCAAGTTGTGGGCTCCTAGATGTTGGTAGAATAAATGTGCAAATTTGGTAGTTTATTCTGTAGAAGAGAGGGAGAAGAAATATAAAAATGAAAATAAAAAAATTGATTATATTAATTTTTTTAAAAAATATATTTTTAATATCTTTTTTATTCGATTGCTGCAAAGATGACAATCATCCTTGAGTATTTATCGGTTTCAAGCGGCAAACTGATTGAGGTCTTTCATGTTGCTATTGAAATTTAAGAGTCTTAAAAGAATCTCAAAGTTTATTATGTCTATGGCCCCACCTCTTCCAATTACTAGAAAGTATAGGTTGCATATTCCAAAAGCACCAAGATTTTAAAAAATGAATTATTGCTAGAATTAACACAACTTTATGATTAATGGTTCACAAAAACAAATATAAGTAAATCTTGATCATATAATTTCCAAATTCACGTCGCATCTCGAGATCAAAGACTAAGCTAAGCTTAAATTAGAAAATCCAAAATCATTCAACAAACTGTGATTTCTCATAGAATTCATGTAATGTCACATTATCCGTTCAAATATTTTTCTTCCATCTTGCTGCATTGTCGTGTTGCTCATTGAGGTACATATCCCTGACTCTGCATTCCAATAAACTAGTAGAGAAGTGTTACGACAGCTCTTTACAGATGACAAAGTAAATAAAGAGTAGGTTGTCCAAGCAAGTCGTATCGTTAACAAGTGTGGAAATGCCTGCCCTTTGCATATCTACCTCCTCATTTTCCTTACTCTACCAAATTGATAACAAGTGTCCTCTAAGCTCCACTTTTCATCTCCAACTTTTGCCTCCTTTATAAAAGCCCATGTCTATTGATTCTTCTTTAGCTTAGAAGCAGCAGAAGATACTTTAGGATCTTGATTAGAAAAAATTCTAATAATAAAAAGCCATGTCTCTACTAGCATGACCAGAGCCAATCCAAGAATTCCTCCAGCAGCACTCTGAAAATTAGGATTAAAAGACCATTGGTTTCAGCAAAACTTAGAAAACAAAGATGAAATAGTTTGAAGCAATTAGATATTAAAGGAGAAAAGTTTAACGATCCATAGGGACAAAAAAACATAAAATATGATAACTTTCTTAGTGGGTCTGTACCCACTTGGCTATTCACTCTACCACGATTGGAATGTATAGACCTTGGTTACAACCAACTAACTGGCCATATTGTCGAATTTCAAAGTAATTTCCTGCATTCCATTTATTTTGATCGTAATATATTACATAATTAAAATTTCGTTCTTTTTTATTTTCCTGGAGTGGAGAACCTTCTAATGATCTCCTTAGCTTTTAATTTCTCATTACTTTCATGGAGTGTTATTACAAATTAATCAGTTGCTCTTGCCTGGACTCTGCTCGTCTTTCTTCCAATTCACACTCTCACTGAAATATTTTTTTACATCCTTTATGGTTTTTTTATGGTAGGAAGAGAAGGTGTTCTTGTTCAAGTTGCTCCAAACAGGAGTTACCAACTGCATTCAGGATTTTTGTCTGTACAAATGCTGTAGAGCAAGCAAATTTTCATAAAGCAGCTCCACTTGTTACTCTCCAGTCTACTCTGTCAGGTATCTCCACTCTCACTTTTAGTTTCTTTTTAGTTCTTTTAAATGGGTTTTATGTGAGTTAATTTGTAGTTCAATACTAGTATTGATGATGAAATGTAGTGCAGATAATAAAGTAGATTATGGTGTGAAGTTGAGAAAATTTCAGGTGTAGTGAGAGGCAAGTCAGCCACTTTTAATATCTCAACTTTTACTGGTAATTATAAATTTTTTGGACTTCATTTTCCTTAATTTTGTCCATTTAATATCTCAGCAATGTTTGGCTCTTTTTCTATTGAGTTATAGCTATTTTATGCATTGTGGCACTTTGCTAAATGAAGCTTTTATCTAAAAAATGATATTAATCCAGGGAGCTAGCTATTATCTCCAAGGAAGTAGGGAGTGCCATAATTTATCTTGCTTGAGATTCCCTTATATCATGGTTGCATAGTTGATCGTCAGGTATGCCTCTTTAGACTGCATATTGGTTTTAGTCAATTATTGTAGTATAACTCTGATTTTACCCTTAGTGTAGCATTATATAATGCTTATATTCAATGATTTTAACTTGGAATTGGGATTGAGAAGATGAATTCAACATCAAAACTGAATTCCTTTATCTGAAAAATATTGTTGCATGCTGATTTGTGTTGCCATATGAAATGAATGCTATTAAATATAATAGTTGCTATACCACTGCATATGAACATTGCTGTTGATAAAATTGCTGTTGCTGTGATGCATAATTTGATAGTTTGCTTCCCTGGTAATTAATTTGAAAAGCAATTCCAACAAACAGACACTGACGGGCCTGGAAAACTCGGTGGCTAACTTATTACGTACTCAATGCATACTTGGTTCAATCACATACATTACTTTGAAACAAATTTTTTACTTCAGAAATCTGTACTGGTGTTGCATTTACCATGTGCTTGTTGTGTTGCTTTTTTCTTTGGCGTGATGCTTTTGCCCATCATATCTGAGAAGTCATTTTTGATAGTAGAAACTTCTATGCTTGGTGAAACCTTAGTTTGGTGCAGTAGCTCTGATCAGTTAAGTAAAAATGTAACATATCCAGTAACCCATGTGCCCAAATCTGACTTTTAACTGTCAAAGAATGACATTCTTGCTCCTTTCTTTTCTGCTTGATTAATTTTCCAAATGCCGTAATCACTTGGATACTAAATTGGTCATTCTCTGGTAATGCTAAGCATCAATATAATCTTAATCACCTTAGTTGTCTTGAACTCTATTTTTATTAAAGCGAGAATAATTTAACAACCAAAGAAACACAGACAAACGAAAGAAAGCAAACAAGAGTTTGAAGACTACAGGAAATCACCAAACAGTTTCATGAATTGACTTCTATAGCATTTATGCCAAATTCAGAAATAATTTCCTTCCTAATAAACAGGTGTAAGCATATTCATAATCTAATGGAATTTACATTTTACAGTTAGAATACTTGAAGATTACAATCCTTCAGTGAAGGGCATTAATTGCTAACAACAAAGTTATAATAAGATCAATTACATTGCAAATTAGACTACTATGAATTATTAGAACTCAGTATTGCCCTGTAGATGCCCTGACAAACCGAGAAAATATGGAGCTCTCATCATGCAGATTATAGATCATAATATTTTTTCCATTATGAAAAATCTGCATCACCTAGTAACATAAGTAGAGTGTGTAACTACTAAAAGAGAAAGAAGGATCTAAGCACGGTTGATGAAAGATTTTTGCTACTCAATTACTATGTAGACCATCATGTAGGAAGAGTAATTCCTTTGTATATCACTTGGATGGCAAAGTGCAAAGACATATTATTCTCTGTACTAGGCTTGCAAACTCTGGCCTAAATACATTCAACTGAGCCTAAAATGCAAAAATTTGCACGATTGCAAACTGATATTTTGATGCTTTAATAGGTCATAGTCCTCATCTGAACATTCTTTAGTACATGAATTTTATCACTGCACAAAGTCAACTAGAAGCTTAAAAAAGCACTAATAGTCAATGTTGCTTTCTCTACATATATCTGATTCAACACCCTCAAAAAGGAGACGAAAAAGTATAGAGCAACGTCGTTAAAAGTTCTAGCTTTAACTATTTAATTATACTTAACCATTTCCTACTCCACCATAATAAATTGTGTTTTTGCCTATTGAGAGGAATACGGGTTTGGCAGCTAGATATGCGCTCTCAGAGCCACCAATCTGAATAACATGCCATCTTTCATTGATTAGTAAAATATTGTTTACTACAAACCCAAGTATTTAACACAATTTTTATACTCCATACATAAATGTGCAAATATATGAACACATCCATAATGTGAAAGGCTAAACTTCTTAAATATGTTATACCAAAAACTGATGCTTAACCAAAAACTCTATAAGAAAAGCAGCAAAATTGCAAAAAAGGTTACTATCTCTAAAAGAAAGTCGTAAGTAGAGAAGTCTGACACCATAGATTAAAGTCATATTTTTGTGCTAAAAATATTTTTCAGGAATTGCAAAGCTTCTTAGATGAGCAAGCTTTGGCAAATTTAGCTTTAAAAGAAAAGGTTAAGGCTAGACAATGATATCCAACCAATTTTATAATTATTTGCCTATATTTCATATTTGTTTTAATATCTTAAAAAATCAATGACATCCATCAGATATCTCCAAAAAACTAGAATGATCAATGGGCTAATGTTGGGGTTCAAAGAGTGGTTGGTAATGGATTTGAATTTATTACAATATATCAATGAGCAAATTAGATTTAGTTACAGTTGCAACCAAAAACTAATCATTTCTAGATAAATCTACAACTCTTCAGGCTCAACAGAATTTAAGGACCAAACCATCAAACACTTTTTGATGCTATATAAGCAAAATCTTAGCCACTTCTGCACTCTATATAACCTTTGATCTTGTAGAACTAAAAAATAAAGAAAAAGGTCACAAGACAAATTTTAACTTAGACAAATTTGCTTTGGTAGCACACAAGAAATGCCATAAAAAAGAAATGAAAATAGATTAAAGGGATTCAACTTTTTCTTCTTCCACATAAAAAAAAAATTATGAAAGGAGATTAAATGAGCTTAAATTAGTATCATTTTCTACTATAATAAATACAAAAAATTGGAATATAAGGTAACTTGCCTTTTCACAGTTAAGGCACTGCTCATCAAACGGTGCATCAGTGTATTCAGTTTCCTCTACTATTGATCTATAAACATGTTTTTCAGATTATGATCTATAAACCGAGAAAATAGGTCTACATGCTTAACTGTGATTCTATCTTGAAGTTAGATAGATCATGTATATTGTTGGTTACGCCTAATTTCTGTTTGTTTATGTTTTCTGTTAAAATTATATAGATTCCCGTTGTTCAATCTAATCGAAGTGGTGATCTTAACGTCTAATTACAATTTTTTGAAAATATATATTTTTCAATCTAAGGTTGATTGTTTGGCTCACTGTGCTGGTGCAAAAGTTGAAGCATTCCGCACAAATCGAAGCACCATTGATGACTTCCGAAAGTTTTTAATCAGATGCTCCACTTCTGATGATTGTCATGTGATTTCGTCATACCATAGAGGAACTTTCAAACAGGTAATTATTAGCTTTGAATTACTTTGTTTCTTCCTTATCTCTACTGTGGCCTTTTTTTTTAAAAAAAGGATTATTATTACTTTTCAGTTGGTGCTTCTTATATTTATAGCCTTTACTGCAATGTTAAATCTTGTTACATTCAAGTTGGAGAATATATGAAGATTTTGCGCCTGAATACAGTTTACAAATTCCAACTTCACTATTTAAACATGTCCCTTTCCATTAGGAAATCTTACACTACAGGAAAAACTGTTTACGGTTATAATCTGGTATAGAGTTCACATTCCTGTGACCCATGGCATCAGATTAATGACTTCATTGTTAGAACTGTCCTATGTTTTAAATAGTTTTGGAAGTTCCCTATTCTCTATGCAGGGGAGGACATTAAGATAAACTATATATCAAGAAATTTTGAGAATAGTAGTAAAACAAGATGAATAGAAATAGTAGCTGACCAGTTAGTACCAAAACAAACACAAGGCATCTTTTTTCAACTCATTTTAAAATACAAAACTAATAATAGAAAATGGAAGAAGAAGAATAAAACAGGGTACACAGTTCAATTCGGTGAAACCAGTCTTAGCATATACAAGTTTATATCATCAATGGCTATATTCAAAATAACATCCCATGTATACAGTAATGCAGTACTTCAAGTAAAGGATTCTGAGACTCTTCCAGAACACTGGGAAGCAAACGAGATAACAATTCTTGCAGCCTCCATCCAGTAAAAACTTTCTGTCCATATACACATTTCCTACTTCTTGGTTTTTTGCAATCTGACCACCTATGGTATTCTTTGGACAAATAAAATTCCCCATAGTAAAATGACAATATATCCCCCATGTCCTTGGTCTCGGCAAATTTTTTTTTTCATGTCTATGCAAGCAGTGTTTAGGTGTACCTATCTACCCTTTATATCAACCTGAACTGTAATCTCTTCCACTTTCAACTTTCAAGTTATACAGCTTTAATTAATATTATAAATAATTTTTCTTAAATTATAATTTTGATTCTGTTAATTTCTGTTTGATTAATTAGTATTTCATTTCTTTTTGAGAAATGGCTACTCTGATGAATTTGTTGAAAGGTTGGAGTTGAATATGGAATTCGATGGAGTTTTATCAGTAATTTATTATCTCTTTGTCTTCATTAGCTGAGTTTTTTCTTATTTGATTGATCAGTTGGTTCTGTTTTTGATTTCATGTTGTTGCCTGAGAATTTGGGAATTTCATGTAGACCCCATTATGTTGTGTTGTGTTGTGTGACTCAGAGGCATTTGATTGTTGATGCTTAGACAGTTTAATGAGCTGTCTAATAAGGTTGCTTTTTTTCTAGAAATGAATTTCATTACTTAGCTTATTTGTAACTGATCGTTTGAAGTTTATGTACATAACATCTGGTTCGGTTTGCTGATTCTGTTCTGTTGTGCGAAAGGAAAGAATATAAAAATAATTGTTTTGTCAGTTTCCCTCGTTCATTGCTCTTTGTCCAAAGGGAGGATAATCTTTACAAGGGAACCCTGATTTTTTAATCGATTTTAGTTGTTTAAAAAACCCCAGTTTGTAATTGAAGAACACCTTTTGCGGTTAAAAAGGCCATGCTGAAACTCAAAGTTTAACGGAAGTCTATCTTTAGAGAATAAAAAAGATCGCATGCATTTATTAAAGGTTTTGTTTAATTTGATGGATTTGCTTTTTGTGAGTTGTGATTTCATATTTTGTGTTGTAGTATATGGAAGTGGAGGGGTTATTCAATTCGCTATCACTGTTCTGGAAGTAGTGGTCTTGCTCTTGTTCTGGTTCATGGTTTTGGAGCTAACAGGTAAAGATCGTCGAAATTTCGCTTCTCATTCACGAACAACTAATTGCTTTTGGTATCTAATGCTGATTGCTCTATATTGTCATGCTTGGTTTGCGTTTGTGTTGTTGGAACTTGTACTCCTTTCCCTCTTTTGCTTGTGTAATGTAGGACTGGTATAGAAGTTGAATGTTGAAGCATTAGTAGCATAATATTTTCCCTGCTTGAGTGCAGAGTATTAGCTAATATAGAGTGGTAACAACTGTTGCTAGTTTCATTTATCCTCCCAGAACAGGCTACACCCATATTGAATTGAACCTACAAGTGCCATACTGGTTTAAGAACTCCATTTCTCAACTCTGTCTCTGTAGACGTTTAGCGTGTGAAAACATTTCTCAGCACCCATGTAGCTGATACATTGCTTATTGTGGAATACCACAATAAGAGCATTATATGCTCCAACCTTTAATAAGCCTGTTTGTTATGCTTTCAAATATCCAAGATAAAGCTTGTATTGGCTGCAACTATTTACTATTGGTATACAGTACTACCCACCTCAAATATGTTTAATGCAGAGCTCTTGTTTTCCTAAAATTGTGTTCGTTTGTATGTACAGTTTCAGAAGAGAAGATATTCTGGGTTATCTCTCAAAAGGGTATTGTGGTGATACTTTGTAAATTGGAGCGCATCTTTCCACCGGCATTCTTTGACATAATGATCCACTTAGCAGTGCATTTGCCTCAGGAGGCAAAATATGGTGGTCCAGTTGGATTTAGGTGGATGTACCCAATTGAAAGGTATACTTTTTCAAATACAAGTTACGGAGTTTAAATGTTTCATATACATTATAGAAATTATTTTAAGTTATAAGATGATAAATTTCTATGTGACAGGGCTCTGGGTAGATACAAGAGCTTTGTCAAGAATAAAGCTTATCCAGAAGGGTCCATTGCAAAAGCTTATATTGATCAAGAAGCAATGACTTTTTTGTTCAATGTATTTGCAACAAATTGAAACAACATTCACCCGCCCTGATCGAATTTATGGTAGTGGTGAACATGATGGGGGAATATCTGTTTTCTCCCAAAATGTTAGGATTTTCGGATCAAAGAGATCCAAATTATTAACCCATTTGGAGATTGATAAGGCTCATTGGTATGTTTTAAACAATTGTGATGAAGTTCAACCATTCCTTGAGTAAGTCTATCACTACATATAGTTTCCTATAACGGACTTCATTGTTTTCTTTAATATATGTTATGAAAAGTTAATCTACTATGTTTAATTTAATCCGTGTAGGCAACACAAGGTTATTTTGCAAGAGAAAGGTGAAACAAATTTGAACATGTTACAACAAGAATCTTTTCCTAATTGGTTTAAGAAACACGTAAGTGATAATATTTGATATATAATTTGTATACAATGTTGTGATTTAATAAAATTATTAATAATGGTTTGTGTGATATAGTTAATGGAGTTACATGAGCAAGGATCTACAATAGTGAATGAGTTTTTATATGCATTGGCATGCAGACCTGATCGAAGAGTGAAATATTTCTCTGAATGTGATGTTAATGGGGTGCGATATTGTACTCAAGAAAGAGATGAGGGACTTACAACTCAAAATAGTGGGATATCTGTACCTGGTGAACATGATGGAAGAGAGATTGATTTTTTCGGATCTTTATCGAATATCATGGTATTAGATTATGTAAAAGACAATCAGGTTGTTTTATTTCATTGCAAATGGTATGATACTGATCCTAAAAAGAAAAGGATTCGCCAAAGTTATCATCTTTCATCTGTTAATGTTTCTCACAGTTGGTATGATGAAGATCCTTATATATTTGCAACTCAAGCACAACAAGTCATATTCATTGATGACTCAAATCTTGGGGAAGGACGGAAAGTGGTGGAGAAACTAGGACGTAGGGGTGTATGGGATATTCAGGAGAAGGATAAGATAAGTGAAGACCATATTGAGGTTTGTGATGAATTAGCAGATTCTGTTTTCACATTTGAACAAGAAGAGTTGGATGTTAGCCTATACAATAGGCATGATGTAAATCCAGAAGAGGTTAATGTTCCCATTACAAAAAAAAGTGCGAGTAGACGAGAAAATGATTTACATGACTTTATATGCGATGCAACAGATGAGGAAGATGATAGTGACAATGAAGAAGACAATGAAGAAATGCTACAAGATACTGAATCGGAATAAAATTAACGACAGTAATGTGAATTTTTAGTTTTGTCAATATATTATTGTTCATGTTATTAACTATATATTTATTTATCTCTTCATTCTTTGTGTTTATGTTAGTAAACATGCCATATGTTGTGTTTTGTAGATGGCTCCAGGTGGACGGAAGAGAACAAAAAATGTTAACAGTGCAAAGAGTAGCATTCCAGAAAGTAACAGGAGTAGTATTCCACAGAGCAACAATGCAAGAAGTAGAATTGTAGACAGTAGCAATGCAAGGAGTGACATTCCAGAGATTAACATTGCTAACACAGAGGAGAATAGTGAAAGGCCAAGACAAGTCCACAGTGAAATAGGTAAAATGGTTTCTTAATTAACATATCATGTATAAATTTTTTTTTTCATGTTGAAAAATGTTAGTTCTTTGATCTAGCTGACGATTTTCTATTTTATAGATGACTCACAACCTTCACAACGAAAGGTTCGTGGACCTACTCGAGGCCTACGTTTTGATTACATTGTGAGCTCGCAGGGTAAGATAGTGTTGGCCATTTCTGCAGAAACTGGTAAAGCGATAGGAGATTATGCAGAAAGTCTTTCGAGTGAATGTGGGGTTATTGTTCGAAACCATGCTTCACAAGAGCATGAGTCATGGAGTAAGATGCCTTGGAAACCTGATAGAGGGAATTTGTTCAATATGCTTTTGGTATGTTTAGTATATAAAGTTTTAAACATTTAGCTTATTTATGATTGTTGAATTATAAATTTTTGGCTGACATATATTATGTTTTACTGTAAAATATAGAAAAAGTTTGATTTGGATTTTAGCCAAGATCATGTTGTTCGTTGCATCAATGACATTATGGGTGGGCGATATAGAGATTTTCGTTATCATTTGAAGAAAGAATATGAGAACCTTGGGGCAAATGATGCAGCTCGTCAATATCCTCCACCTAATATTAAGCAACGAGAGTGGGATTATTTATGTACTTTATGGTCTCAAGAGAAATACCAGGTATTCAGTTAAACTGTTTATATATTTTTATTATATTTTTGTTTTATTAATTGTTATCAATCATAGGACTTTCTAACTAGTAACACATGAAAGTGTAGCATCTATGAAATATAAGCTGTGTTATTGTTATTATTATTAGAAGTTTTTATTTTTGAAAAATTTATGTCATATGAGTCTTTAGATATTCTTTGATGTTTAAAAAGAATTACTTCTTAGCTTTTTTTTCAAGGTCCAGGAGTATCGAATAAAAGCTAAGTTGCTAGAAACTACCACATTTAGATAGTTTGCACCATTCTCATCTTGAAGATAAAAATAACAAAAAAAACCTAGCTACAGTATCATATATATATTCCTTAAACTGTTTCTATATTTTTGTTATATTTTTGCCTTTCTTAATTGTTATCAATCATAGGAATCTAATTAGCAACACATGAAAGTGCAGCATTTGTGAAACTGAAGTTGTGTTATTGTTATTGTTATTATATTTTTTATTTCCTATAAATTTACTTCATCTCAATCTTTAGGTATTCTTTGATAGTGAAAAAGAATATACTTAAGATGTGCTAATCTGGTTTATTCACTTGTTGAAATATGCTAGTTAAATATATTTTGATAGTAAAATATGCTAATCTGGTTTCGTCCAAAGGTTATTCAAATTCTTTAATTAATTGATGGCTCATATTTGATGTGCTTTTACAAATTAGGAGAGATGTCGAAAAAATTCACAAAATAGAAAGAAACTGAAATTTACTCATCGTGGAGGGACAAAATCTTTTGTGCCTCATCGTTTAGAGAGCTCTAAGGTGAAGGTTTTCAGAGTTTTCTCTTTTTCTACTTAATGTAATTTAATAAAAAATGCACCAGAAATCCAATTTTAGTGCTGTAATGAGTGGCTTGGAAGGAAGCAGAGAAACTTTGTGTCTCACCTCCTTGCTATCCAAAACAATCACTCCATAATTAATCAAATTATTTCTGTGAATTTTTTATTAAATTACATTAAGTAGAAAAAGAGAAAACTCTGAAAACCTTCACCCTAGAGCTCTCTAAACGATGAGCCACAAAAGATTTTGTCCCTCCACGATGAGTAAATTTCAGTTTCTTTCTATTTTGTGAATTTTTTCGGCATCTCTCCTAGCACATCAGATATGAGCCATCAATTAATTAAAGAATTTGAATAACCTTTGGAGGAAACCAGATTAGCATATTTTACTATCAAAATATATTTAACTAGCATATTTCAACAAGTGAATAAACCAGATTAGCACATCTTAAGTATATTCTTTTTCACTATCAAAGAATACCTAAAGATTGAGATGAAGTAAATTTATAGGAAATAAAAAATATAATAACAATAACAATAACACAGCTTCAGTTTCACAGATGCTGCACTTTCATGTGTTGCTAATTAGATTCCTATGATTGATAACAATTAAGAAAGGCAAAAATATAACAAAAATATAGAAACAGTTTAAGGAATATATATATTAGATACTGTAGCTAGGTTTTTTTTTGTTATTTTTATCTTCAAGATGAGAATGGTGCAAACTATCTAAATGTGGTAGTTTCTAGCAACTTAGCTTTCATTCGATACTCATGGACCTTGAAAAAAAAGCTAAGAAGTAATTCTTTTTAAACATCAAAGAATATCTAAAGATTCATATGACATAAATTTTTCGAAAATAAAAACTTGTAATAATAATAACAATAACGCAGCTTATATTTCATAGATGCTACACTTTCATGTGTTACTAATTAGAAAGTCCTATGATTGATAACAATTAATAAAGCAAAAATATAATAAAAATATATAAACAGTTTAATTAAATCCCACTCCCGTTGCTTAATATTAGGTGAAGGATATTGACGAGCTGCATCATTGCCCCAAGTTTCTCATATTCTTTCTTCAAATGATAACGAAAATCTCTATATCGCCCACCCATAATGTCATTGATGCAACGAACATCATGATCTTGGCTAAAATCCAAATCAAACTTTTTCTATATTTTACAATAAAACATAATATATGTCAGCCAAAAATTTATAATTCAACAATCATAAATAAGCTAAATGTTTAAAACTTTATATACTAAACATACCAAAAGCATATTGAACAAATTCCCTTTATCAGGTTTCCAAGGCATCTTACTCCATGACTCATGCTCTTGTGAAGCATGGTTTCGAACAATAACCCCACATTCACTCGAAAGACTTTCTGCATAATCTCCTGTCACTTTACCAGTTTCTGCGGAAATGGCCAACACTATCTTACCCTACGAGCTCACAATGTAATCAGAACGTAGGCCTCAAGTAGGTCCACGAACCTTATGTTATGAAGGTTGTGAGTCATCTATAAAATAGAAAATCGTCAGCTAGATCAAAGAACTAACATTTTTCAACATGAAAAAAAAAGTTTATACATGATATGTTAATTAAGAAACCATTTTACCTATTTCACTGTGGACTTGTCTTGGCCTTTCACTATTCTCCTCTGTGTTAGCAATGTTAATCTCTGGAATGTCACTCCTTGAATTGCTACTCTCTAGAATTCTACTTCTTGCATTGTTGCTTTGTGGAATACTACTCCTTGCATTGTTACATTCTGGAATGCTACTCTTTGCACTGTTAACATTTTTTGTTCTCTTCCGTCCACCTGGAGCCATTTACAAAACACAACATATGCATGTTTACTAACATAAACACAAATAATGAAGAAATAAATAAATATATAGTTAATAACATGAACAATAATATTTTGACAAAACTAAAAATTCACATTACTGTCATTAATTTTATTCCGATTCAGTATCTTGTAGCATTTCTTCATTGTCTTCTTCATTGTCACTATCATCTTCCTCATCTGTCGCATTGCATATAAAGTCATGTAAATCATTTTCTCGTCTACTTGCACTTTTTCTTGTAATGGGAACATTAACCTCTTCTGGATTTACATCATGCCTATTGTATAGGCTAACATCCAACTCTTCTTGTTCAAATGTGAAAACAGAATCTGCTAATTCATCACAAACCTCAATATGGACTTCACTTATCTTATCCTTCTCTTGAATATCCCATACACCCCTACGTCCTAGTTTCTTCACCACTTTCCATCCTTCCCCAAGATTTGGGTCATCAATGAATATGACTTGTTGTGCTTGAGTTGCAAATATATAAGGATCTTCATCATACCAACTGTGAGAAACATTAACAGATGAAAGATGATAACTTTGGCGAATCCTTTTCTTTTTAGGATCAGTATCATACCATTTGCAATGAAATAAAACAACCTAATTGTCTTTTACATAATCTAATACCATGATATTCGATAAAGATCCGAAAAAATCAATCTCTCCTCCATCATGTTCACCAGGTATAGATATCCCACTATTTTGAGTTGTAAGTCCCTTATCTCTTTCTTGAGTACAATATCACACCCCATTAACATCACATTCAGAGTAATATTTCACTCTTCGATCAGGTCCGCATGCCAATGCATATAAAAACTCATTCACTATTGTAGATCCTTGCTCATGTAACTCCATTAACTATATCACACAAACCATTATTAATAATTTTATTAAATCACAACATTGTATACAAATTATATATCGAATATTATCACTTACATGTTTCTTAAATCAATCAGGAAAAGATTCTTGTCGTAACATGTTTAAATTTGTTTCACCTTTCTCTTGCAAAATAACCTTGTGTTGCCTACATGGATTAAATTAAACATAGTAGATTAACTTTTCATAGCATATATTAAAGAGAACAATGAAGTCCATTATAGGAAACTATATGTAGTGATAGACTTACTCAAGGAATGGTTGCACTTCATCACAATTGTTTAAAACATACCAATGACCTTATCAATCTCTAAATGGGCTAATAATTTGGATCTCTTTGATTCGAAAACCCTAACATTTTGGGAGAAAACAGATATTCCCCCATCATGTTCACCACTACCATAAATTCGATCAGGGCGGGTGAATGTTGTTTCAATTTGTTGCAAATACATTGAACAAAAAGTCATTGCTTCTTGATCAATATAAGCTTTTGCAATGGACCCTTTTGGATAAACTTTATTCTTGACAAAGCTCTTGTATCTACCTAGAGCCCTGTCACATAGAAATTTATCATCTTATAACTTAAAATAATTTCTATAATGTATATGAAACATTTAAATTCCATAAGTTGTATTTGAAAAAGTATACCTTTCAATTGGGTACATCCACCTAAATCCAACTGGACCACCATATTTTGCCTCCTGAGGCAAATGCACTGCTAAGTGGATCATTATGTCAAAGAATGCCGGTGGAAAGATGAGCTCCAATTTACAAACTATCACCACAATACCCTTTTGAAGATAACCCAGAATATCTTCTCTTCTGAAACTGTACATACAAATGAACACAATTTTAGGAAAACAAGAGCTGTGCATTAAACATATTTGAGGTGGGTAGTACTGTATCCCAATAGTAAATAGTCGCAGCCAATACAAGCTTTATCTAGGATATTTGAAAGCATAATAAACAGGCTTATTAAAGGTTGGAGCATATAATGCTCTTATTGTGGTATTCCACAATAAGCAATGTATCAGCTACATTGGTGCTGAGAAATGTTTTCAAACGCTAAATGTCTACAGAGACAGAGTTGAGAAAGGGAGTTCTTAAACCTGTACGGCACTTGCAGGTTCAATTCAATATGGGTATAGCCTGTTCTGGGAGGATAAATGAAACTAGTAATAGTTGTTACCACTCTGTATTAGCTAATACTCTGCACTCAAGCAGGGAAAATATTGTGCTACTAATGCTTCAACATTCAACTTCTATACCAGTCCTACATTACACAAGCAAAAGAGGGAAAGGAGTACAAGTTCCAACAACACAAACGCAAACCAAGCATGACAATATAGAGCAATCAACATTAGATACCTAAAGCAATTAGTTGTCCGTGAATGAGAAGCGAAATTTTGACGATCTTGACCTGTACTCCAAAACCATGAACTAGAACAAGAGCAGGACCACTACTTCCAGAACAGTGATAGTGAATTGAATAACCCCTCCATTTCCATATACTACAACACAAAATATGAAATCACAACTCAAAAAAAGCAAATCCATCAAATTAAACAAAACCTTTAATAAATGCATGCTATCATTTTTATTCGTTAAACTTTGAGTTTCAGCATGGCCTTTTTAACTGCAAAAGGTGTTCTTCAATTACAAACTGGGGTTTTTTAAACTACTAAAATCGATTAAAAAATCAGGGTTCCCTTGTAAAGATTATCATAAATCAAAAATTAGCAATCAGAAATGCAGATATATATAGTTCATTTCACCTTGCCTCTGGCCACTTTACATCTCAACCCTAACTAATAGACACATGCGTCACTAAATTAAAAGAAAATATCTTTGCAAGTAGTGCAGGTCTCAAGCTCCAATTTTATTTTAAACAGAACAGTAACTTATAACATCTGAATTATCAAAAAATACATACATATTGGTTTGGGATACTATTATAATAAACCTACTCTTTTAAAGGTTTTACAAACTAGAGTTTTTTATTCTCAAACCAGAGTTCATTCGTCAGTTGCAACCTTGTAATAGCAATGAATTCACAACTTGCTATCTCATTCTATGGCTTCTAAATCAGTAGGAACATTTTTTTTGGCAATGACCAAGTTCACCAAATATGCAAATATGAATAGCCTCACAACCATAATACAGATTCGTTAGCTCTCCATGTGCATTCCAAAACCCCACAAATGCTTATAGATGGTATAAAAGGCAATTCGCTATGGAACATAACATTTTATAGAATCAAATTAATTGATACTTCAACACATTTACTTATTAAGAAGCAGATTTACAAGTGAATGACGTCAGTCCATGTTCAAGGTTTCAAACTACCATAAGTCTTCACAAACTCTAACAACATCATCTAGTGTTAGAGGGATTACTGAATACGAATGGTAATCGATTACCTTGATTAGAATTAATTCATTCAACTTCTATACCAGTCCTACATTACACAAGCAAAAGAGGGAAAGGAGTACAAGTTCCAACGACATAAATGCAAACCAAGCATGACAATATAGAGCAATCAACATTAGATACCTATAGCAATTAGTTGTCTGCTAATGAGAAGCGAAATTTCGACGATCTTGACCTGTTAGCTCCAAAACCATGAACTAGAACAAGAGAAGGACCACTACTTCCAGAATAGTGATAGCGAATTGAATAACCCCTCCACTTCCATATACTGCAACACAAAATATGAAATCACAACTCACAAAAAGAAAATCCATCAAATTAAACAAAACCTTTAATAAATGCATGCTATCTTTTTTATTCTCTAAAGATAGACTTCCGTTAAACTTTGAGTTTCAGCATGGCCTTTTTAACCGCAAAAGGTGTTCTTCAATTACAAACTGGGGTTTTTAAACAAGTAAAATCGATTAAAAAATCAGGGTTCCCTTGTAAAGATTATCCTCCCGTCGGACAAAGAGCAATGAACGATGGAAACTGACAAAACAATTATTTTTATGTTCTTTCCTTTCGCACAACAGAACAGAATCAGCAAACCGAACCAGATGTTATGTACATAAACTTCAAACGATCAGTTACAAATAAGCTAAGCAATGAAATTCATTTCTCGAAAAAAAGCAACCTTATTAGACAGCTCATTAAACTCTCTAAGCATCAACAATCAAATGCCTCTGAGTCACACAACACAACACAACATAATAGGGTCTACATGAAATTCCCATATTCTCAAGCAACAACATGAAATCAAAAACAGAACCAACTGATCGATCAAATAAGAAAAAACCCAGCTAATGAAGACAAAGAGATAATAAATTACTGATAAAACTCCATCGAATTCCATATTCAACTCCAAGCTTCCAACAAATTCATGAGAGTAGCCATTTCTCAAAAAGAAACGAAACACTACTTAATCAAACAGAAATCAACAGAATCAAAATTATAATTTAAGAAAAATTATTTATAATATTAATTAAAGCTGTATAACTTGAAAGTTGAAAGTGGATGAGATTACAGTTCAGGTTGATATAAAGGGTAGATAGGTACACCTAAACAATGCTTGCATAGACATGAAAGAAAAAATTGCTGAGACCAAGGACATGGGGGATATATTGTCATTTTACTATGGGGAGTTTTATATGTCCAAACAATACCATAGGTGGTCAGATTGCAAAAAAACCAAGAAGTAGGAAATGTGTATATGGACGGAAAGTTTTTACTGGATGGAGGCTGCAAGAATTGTTATCTCGTTTGCTTCCCAGTGTTCTGGAAGAGTCTCAGAATCCTTTACTTGAGGTACTGCATTACTGTATACATCGGATGTTATTTTGAATATAGCCATTGATGATATAAACTTGTACATGCTAAGACTGGTTTCACCGAATTGAACTGTTTACCCTGTTTTATTCTTCTTCTTCCATTTTCTATTGTTACTTTTGTATTTTGAAATGAGTTGAAAAAAGATGCCTTGTGTTTGTTTTGGTACTAACTGGTCAGCTACTATTTCTATTCATCTTGTTTTACTACTATTCTCCAAATTTCTTGCTATATAGTTTATCTTAATGTCCTCCCCTGCATAAAGAATAGGGAACTTCCAAAACTATTTAAAACATAGGACAGTTCTAACAATGAAGTCATTAATTTGATGCCATGGTCACAGGAATGTGAACTTCATACCAGATTATAACCGTAAAGATCAACTCTTCTGCTTATGTTTCACAACCAAAAGTTTACTCTGGGAAGATACTTTATTCATTGGAAAATCAGTAGCAGGAATATAATAGAATGTGAGGAGATTTTTCTGATAATCCATGAATTTTATATCAAATTGGCTATGCAAAATGCATTGCTTTGTGGTTACTACAAATATGTCTTATCTATGAACAGTTACATGAGGGACACTGTGTTATTCGATCTTTTATTTAGGTTCTCATCTCTTGGCAGGTTTCCAAGTCATTTGCAGAGGGAAGAACTTCATTAGAGAGTTATGTCTCTTATTTGAAGGCTACAGTTGGAATTCTTACTCTTGTAGAATCTATAGGCATTGGTAAGGGGAAGGAAGATCTCATAAGCCTTGCTATCGAGCCTGTGAAGACCAATCAATGGTTTCCTATTTGTCCCACAATGCAGAGTGGCAAAGCTTGCTCCTTTCTTACATCCAGTGACATAATCAATTTTTTAACTGGAGGCTTCCGCTTAAGCAAAGCTTGATGTAATGATATTTTCTGGGAAGCTGTTTGGCCTCGTTTGCTAGCAAGAGGATGGCACTCGGAGCAACCCAAGGATCATGGATATGTCAGTTCCAAAGGTTATCTAGTTTTTCTAATGCCTACAGCTAAGAAATTCTCAAGAAGGAAACTTGTGAAAGGAGACCACTACTTTGATTCAGTAAGTGATATTTTGAACAAAGTGGCATCTGAACCAAAACTTCTTGAACTGGAAGTTGAAGAAACTAAAGTCAGAAGCTGCACTGAAGAAGATCGATGGGTTCCAGAAGAGTTATCAGATCAGGATGATCCATCCAATCAGCGACCCCATTATTACCTTAGACCCCGTACATCTAGTTGCAATTTCGAGAATATGAAGTTCATGGTTCTAGATACCAGTTTGCTTCATGAAGGAAAATCATCCAAGATGCGAGAGATGAGATTTTTACCAGTTGATTTTAAAGACAATTCCAAACTAATCCGTCTTTCAAAAAAAACAAAGGGTATTTCTTTGAGAATTTCCTGGATAAGAGTAAGCCTGATGCTACTAATATACCATTAAATGGGCAAAAGAGTATCACTCGTTCTGAACAAAGCAAAGACATATTTAATACTGGTGGTCTAGACAGTATGAAGTTCATGGTTGAATGGAGTTAAAGTTATGATTGTTGCAAAGGATCATCAAAAGTGAAGAATTCTATTAAAAAGGAAAAAAAGGAAAAGCCAGACGAAACACAAGAAAATTAAATTTTTGGGGCCTGCAAGTTCAAAGCATTTGACTCAATAGAAGAGCTAACAACAACCAAAGTGCATATTAAAGCATTCTTTGCTTAAAACTAACCAGATGTTATCTACATAAACTTCAAACGATCAGTTACAAATGAGCTAAGCAATCAAATTCGTTCCCTCTCCCTTTTTACGACAAGATACAGCGATGAAATAGAAATTTCATTGCAAAAAGTGGCCTTCAGCAACGAATTTTATTTCCTCGCAACAAATTTTGTCACTAAAAATAGTTTTTCTTGTGGTGGTAGGATTAGTGGGGTTATATTTTTCTGCTTACGTTTTATTTTCTGTTTTACTGTGTTGATGAATGGGCTGTAGGAGTTAGTTATCCAAGCCTTGGGAAAAGTGCATAGTTAGTTAGAGAAGAGAGGGAGGGGAAGGGGAGAAGGGGGCATTCGGATGGTGTGAAAAATTATAGAGTTTCTCTACGGGAGGACTGGCAGACCTCTTGAATAGTCTGCTATTTTGCAGAATTATATAATTTTTTTGCTACATTTCTTCTTCTTATTGACTCTCTTCTGGATCTCTACTTAATTTACTGTCTTTTGTGCCTGCTGCTGTGTAAGTGAGAGTGTGTGTGAGAAGCCAGATATATCAGGAAGCTTTGTTAATTAGCTTGTTTAGGAAGTTAAGTTACTTTCCCAGCTCTCTTACGTAAAAATAGACTTGGTTAAAGCTTAACCCAAGTTAACAAATTAACTCAACTCCCTAAGCAAGTTAATTAACTAAGCATTTGACATACACTTGATGTGACATCCATACCAGGTAAGTCATAAGCCACTTCGTTTTTAATATATATTCCTTTATAAATGTTTTTAACACTTACATTACTTTGATGTAAACCCACATTATTTTAGTGCATACTGTATTATTGTATGCCACTGTTTATGAAGTTTAATACTGGTGGCTACTGATTTGGATAGTATCTTGCCATGACCTTACTTTGTAAATAATTACTGGCTTGCAGTTCACAGGTTAGTTGGTCAGTCTGATATATTGACATCTCATTATAAGAAGTTTTCTTCACTAAGCATCAGATCTTGATTTAGTTATCTAATTGGATTAACTTTTACATCTGCAGGTTTACATGTTGTGCTTATAATGTTTACTAGCTATTTAGTTAGATATGTAGCATTCAGAGCCCTGTTTAGCCACAGTCCTGTGATGGTACCTTTGGAAGACCATCTTAAACATATTTTATGTTTTTTTGTCCCTATGGATCGTTAAACTTTTCTCCATTAATATCTAATTACTTCAAACTATTTCATCTTTGTTTTCTAAGTTTTGCTGAAACCAATGGTCTTTTAATCCTAATTTTCAGAGTGCTGCTGGAGGAATTCTTGGATTGGTTTTGGGCATGCTAGTAGAGACACGTCTTTTTATTATTAGAATTTTTTATAATCAAGATCCTAAAGTATCTTTTGCTGCTTCTAAGCTAAAGAAGAATCAATAGACATGGGCTTTTATAAAGGAGGCAAAAGTTGGAGATGAAAAGTGGAGCTTAGAGGACACTTGTTATCTACTTGGTAGAGTAAGGAAAATGAGGAGGTAGGTATGCAAAGGGCAGGCATTTCCAAACTTTTCTTCTCCAATCCTCCCAAATTGTGGAGAATAGAAGAGATTATGAATACTGGAGTAAAGTCTATATTTGCCTCAGCCGCCGGTTTTCCAATCTTCCAAATCATCGCACCTATAGTTTTATCCATTCTATCAATCAAGTGATTAATTGATTAACGATACGGCTTGCTTGGACAACCTACTATTTATTTACTTTGTCATCTATAAAGAGCTGTTGTAACACTTCTCTACCAGTTTATTGGAATACATAGTCAGGGATATGTACCTCAATGAGCAACACAACAAAGCAGCAAGATGGAAGAAAAATATTTGAACAGATAATGTGACGTTACATGAATTCTATGAGAAATCATAGTTTTTGAATGATTTCGGATTTTCTAATTTAAGCTTAGCTTAGTCTTTGATCTCGAGATGCGACGTGAATTTAGAAATTATATGATAAAGATTTACTTATATTTGTTTTTATGAACCATTAATCATAAAGTTGGGTTAATTCTAGCAATAATTCATTTTTAAAAATCTTGGTGCTTTTGGAATATGCAACCTATACTTTCTAGTAATTGGAAGGGTGGGGTAATAGATGTAATAAACTTTGAGATTCTTTTAAGACTCTTAAATTTCAATAGCAACATGAAAGACCTCAATCAGTTTGCCGCTTGAAGCCGATAAATAGTGCGAGATGATTGTCATCTTTGTAGCAATCGAATAAAAAATATACTAAAAATATATTTTTACAAAAAATTAATATAATCAATTTTTTTATTTTCATTTTTATATTTCTTATCCTTCTCTTCTACAGTCCCCTCAGACGCAAACACAATCAATTAACCAATAAACATTAAAGAATAAACTAACCTCTAAGAATCTAGCTTCTTGCTCGAGGCATTTAAGTTCAGCTTGTAGTCTTTGCTTGCCTCTGTTATCACCAGCCACCAAAGATACAGTTCTCTGAACCCCAGAATCTGACCTCAATTTAACTTGCAATGGAATGGAGAGGAGATACGGTCATGGAACGTCAAAGGTATGGCGAGCCTAACGTGGGCAATGCAGGAGAGAGTGCAGGTGAGACAAGCAGACAAGTGTGAAGGGCTTGGCAGTGCAAGAGAGAGAGGAGGTGAGACAGGCAGACTGCCGTTGAGTGTACAGGCTGGAGGGTAAAGAGAGAGAATGGCGGTAGTCAATGCGAGAGAGAGAGGAGGCAAACCAGTCAGATAAGCGTGGGGGGCCGTAGAAAGGGAGGAGGCAAAACAGGCACCACAACAGAAAGAGAGAGGAGTCGAGACAGGCAGATAGCCGTGGAGCGTGGAGGGTATGGCGAGAGCCTATCCGTGGGCAATGGAGGAGAGGAAGGAGACGGAGATGCTATGCTATTAATTTCTTAATTTTAGGTTAAGCCTTTTAACTTCAGGACCAATCAGATTAGGCATGAAAAACCAAGTGTTGGGCATATGAAAATTGGTCCTGTTTCAAAAATTTTGGGGGGCTTAGGCGCTTTTATTGCCGCTTATCCAAAATTTTGTGTTCAGTCTATATTTTTAGTAAAATAAATTTACATATTAGCCATTAGTTAATTGTATATTAAGTTAAGATTATTTAATTATTTGTATGTTATAATTTAATTTATCTTAGTAAAATTAAATTAAATTAAATTAAACCAATCACTCGACATTCTTTAACTAAATAAAGACTAATTTATGATTTTCTACTTTTGTAATGATAATGAGTTAATTATTCAACTCTTTTAAAATGTACAAATATTTATTTACAAATTAATAAATAATTAGTCCTTCCTTAATTATTTATTTACAAATTAATAAATATTTATTTGCAACTCTTTGTCCTTCCTTAATTAGCCCAGATCCTTTGAAAGTTACTTGGGCAATGTGTTTTTTCAAGTTGAGCCCATTTTCCTGGCCTAGTTAATATCCTATTATTTTTAGGCCAGGCTTTTTTTTGCACAGAAAGTTTTGTTAGCCATGTTGTCCATCATTAAGAGTCTTGAGCTAGATATTTATTTTTCTAATAAGGCCTCATTAATTGGGCCCAGAGCCTTTTGCAATGTCCAGGCTAGATACAAAATTTCTCACTAAACCAAATTAAATTAAGGCTAGTGTCATGAGCTTAGGGTTTTGCGCAGCTCGCTCGTGCGGCACTTAGACAACTTGAACCTGAAAGTTGCTAAGTAAGCCTTGTAGTTTGCTTCTCGCTCAAGGAGAAGTTAGGACTGTTGAGCTTAAGAGCTTTAGAGGCAACAAGAGAAGAGAAGAGAACTTAGAGGCAAGTGTTGCAAGTGCAAAGAGCTTTGTATTACACAAATGCTTGCTTACAATGCTTTGTATTTGTGTATTGCTTGGTTTAGCTTGGATTTTGTGGGATTTGTGGGGATGGTTTGCAAATGAGCCTAGGAGGGGTATTTATAGTAATCCACCTCCTCAATGGACGGCTCAGATTTATTACATTTGACGGTCCATATTTTCTATCTAGAATCATCTCCCTAAATATCTAGCTATTTATCCTAAAATATCTTAGATATTTCCATGGAAGGTTCTAGCAACTTGGCTTGCTAGAGGATTCTAGAATGGGCTAGGCGTTCTAGGACCTTCCGTAGCCTTTCACACTCTTTCGCAACCTTCTTGAGTATTCTAGAGTCTTCTAGTGCCTTCCGCATGTATCTCATGACTTCCGAATCCTTCCGGATCTTTCCAGAATGTCTTGGAACGTTGCCGAACCTTCTAGAAGCTTTCGGATCACCGCACCTACTCTTTGCTCCATTGAGTTCCTCTCGACGCGAGGATCCCAAATCACCATAACACTTGCCCTGAAATCCCATTCTTTGGTGTTCTTTCAAGCAAGCTTGGCGTGGAATAGTGCGCATGTCGCACGGGGCGTGACATCCTCCCCCACCTAATTTTGTGACGTCCTCGTCGCGTCTTGGAGGATGGGTCATTGGTTGCAAGTGAGTGGTCTTGGCTCCATGTTGATGCTTCCCTCTCATGTGTTTGCGTGGCTTCTTGGTGGCCTTCTTTAGCTTCACGATCTTGGATGGCGTTGTGGATGGAGGTTTGGCATCGGGCTCCAACTTGTCTTGGTGAGCCTCTTCTCTTGGCAATAACCTCCTTGGTAGCCTTTGGGGCGTAACATCCTTGTACTTTTCAAGGATGGCCTGGACACGTCTTGCTAATGGTCTTTGGTAACGCCAATGTTTTTCCCATCATCTCGTTCCCGAACGGTGGCAAGGAGGTTAGGATCTTCCTTCATTCCTTGTGTGAGTTGTAGCGCAGATATCATCTTGCTCTCGACCTTGGCTACACGCTCTACCATGACCATGCATGCTTGACTCCCATTGAGGATGTTAAGGGAGTTAGATACTGGTATGGGAAAAGCGTGAGCTTGGTCAAAGAACTCCATGCCCAACACTACTTGGAAATCGTCCATGGAGACGATGGTGAAATCAAGGTGGCCTTTCCATGCACCTAATTGCACTGGCGTTGCCTTGGACACACCCACTATGGCTTTGACGGGTGAGTTTATCGCCTTAATGGTGCCTCCTCCATTGGTATATTTGAGGCCTAACCATTTGGCCTCCTCAATAAAGATGAAGTTGTGCGTGGCTCCCGTGTCAAGCATCGCACGCACGTCCTTGCCATTGATTATGGCGCTCACATACATGAGACCCTCATTGGCATATGTGGGTCTCTTGAGTGCACTAATGATATGAAGAGAACCCATCTCCGCTTGGGGCTCTTCATCTTGGGTACCCTCATATTGAGCCGCGAGGGCATTGAGGGTCTTCCTATTTGGACAATCTCGCACCCAATGAGGGCCATCATAAATGAAACAAGGACTTTTGGGCTTTAGGGAATCAGACTTACCTTTGTTAGGCGTATCTCGTTTGTCCCCTCCAAAAGCCTTGCGTGCACCACCA
>SNVD02008230.1:0-337173 GCA_013180625.2 Boswellia sacra | reverse complement strand
AACCGAGGTGAAAAATTTTTAATGGGATGACCCATATCTTTTCAAATATTGTCCAGACCAAATAATGAGAAGATGCATACCCGACAATGAGGTAAGTAGTGTCATTAACTTTTGTCATTCTGACGCATGTGGAGGACATTTTTCATCTAGAAAAACAGCTGCTAAGATCTTACAATGTGGATTTTATTGGCCCACCTTATTTAAAGATGCACATGCATTTTGCAGAACGTGTGAAAATTGTCAAAAAATGGGATCCATTTCAAAAAGAAACATGATGTCTTTGAATCCCATTCTTGTTGTTGAAATCTTTGACTGTTGGGGTATTGATTTTATGGGACCCTTTCCACCATCGTTTGGTTTTGTGTACATCCTTGTTGCAGTAGACTATGTTTCAAAATGGGTCGAGGCAATTCCATGTCGAAACAATGATCACAAAACAGTTGTCAAATTCTTGAAGGAGAATATCTTAAGGAGATTTGGAATTCCTCGAGCCATTATTAGTGATGGGGGTACACATTTTTGTAACAAAACATTTGAAACTTTAATGAAGAAATATGGAATAACCCATAAAATTTCTACACCTTATCACCCACAAACAAGTGGACAAGTTGAATTAGCTAATAGGGAGATAAAACAGATCTTAGAAAAAACGGTTAACCCAAATCGTAAAGATTGGTCCTTAAGACTTAATGATGCACTCTGGGCTTACCGAACTGCTTTCAAAACATCATTGGGAATGTCTACTTATAGATTAGTTTATGGAAAACCTTGTCACTTGCCAGTGGAAATTGAACATAAAGCTTATTGGGCCATTAAAACAAATAACACAAACTTGAATGATGCTTGCAAGTTACGAAAACTCCAACTGAGTGAACTTGAAGAAATCAGGAATGAGGCTTACGAAAATTCTAAAATCTACAAAGAAAAAATGAAGGTTTTTCATGACAAAATTTATTGTTAGAAAATCTTTTGAACCTTCACAAAAAGTTCTTTTGTATGATTCAAGGTTGCATTTATTCCCTGGTAAACTTCGGTCACGTTGGACTGGGCCTTTCATTGTTAAAAATGTTTTCCCTCATGGAGCAGTTGAAATTGAGAACCCAAAGAATGGTCATGTGTTAAAGTAATGGACAACGGTTGTTTTTAAATACCATTCTTTGAAAATTTGACAAAATGAAGAGTCCATTGCTTAATCGATCCTTTTTTAAGGGATTGATTTTGTCCCCGGTCAAGTGGCGGATACGGTACTCCGTGGCTTTTAAGGTCGGTTTTTCAGTTCCCTAAAAACTGTTGCTCACCTTGCATCCATTTTCTTTTCTTCTCTCTCATTTTCTTCACATGGATACCATTCTCTCAAAATTGCACAACCATTTTCCCTCTCTTCCTCGAAATGATTTGCTTAAAATTTATAAAGCTCGTGCAGAAAGACTAAGGTTGTTGATGCGTAAGGGTATTCCTGTTGATTTAAGATGGTTAATTGAAGCCAAGGTTCGATTCTCTTGTGAGTTTTCAGATAATCTTGTTTCCCATATGCCAGGTTTGGGAAAAAGCTCTTATGCCAAAAAGCGAAGAGCGAAAAGGTTACAAATTTGTCCCAGATGTGCAAGATGGACTTGTAACCAGCGTTGCCGCTCCTTGGGATATTTGTCTAACAATCGAGAGGATAAACTACAGTTCATCAAGAATGGACTGAGTAAGGAGTCTTTGGATGATATCCGAACGACTCTTGAGACGCATTCTTGTGGACTTGTGCAGCGTGAAATTTTTAATTTGTGGACACAATTCCGAGATGAGCAGGAACGCTATAGTCTTGGGAATCTGACTCAAAACGACCCTGTTTGCCAGTTTATAAGAAAACTGGATGGGAAGCATATCCCCAACTCATAGAAGGTGTTTAAGCCGTTTCTGGACGTAAAACCAGAGGAAGATGTGAGCCACAGTCACAACTACCTGTACATATGCATGCGTGCCATCATTTTTGAATTTTAATGCTTCATTGCTGTCATTTTTGAATTTGTATCTTTTGTTGACTTATGGTGTCTTATTTCATCATCTTTTGACCTTTTTTTGCATTATTGTCAACTTTTTCAACAAACAATCGAGCTACCTAGATAGATATCATCATTAACATACCTTTTTGCACTCCATAAATACCACATGTCTTGTTCTCCTCTTCACACATAGTTAGAGAGTCACATAGACATGGAGGGAACTTCAAAACGTCGAATCCAAAGGATATGTGTATTCTGTGGATCTCGACCAAGTAAAAGTGAAGAGTTCGTAGAAGTAGCGAATTATCTTGGTAGGCTACTGGCTGAAAGAAAGATTCATGTGGTTTATGGGGGAGGTAGCCTCGGGTTAATGGGTTGTGTGTCAACAGCTGCACATGTAGGGGGTAATCAAGTCTTAGGAGTTATTCCTAAAGCTTTGGCTGTAAAAAGTATTGTTGGAAAAACGGTTGGGAAGGAGTTACAGGTCTCCTCTATGCATGAACGCATGGCACATATGCTCATCAATTCAGATGCCTTTATTGCTTTACCAGGTGGCTTTGGCACTCTTGAAGAATTTTTTCAAATTGCCTCTTGGGCCCAACTGAATCTCCATCAAAAACCCATAGGTTTGTTGAATGTCAAAAATTTCTTTGTTCCTTTGATAAGTTTTGTTGATGCAGCTGTGGAACAGAATTTTATCCCTCATTCAGCGAGAAAGATCCTTATTTCTGCCACTGCTGCTAGGAAGCTACTTGACAAAATTACAAGAATTGAGTATGAACCTGACCCAGCTAGTACTCAATTAATTGGGCAGGAGGGCAAAACAACAAGTGCAAATTGGATTTTGAATCTCCGTTTGTAATTTTTTTTTGTCTTTTATTTTATTTTTAGCATGTTATTTTATGAGTCTTTCAGGTCGTCTCTCTTGAATAAAGAAGCTTCAGGTAATGTCTCCTATACTTTATCTTTCTACATTTAAACATTGAGGACAATGTTTCATTTGGTTGGGGGGGAAGGATAGTAGACATAAGTGTGTCTTGAAATTTTATATTTTTCTTGCAAAAAAAAAAAAGCGAGTTAGTAATTAGATTCAGAGTGCGGTGTAAGGAGTTCAAATCCTCTTGAGACGCATTCTGGTTCAGGAATGGCAGAGTATGGAGGGCCAGTTTGAACTCTTGAAACCCATTCTAACCAATTTGTCATTTTATTTTGATCTTATGAACTCATTTTTAGCTAACTTGATATTATTTAGACTTGATTTTTGAATTTTATAACAAGGAGGTCTTATTCATTTCACTTTGAATTATTCAAATCTATGAACTCTCACACCTTATCATTTAAATTAAAAAACAAAATTGTGTACTTATTTACTCATTAAGCAGTATTTTCATGAACCTTCTTCACCCACACACACATACCTTGATGCATGATTGTGGGTGGCAAATGAAATGTTGTAATAATTTGAGTTCTTTTGTTTTGTTTAGGATAACATCACAAAGGAAGGGAAAGTTAAAAAAAAAAACGCAAAAAAAAAAAGTGAAAAAAAAGTGAAAAAAAAAGAGAGCAATTATGGATAAGTTTGGTCTCGTAGCCTCCTTAATTCGAGCAATTAAGCCCGAGGGTGCCTCAACACCTAATACCCTAAGACCAACTGGTTTGGGAGCTATTGGCCCAAAGCTCGCTACATGGATTAAGGAGAAAGCTTAATGGGATTGAACATTGTACTATTCACAAGTTTCTAAGCAAAAATAAAGCATCGGCAACCCGAGTCGTTAAGCTCGAAGGGGTGTCTTAACACTAATGCCCTAAGGCCAACCTGTCCTGGGAGCCATTAGCCTAAGGCTCGCTACATGGTTAAAGATTGCTTCTTTCAAAAAAAAAAAAAACACCACATATATATAAAAATAAATGATGCCCCTACCTAAAGTTTGTTCGCCTTACAAATATTAGAACCGATATGGCTTCTTTCTAATAAGCCCCATAGTCATGTGTTGACTAAGCACAAAAAGGAGGTTTATTGATATCTTGACTGAAGGGTACATGAGTCATAAAATAAAATAAAAAACGTTTGAGAGTTTGTTTATTTGGATAAAATCAAGGAGAGTGCAATAATGACCACCTTGGATGTAATATTCTATAAATCAGTTCTAAATAATAACGCTTTAATTGCTAGGGACTAGCAATAAGCTAGCTGGGGGGTGTGATGAATACTTACATATGCATGTTTAATAAGAGTTTAGTTCATCATATTGCATTAATAGTGTCATTAAACTCCTCAACTTAAGCATATTTGTAGCATTTGCATCTTTGGAATTAATTTCTCTTAATTTTGGTTTTGTTACAGGTTCGGTAAAATAGGTATAACTCTCTATTTATAGATTAGAATGGTGCAATTCTTAATGTTTTGGAAAGCTGATTCAATTGTCTACAAGATTGCATTTCACAAGCATCATCAAATTCGGGCTCTTAGTGGACCAAAATTGGGCTGGAAGTGAACCCATCTACAGTCTCGGCCCAGTCTGACCAGGCCTCAGTATTTGGACCGTATCTCTCAAAATACGTATCCAAATTGTACAAATCAATATGTTCTAGAAAGCTGAGAGAAATATCTACAACTTTCATGAAGAAATGTGATTAAAATTCACAACATTTTGATGTCAAAATTGATGGTCAAAGTCGGTGCCTAATGATCCAAATTGTCAAAGATATTTACAACTAATATTTGACAATTATGCCTTGTAATTTGACAAGTTTGCCCCTGAATGTATCTATAAATAGAGGTGCCTTGTGACCCATTGGGGCATCTTGGCCTTGGCTGGAACATTTTGGCTTTGGCTAGGATCTTGTTTTGTATTTGTGTGTTTATGTTATTAATGAATTTCCTTTTTCTTGCATTTTATTTTCTTTCTATTATAATGTTCTTCTAATTTCTCTTTTGCTAAGGTGAAAGGGTGAAACCCTTGATATGAGAATAAGGATTCTCTAACCTTAATATGTGCTTAATAATCTTAATCTTATAATGTTTATTCAATATGATTTATATTTAATTTCTTAATCAATCTTGACACCACTCGTAAAGTGGAGGTCTTGATCCATTGTCGACAATCCTTGGCACATCAACTGCTTGGATCCTTTCTAGATGATGTATGGTTCTTCCTTACCGACACGAATCTAGTTAGGAACCTTGATTTGTTGTAGACATATGATGATTGGCACATTGGATGCTTGAACCCATTTACAAGAAGTGGTATAAATATTGGTAATGAAACCAATATAATTCATATAACTAAAATGGGTTAATTATCCTTATTTGAAATATCAAGGGCGGATCCCCTAACCTTAGCCTTCATTGTTATTGTGTTAATTCCTCTTGTATTTTAATTATCTATTGTTTATGAACTTTTTATTTTATTTACTATGGTAGGTTCTACCACCTTATGAAATTGTTCTTTAATTTACTATGGTTGGTTATACCACCTATTTCCATGGATGGTTTTACCTCCTCTTGCTTTTTGTTTTATATTTGAATGGTCGGTAATACCGCCTACCATCTTACATATTTATTGATATTCTCTTGTTATTTCTTTGAATCATCCATATCACATTTGTTTATCTTATAATTTGTAACGCTTAAATTCCCTTCCTTGTGGATCGACCCCGGTCTTACCGGGTTTATTACTTCGACACTCCTATACTTGGAAGACAATCTCTTTTTCGGATGTGTCAATATGCAGTAGACACCCTGTGAGTGATGTTGTATTTCTTGAGCAAGGCTTCAAATGATCTATTACAGAAGTGTGTCCCTCTATCGCTAATCATGGCTCTTGGTGTTCCAAATCTCACAAAAATGTTAGATTTCACAAAATCTACAACAACTTTAGAATCATTAGTTCTCGTAGCTTTTGCTTCCACCCATTTAGAAACATAATCCACAGCAAGTATAATGTAAACATTACCAAAAGATGAAGGAAAAGGACCCATGAAATCAATACCCCACACATAAAAAATCTCGACAATAAGTATAGGGGTTTGTGGCATTTGATTTTTGGCACTTAAATTACCTATCCTTTGACAACGGTCATAAGGTTTGCAGAACAGATATGCATCTTTGAACAATGATGGCCAGTAGAATCCACAATCAAGAACTTTAAGGGCTATTCTTTTTGGTCCGAAGTGACCTCCACATGCATAAGAATGACAGAAGGTTAAAATTGAATTAAATTCAGATTCAGAAACACACCTTCTTATCACTTGGTCAGAACAATGCTTCCATAAGTACGGATCATCCCATATGTAATACTTGGCAATGTTCTTGATCTTGTCTCTTTGAGCTCGAGTCAAGTCATTTGGTAGATTCTTGGTAACTAAGTAGTTGACAATATCTGCATACCAAAGGGCTACTACATTTAGAGACAACAATTGTTCATCCGGAAAACTTTCTTGTAATGGCAGTGCATTCTTATCATGGACAATGCGACTGAGATGGTCTGCAACTAAGTTTTCACTTCCCTTCTTGTCCTTGATCTCCAGGTCAAACTCTTGTAAAAGGAGTTTCCACCTGATAAGCCTTGGTTTAGCATCTTTCTTTGTGAGCAATTACTTCAAAGCTAAATGATCAGAATAAACGGTTACTTTAGTACCAATCAAATAAGATCGAAACTTTTCTAAAGCAAAAATAACCGCTAGCAGCTCTTTCTCAGCGGTAGAATAATTAAGTTGAGTATCATTTAAAGTCCGAGATGCGTAGTAAATGGCATGTGGAATTTTGCCAATTCGTTGACCCAAAACGGCACCCACAGCATAGTCACTCGCATCGCACATGATCTCGAATGGATAATCCCAATTTGGAGATTGGATTATTGGAGCCGAAGTCAAGAGTTCCTTCAGTTTCTCAAATGCCTCTTTGCATTTCTCATCAAATTCAAAGGCCACATCATTCTGTAATAATCTGCATAGGGGCAATGCTATCTTCGAGAAATCTTTGATGAATCTACGATAGAAACCTGCATGGCCAAGAAACGAACGAATATCCCGCACACTTGTGGGAGGTGGTAAGGAACATATAAGATCTATCTTGGATTTATCAACCTCTATACCCTTAGCAGAAATAACATGTCCCAAAACTATACCCTGATCTACCATAAAATGACATTTCTCCCAATTCAGAACAAGGTTAGTTTCTATACATCTTTGAAGTATAAGGGTAAGGTTGTCAAGGCATTTATCAAAAGAATCACCAAAAACACTAAAGTCATCCATAAATACCTCAATGATGTTCTCAACATAATCAGAGAAAATACTTACCATACACCTTTGGAAAGTGGCAGGGGCATTGCAAAGACCGAATGGCATGCGTCGATAGGCAAATGTACCGAATGGGCATGTGAATGTAGTTTTCTCTTGATCCTCAAGGGCAATGACAATCTGATTATATCCTGAATAGCCATCAAGAAAACAATAGTGAGAATGACCTGCTAACCTCTCCAGCATTTGATCAATGAATGGCAAAGGAAAGTGATCCTTGCGAGTTGCTGAATTGAGCTTCCGATAATCAATACAAACTCGCCAGCCGGTTTGGATACGAGTGGGAACTAGCTCATTATTGTCATTCTTAACCACCGTAACACCAGATTTCTTCGGAACAACTTGGACTGGACTCACCCACTTGCTGTCCGAAATTGGATAAATCACACCCACATCTAACAATTTCAGGATTTCTTTCTTGACAACTTCCATCATTGGAGGATTCAACCTCCGCTGTGCTTCTCGAGTGGGCTTGGATCCTTCTTCTAATAAGATATGATGCATGCATATGGCTGGGCTAATACCTTTGATGTCAGCGATTGTCCACCCAATGGCTGTTTTGTGATCTCGAAGCACTCGGATGAGTTTCTCTTCTTGTAATGGTGCAAGGCCCTTTTCTATTATGACTGGCAAAGTATCTTTCTCACCAAGGAATAGATGCTTCAAATGATCTGGAAGAGGCTTAAGCTCCAAGGCAGATGCTTTCATCACGGAAGGTAGAAGTTTCTCATTAGATAAAGGCAATTCAATGTACGAAACATCATACCTATTTGTGGTGATAGCTATAGTCTCATCCAAGCTTGCCACAGCTTCCTCCACTTCTTTAGACACTTGTATCAACTTCCTCGATTCTCTGAAATTTTCTGCCCCAATGTGCTCACTAATGGCTACTTCCAATGCATCCTTGCGAGTTAACTCAAAAAGTTGTTGTGCCAAAGAATCAATAACATCAACTGCAAAAACAGAATGCAAGTCACTAGGGTACCTCATTGCCTAAAAAATATTGAAACGAATCACCTCACCATCAAACTCCATGGTGAGAGTGCCATCATGAACATCAATCTTGGTTCGGGCAGTTTTCAAGAATGGCCTCCCCAAAAGAATCGGTGTTGGATTGGGAGATGTCTCATCCTCCATTTCTAGAACATAGAAGTCTGCTGGAAAAACCAATTGATTTACCTGCACAAGCACATCTTCCACAACTCCTTGGGATATGCATTAGAACGATCAGCAAGTTGAATTACAATACCAGTTTCCGCAAGGGGTCCATGATTCAAAGAAGCATAAATAGAATATGGCATGACATTAATAGATGCTCCTAAATCTAACATAGCTCTTTCAAACTTGGTATTACCAATGGTGCATGGAATGGTGAACGTACCTGATCTTTGCATTTCGGAGGAATTTTTCTTTGCAATACAGCTGAAACATTTTCCCCCACACTTACCTTCTCATTTCCTTTCAACTTTCTCTTGTTGGTGCATAACTCCTTCAGAAATTTTGCATAACGAGGTACTTGCTTGATAGCATCCAGAAGTGGTATATTCACCTCGATCTTGCGAAAAGTTTCCAGGATTTCCTGTTCTTGTTCCTCCTTCTTTGATTTTGCAAATCTGCTAGGAAAAGGTGGGGGAGTAACATATGAAGGAATATGAGTTTTAGGATTTACCTTAGAAGATGATGTTTTATTCATGGTGGAGTGGTGTCATCCCCTTCATCAGTTTGTGATTTCTTTGGTGGAATCTCTAATTGCTTCCCACTTCTCAAAGTTACAGCACTAGCATTCTCTCTTGGATTGATCACCGGCTGAGAAGGTAATTTTCCTGAGCTTTGACTCTCAAATTTGCTCATGTTAGTGGCCAATTGTCCCATTTGATTTTCCAGGTTTTGGATACTTGCCCTAGTTTCCTGCTGAAATTGCATTGTGTTAGTGGCAAGTGCTTTAACAATATCCTGGAGAGACATACCTGAATTTTGTGGAGCTGGTTGTGGTGCTGGTTGTGGTTGTGCTTTAAATGGTTGCTGCACCCTTGGTTGATTGAAACCTGGTGGTCGATTTGGTAGGGCATTTGGGGCAATTGGTTGATGATTCCCATATCTTAAATTAGGGTGATCTCTCCATCCAGCATTGTAAGTATTGGAGAAAGGGTCATACCTTTGCCTTGGTTGTCCTGGAAATCCACCCATGGCATTGGCTTGTTCTGTATCTCCTTCTTGCAAAGTTGGACACATGTCGGTTGGATGGTCCATGGCAGAATATACTCCACATGCATAAGATTGCTGCATATGTCCTACAGCCATTTTTTTTACGAGAGAGGTAAGTTCACAAAGTTGTTGTTCAATGTTTGAAGTACTTACCTCATTTACTCTTTTTGGTAGTTGTGGCTCAAATTGACTGCTGAATTGTTGGGAGTTCGCTGCCATGTCACTAATCAAACGTCTTGCACGTTCGGTGTTTTATTAACTAGTGCTCCACCACTAGCAGCATCAATGATACTCCTTTCCATTGGTAAGAGACCCTCATAGAAATATTGAATTAGGAGTCCATCACTAATTTGGTGGTTTGGACAGCTAGCACATAACCTTTTAAATCTCTCCCAATATTCATGAAGTGATTCTCCATTGTGTTGTCGAATGCCACTAATATCTTTTCTAATATTTGTAACTTTCGAGGCTGGAAAGTATTTCTCCAAAAAGAGTTTACTCATCTCATTCCAAGTGGTAATGGTACCTGGTGGTAGATAGTATAGCCAATCTTTTGCCGAATCTGCTAATGAGAATGGGAAAGCTCTCAATTTAATTTGCTCTTCAGAAACGCCGGTTGGCTTCATACTTGAGCATACCACATGAAATTCTTTGAGGTGTTTGTTCGGATCCTCTCCTGCAAAACCATGAAATGTAGGCAAGAGATGAATCAGTCCAGATTTAAGTTCAAAATCTATCTCAAAATTGGTGCTTATGCATAGCGGTTGTTGATCAATAATTGGAGCCGCTAACTCCTTAAGAGTCTGATCGTTTTCCATCGCCATTGCTTCCGATTCAGATTTGATTGAACTGCAAGAAGATGGGAGGGAAGTATGTCGTGCAAGGTCAAATTCTGGAGGTGGAGTTGAAATTGACCGATTTAGCCTTAAATTCGAGGATTGGAGAAACTCCTTAATTCTCTTAAGTCGCTGATCCGCTTCTCCCTCGGACATAAAAGCCTAAACACAAACAATCAGGAAATAACAATCAAGAATCAGTAGTAAAAACAGAATAACAAATTGATTAGAAAATCAATCCCCGGCAACGGCGCCAAAAACTTGATGCGTTCGAAACTAGCAAGTATACTAGTCGCACAAGTAATAAAGTGATGAGTAAGATATCGTTCCCACGAGGATTGATTCTAATTGAATTTGTTATTCGAAAGCAAAAACAGAATAAACGGGGGTTTTTGTTGATTGATTAACTAGATGAAATATTAATGCAAGTAAAGAATAACACAATGCTAAGTTAATTTGAGTAAAAATCAATGAGATTAACCTGGTTAAAGGATCATTCTCTACCACAAGATATGGATTTGCGAATTAATCGTAGAATTGTCATCCAATTACACCATTGAAATTATCAACCGTAGATAACAACAAGCTCTGTTACCCCAATCTTTCCTTACTTTGTTGTTAAATAAAACAAGCTCTTTATTTAATCTCTATCCATTAAACAACTCAGAATAAGCTCTCTGAGTTTAATTCAATGGAAGCATTACGATAAGAAAGATAGGTTGATCCAAGCAATAACCACACAAGTTCAAATTAATTAACCTAGGTTGTATTCTCCAATTGCAATCTCTGATCACAATTTTGCTACTAATGATTAGAAATTCAAGACAATTACGGATCAAGATTTCTAGTCTAGCAATAGATAACAACCAGATTTTACTCAATTGGCCACCCAAATGCAATCCAGCAAGCAATCATAAGCATTAAACATGGGAAAATACAAGCAACTTCAATTAGAGAAATGGATAACAATTCCTTGCACAATCAATTCATAAAAACCATATCAAGGGCTTTGAAATCACCCTCAACCAATTCAGATTTAGTTACACATATTCAAATAGAATACAAATACAATTCAATATGGAGACATTCCAGAAAATGAAAGGGAAAAGAAAACTTAGCAAATTTGATGAAATCTCTTAGGATTTGTAGTTCTTCCTCTTTCCAAGCCTTCAATCTCCTTCAAGAACTCCAAGAGATGAGAGAAATCCAAAGATGTAGCCTCCTCCCACGTTTTCCCTCTTCCAGTTATCAAAATAAAACCCTAAAATGTGTTTAAATACTCTGCTACAGTAACCTGCTACAGTGTCCCGTATTATACATGCTACAGTGATTTGTGGAATTACATTTCTATACTTCTCACACTATTTTGATTACAACTTTTGGTACACTGAATGGATTTATAAACCGTAAATTTCTCCAGAAAATAGACTTCGAGAGCTTTCCAACGGTATATAATATGTCATCGGGTTCATTGTATATCAATACAATTAAATCCGAGAAGATCACTGACTAGCAGAGGTGAAAATGAAGGGTTTTACTCCATTTTTGTGCAAGTTGCTCCAAACTCCTACAAACATCAAAACCACACAAAAACATAAAAATACCAAGGAATATAGCAAAGAAACATGGACGAATTGATATGAAAATAATACATAAATAGACACTTATCAGTGAGTTTGAATTTTGTTTTAGAACATTAATTATTTGATATAGGACTTCCATTCTTAAGGAAAAAAATGAGTTATTTAGAGAGAGAAAAAAACTTATTTAATTATTTAACTGAGAGTCAAAAAAAAGGAAAACTACTATACCCAAAAAAAAAACTTATTATCGCAAGTGTGTGCAACTTTTGCATCTGCTCAATCCAAAAATACTTGTAGGACACAGAGTTATAGTTCTCAATGTGTATTCATTTCCACTAAGGGCATGCTTGTTTCAACTTCTCCAAGTAGAGATTATTGAAGTAGATCTGATACACACTTACATGTGCATGTTTAATAAGAGCTTACTTCATCATATTACATTAATAGTGTCATTAAATTCCTCAACTTAAGTATATTTGTAGTTTTTGCATCTTTTGAATTAGTTTTATCCTAATTTAAGTTTTTCATGCAAGTTTGGTAGAATTGGCACAACTTTCTATTTATATATTAGAATGGTGCCAATCTTGATTTGATAGAAAGTTGATTAAATGTTATACAAAATTGTATATCACAAGAATCATAAAATTCAGGCGTTTACTGGACCAAAATTGGGCTTGAATAGAACCCGTCTACAGTTTCAGCCTAGCCTAACTATGCCTCCATGTTCTGATCGTATCTCTTGAAATACGTACCCAAATTATATGATTCAATGTGTTCTAGAAAGCTAAAAGAAATATCTACAACTTTCATGAAGAAATGTGATCAAAATTATTAATATTTCGATGTCAAAATTGGTGGCCAAAATCGGTGAACATGATTATCTAAATTGTCAACAATTGCATCCTTTATAATTTAACAATTTTGCCCCTCAATTGTGTCTATAAATAGATGAAGTTATGTCCCAAAAAGGCATCTTGGCTCTTGGCTGAGATCTCTTAATATTGTATTTTCTCTCTTATGTTTTTTTTCTTTTAATATTATTAATAAATCTTTTTCTTCTTGTAATTTATTTCTTTCTTGCATAATGTTTCACTAAATTCTATCTTGCTAAGGTGAAAGGGTGAAACCCTTGATATGAGAATAAAGATTTTCTAACCCTTTGATATGTGCTTAAAAATCATAATCTTGTATTGTTTATTTTATATGTTTTATATTTATTTTCTTAATCAATCTTGACACCACTTGTAAAGTGGAGTCTGAATCCATTATAGACAATCCTTGGCATATGAAATGCTTGAATCCTTTCTAGATGTCATATGGTTCTTGCTTACTGACATAAGTCTAGTTATAGACCTTGATTTGTTGTAGACATATGACGATTGGTACGTTAGATGCTTGAACCAATTTATAAGAAGTGGTATAAATATCGATAATGAAACAAATATAATTCATATTACTAAAATGGGCATAATTGATATAATTTTTGATTGAAACCTCCTTGATGTGTGCATTCCAATTTAGTCATAAAAGGGGTAAGCTTATCTTTATTTGATGTATCAAGGTCTGTCACACGCCAAAATCTCTTATTTGGAGACTTTAAGTTGACTAATTAAGAAAATAATAAAAATGCATCATTAATATCTCTCATTTTTTGTTTTGGCTAAGACTAAAATTCATAAACATCTAATTACATGTCATCCAAGGTCATTTTATAATATGCATATATATTCGTATATTTCACATGAGTCCATTACAACATCTAGCTATCTATTCAAGATGGACTTTTACATGCACCGGTGACTATACTTTAGTACATGGGTTGCTAATTGCACAACAAAATTGCCTATCATAATCTAGGCTAAGTCAAAACGTTCCCCTAAACCATAACATGCATGTAAAAATCCAGACTCTCTAGAAAAGCTTTAGAACACTACTAGCACGAACATTCGCTTGTGTACCCATGGAAAGAGGGGTGAGCATACAACCCAGTAGGAAAAATTTTAACATTATACTAAATCACAAGCATTCATATAGTTACTTAATTAGACAGTTACATAAGCCTATAATAACAAGCCATACAATCATTCTTATTAATACATCAGGGTATCGCTACTTACTTGACAATTAAAATTTCACATCTAGTGTTTCCCTTAGACCCGTATCCAAACGACCCATCCAAGGTCTAACATTCCAATTTCATATTTGTGTTTTCCTTGGATCCACATCCAGCATGGCCCATCCAAATTCTAACATTAAAATTTCATATTCGCATTCCTCTTGGATTCGTATTCGAAACCGACCATCCAAGGTCCAACACATATATATAACCATTCCAATAAAATTTCAAATTTACACATTTTCAAAGCCATTGATACCCAAGTCCACACACAAAGAAGTTAATTCTAAGCTTTAACAGTAATATCCATTCCATACCACTAGACAATTCAGCTGCTAACCTTTAACTTTGAAAATTTGTTGTATTTTGTTCACTCAACTAATTTGATTAAAACCAGTTGAAAATGAAAGATTTAAGTGTGTAGATTCAAAATAAAATGTAATCTTTCAAAAGTTCCAAAACAATATAATTTTTATGAAAACTCCTGTTCTGTCACTAAACTAGTGAAATTTCCAGGATTTTAAGCTCAAATTAGAAAAATCACCAAAAAATGTAAAAAAATGATTTTCAGGTGATTCAACTTGGGAATGAAAGTTTATGAGGTCTATTGTAAGCTAAAAATATTGATTTTGCAAAATTAACAACTACTAAATACAGTTTTGCAAAAACATGCAGCAAATCTTGGATGACTATAAAAATATCAGCTTCTGTCCTTTATATTCAAAAATTCACCAAAATTTCATTTCAAATCCAGATTTAGTGAAACTTGTGGTGAATTAAAGCTTGACATGTCTACTTTTCAAAACAAAAAGGAGATTTCTCAAAACTGGTTTCAAATGATATAGAGATGTGAAAATGTCTAAGGCCCTCGGATGAACAGTATAGTTTCCAGATTTCAACTCCCATTTTCAAAAATTCACCAAAATTTCATTTGAAGTCCAAATTCAACGAAATCAGTGGCCATTCAAAGCTTTATATGTCTATTTTCCTAAAAAAAAGTAAATTTATATAAATCACAAGTCAACAGATGCAGCTACTCAAAGAACATAGGATAGTCACATGAACTACAATTTCCATCAATTACAACATTTTATCCACCTCATAATCACATAATTTCACCAATAATTCATCACCCAAACATCAAACAATTAATTTAACAAATCACACAAATCACATGCATTGTAAATCCAACATCAATTAATAAAATTAAAAGAAATAACAAGATTTAACCATAGTGCCTACTTGGTATCTTCTCTTCTCTTTTTTTTTTTTTTCCTGCCTTCTCTTCCTTCTCTTTCTCCTCCTCTCCTTCCTTCTCTCCCCCTTTGGTGCATAGCACCCATCTCTTTTACTACAAAAATGAGTGAAAAATCCCTCTTTTAATACCGTAACATTTCTCATATATGCAAGGTCTTAACCCATAGGCTTAAGTCCGCTAGCTTCAAATCCAAGCCCATTACACCTAATTCTAGCACAAGCCCAATATAATTTAAGCCTACAACTATAATCCAACCCAATCCTCATTTATCAAACATGGTTTCATAACTATTCCATGGCCTTAAAGCCTATTAAAATCAAATAAAATTACTCAAATAACCTTGGGCATAATTTCTAAAATTTGAAATATATATATATATATATATATATTGGAATTCTACATATCCCCTAGCCTTAGCTTTCATTGTCATTGAGTTCTCTTACTTGTGTATTTTAACTATTCTTGTTTATTGCTGATAAACTTGTTCTTTCATTTACTATGATAGGTTTCACCACGTATTTCCATGGTTAGTTTTACCACCCCTTATTTTTATTTTACATTTCAATAATCGGTCATACCGCTTACCATCTTTATTTTTTATTATTAACACTATCTTGTTATTTATTTGAATTATTCATATCATATTTGCTTACCCTTGGTTTGTACCACTAAATTTTCTTCCTTGTGAATCGACCCTAGTGTTACTAGGTTTATTACTTCGACACTCCTATATTTGGAAGATAATCCTTTTTTTTAATGTGTTAAGTTTTTGGCGCCATTGTCGGGGAATTTAAATTTTTGCGTACAAAATTGTGAGTATTCTCTTTTTTTTATTTAGATCTTAACTTTTCTTGTTATGTCTTTAGCTTTTCTTCTTCTTTTTTTTCTTTTAATTGTATGAAAATTTGGCCACGCATATCTAGTGGTAGACCGTTTAGAAACATCATTTTTCCTAGAAAACATGGCCAATAATCAACTTCAGAAACTCACAGATGAAAGAGAAAATCATTCCCAACAAAATAACCAAAACCAACCAAGAACCCTTAGGGACTACACAAATCCGAATGAGAACTAGTGCACCATCTTGTTTAGTTTTTTCTTGCTAATGTAATCTATTTCAACTTCAAACCAAGTTTCATTCAACTTTTACCCACCTTTCATGGCCTTGATACGGAGAACCCATATTCACACGTAAAAAACTTTGAAGAGGTGTGTAACTCTTCTAATGACCCAAATTGTAGCATAAACACCATTACATTAAAGCTTTTTTCCTTTTCTTTAAAGAATAAAGCTAAAACATTGCTACAAAATCTAAGATCAAGTTTCATTAGCTCATGGGATGAGATGCAATGACAATTTTTGAAAAATTCTTTCCTTCCCATAGAACAAATTCTCTTAAAAGTCAAATTACTATTTTCACTCAAAAATAAGGAAAGACCCTTTACCAATGTTGGGATAGGTATAAAGAATTACTTAATACTTGTCCCCAAGATGGTTTTGAAACTTGGAGATTAGTTTCAAATTTCTATGAAGGGTTGACACCTTAAGATAGGCAACTAGTAGAACCAATGTGTAACGAACAATTCAAAGATAAAGACCCAGAGGAAGCAATTGACTATCTAGACTTGCTAGAAGATAAAGCCCGAAATTGGGACACTACCAACACCTATGAGGTACCAAGCAAAACCCCACCCTCAATATCTAATAGAGGCATTTACAACCTTGGGGAAGACCATGACCTCCAAGCCAAATATGTATTTCTAGCTAGAAAAGTCGAGACTTTAGAAATGAAAAAGAGTGGTCGATTGAAGTCCATTCAAGAAATTGTCTATCACATTTTAATACTAATTATCATCTTACCGATGATTGTCCAACTTTGCCTGCCATGAACAAGCCAATGCCTTAAAATTTTAAAAGGCCAAATCACAATCTATAATCATAAATCTACAATCCCGATTCGAGAAATCACCCAAATTTTAGTTAAAAGAATGACAATCATGCACAATTTTCACAAATCGCTTTTCAAACACATCAAAATTTTCAAAATTCTCATGATCATGCACCTTATGTTCCTCATCCTAGGAAGGATCTTGAAGAAACATTGCATTCATTCATTACAAAGCAAGAGACCTTTAATAGTCAAACTACTCAAAAATTAGCAAACTTGTCAACCACTCTTGTAATTTCTTCATGACAATAATGTTATGAGATATAAGGATCTTGGTTTTTCAAAGTTGAACAAGCTTTACTTGATCGTGGTGCTAATGTGAACTTGCTTCCATATTTAGTTTTTTAAAAACTCAATCTATGTGAGTTAAAACCAACTTCTATGACTCTTTTGCTTGCTGATAGATCAATTAAAGTGCCAGGACGAATAGTTGAAGATGTGTTAGTTAAAGCCAATAAATTAATATATCATGTGGATTTTACGTCTATGATACACAACCAGTAGAAGTATGTAATTCAATTCATGTTATTTTAGGGCGTTTATTTAGCAACTTTTAATACTTTGATTAATTGCAGGAATGGAGTCATAAAGTTATCATTCAGGAATATGATATTGGAGCTTAATGTTTTTATATGTGCAAGCAGCCACATGAAGAAGAAGATTAAAATGAGGAAGCTAATATGATTGAAATTGTTGTGGAAGGCCGTATCCAAAGAAAGAGTTTTTCTAACCCTTTGGAAAGCTCTTTAGTCAATTCATTACAATCAAGATGCAACTAGAGCTTGATTTTTCTAATATATGTTCCTTATTGGATTGTACACAGGTAATGAAGAATAAAGGCTCGAAACCACGATTTGAAGAATTGAGACAACTGAATAAAAGCAAGGAAGAGGAAGCTCCTAAGTTATAACTAAAGCCTTTACCTTAAGGACTAAAATACTCATATCTTGGAGAAAATCAAATGTATCCAATGATAATTTCTTCATCCCTCACAAGCGAGCAACAAGATAAGTTGATAGAAGTACTTAAAAGGCATAATTGGGTGGACTTTAAAAGACATAAAAGGCATTAACCTTTGATTTGTACACATAGAATACATTTACAAGAAAATGTCAAAACATCCCAACAGCCTCAAAGAAGATTAAATTCATATACAAAATAGGTCATTAAGGCTGAAGTTCTTAAATTATTTGATGTAGGAATTATCTACCTTATTTCAGATAGTAAATGGGTAAGCTCCACACAAGTAGTACATAAGAAATCTGGTATATAGTAGTCAAAAATAAAAAGGGTGAGTTATTATCAACTCGAGTCTCATCTAGTTGGAGAATGTACATTGACTATAGAAAATTAAATGCTATCACTAAAAAAGACCATTTTTTCTTACCATCCCTTGACCAAATTTTAGAAAGAGTAGTCGGGCATTCCTACTACTGCTTCCTTGATGGCTACTCAGGCTATTACCAAATTTTCGTTACACTTGAATATCAAGAAAAGACCACATTCACATACCCTTTTGACAATTTTGCATTTGGAAGGATGCCTTTTAGACTTTGCAATGCTCAAGCTACTTTTCAAAGATGTATGTTAAGCATTTTTAGTGACATGTTTGAGCACTATTTAAAACTTTTCATGGATGATTTAACTATCTTTGAAAATTCTTTTAATAATTGTTTTGAAAACTTAGAAAAAGTCCTAAAAAGGTGTGGTGATAAAGGTCTTGTTTTGAATTAGAAAAAATGTCATTATATGGTCATCTTAGGGATTCTCTTAGGTCATATGGTGTTTTCCAAGGGAATTGAAGTGGATAAGACAAAAGTGAAATTAATTTTCCATTTTCCCCCCACCAAGAACAATCAAAGAAGTCTGTTCATTCTTAGGGCATGCTGGATTTTATAGAAGTTTTATAAGAAATCTTAGTGCTATATCTAAACCTCTTTATAACCTCTTAATAAAAAACACTTTTTTTGAAGGGACTCAAGAATGTCAAAATGCTTTTAATAATTAATTGGACTTTTAACAACTACTCCAATTATGCAATATCTTGATTAGTCCTCGCCTTTTGAATTGATGTGTGATGCAAGCGATTATGCTGTTAGTGTTGTCTTAGGACAAAAAGGATAAGGTAATCCTTATATGATATACTACACAAGTAGAACTTTAAATGATGCACAAACAAATTACACTACAACTGAAAAAGAACTACTTGCAATAGTATTTGCATTGGACAAATTTCGATCTTATTTAATTGGTTCTCCAACTGTTGTTTATACTGACCGTACTGTTGTGAGATATTTAATGTCTAAATAGGATGCAAAATCCAGATTGATACGATGGTTATTGTTACTCTAAGAATTCAACATCATAATAAAGGTCAGAAAGGAGTTGAAAACATCATTCTAAATCATTTGTCAAGATCAAGGACAGAGACATCATTTGAAACTTCACCTATCAATGACTCTTTTCCCAATGAATTTTTATTTTTAGTTGCTACAATAACACGGTTTGCTAACATTATAAATTTTCTTGCAACAGAGAAATGCCATTTCACTGGAGTATCCAAGACAAAAAGAAGTTTTTGACCGAGGTGAAAATTTTTTATTAGGATGATCCATGTCTGTTCAAATATTGTCCTGACCAAATACTTAGAATATGCATAACCGACAATTAGGTAAGTAATGTTATTAATTTTTGTTATTCTGAAGCATGTGGAGGACACTTCTCGTCAAGCAAAACAGTCGCAAAAATCATGCAATGTGGATTTTATTTGCCCACCTTATTTAAATATGCATATGCATTTCGCAAAACTTGTGAAAATTGTCAAAAATTGGGATCTATTTCAAAATGAACCACAATGCTTTTTGAATCTCATTCTTGTTGTTGAATTTTTTTTTACTGTCGGGGTATTGATTTCATAGGACCTTTTCGGCCATTTTTTGGTTTTGTTTACATTTTTGTCGTAGTAGATTATGTCTCAAAATGGGTTAAGGCAATTCCATATCGAAACAATGATCACAAATTAGTTCTCAAATTCTTGAAAGAAAATATCTTGTGTCGATTTGGAATCATTAAGCCATTATTAATGACGGGGGTACACATTTTTGTAATAAATCATTTGAAACTTTAATGAAGAAATATGGAATCACCCATAAAGTTTCTACCCCTTAACACATACAAACAAGTGGACAAGTCGAATTAGCAAATAGGGAGATAAAACAAATTTTAGAAAAAACGGTTAACCCAAGCCGCAAAGATTAGTATTTAAGACTTAGTGATGCACTTTGGCCTTATCGAACTGCTTTCAAAACATCACTAAGTATGTCTCCTTATAGAGTAGTTTATGGGAAACCTTGTCACTCACCTGTGAAACTTGAGCATAAAGCTTACTAGGCCATTAAAACATTTAATACAAACTTAGATGAAACTTGCAAATTACGTAAACTCCAACTAAGTGAACTTGAAGAAATCAGGAATGAGGCTTATGATAATTCTAAAATCTACAAAGAAAAAATGAAGGTTTCCCATGACAAATGTAATGTTAGAAAATCTTTTGAACCTTCACCAAAAGTTCTTTTGTATGATTCAAGATTGCATTTGTTTTTTAGCAAACTTTGGTCTCATTGGACTAGACCTTTTATTGTTAAAACTATTTTCTCCCATGGAGCTGTCGAAATTAAGAACCCAAAGAATGGCAATATTTTTAAAGTTAATGGACAACAGTTAAAACTATTCTTTGAAAATTTTGATCAAAATGAAGAGACGATTACTTTAATCGATCCTTTTTAAGGATTGATTTTTCTTGATCAAGTCGCGAATATGGTATTTTATGGCTTTTGAAGTCGGTTTTTCAGTTCCCTAAAAATTGTTGCTCATTATGCATTTATTTTCTTTTCTCTCCTATTCTTTTCAAATAGATACCATTCTCTCAAATCTACAAACACGTTTTTCCTCTCTTCCTCAAAATGATTTGCTTAAAAGTTATAAAGCACGAGCAGAAAGACGAAGGTTTTTGATATGCATGGGTATTAATTCCTACTGATTTAAGATGATTAATTGAAGCTAAGGTCTAATTATCTTATGAGTCTTCAGATGGTTTTGTTTCTCATATGCTAGGTTTAGGAATAAGCTTTTACGCCAAAAAGCGTAGAACAAAAAGATTACGAGTTTGTTACAAATGTACAAGATGGACTACTAACCAAAGATGTCGGTCTTTGGGATTTGTATCTAACAATCCCAAGGATAAGATTCAATTCATTAAGGATGAACTAAGTAAGGAGTCTTTGTATAATGTCCTACTGACTCTTGAGACGCATCATTGTGTGCAACGTGAAATCTTGAAACTATGGATTCAATTTCGAGAAGAGCATGCACACTATAGCCTCATGAATCTAACTCAAAATGACCCTGTTTGTCAATTTTAAGAAAACTAGATGGGAAGCATATCCCCAACTCATAGAAGGTGTTTAAGCCGTTTCTAGACATAAAATCAAAGGAAGATGTGAGCCATAATCACAACTACCTATATATATGAGCCATTATTTTTTAATTTTTATGTCTTATTGCTGTCATTTTTTAAGTTATGTCTTCATCTTTCGATTGAATTATGCATGCATGTTGTAATTTTTATGTTTATTTCTACCATTTTTTAATTTCCATGTCTTATTTTCAAACTTTTCAACAAATAACTTAGCTACCCATATAGGTGTTATCATTACAATATTTTGTCTCACTCCATAAATATGACATCTATTGATCTTCATTTTTACACACATAGTTAGAGAGTTGTTTAGACATGAAGTGTAAATAGGGCTTTTATCCTGCCAGAGCGTTTGCGACCACAACACTGTTTCAAAACCTTTTTTGAGACTTAAGGGAATACAAACGAGCCATGGACACACCAAAAAAATGGAGTCACCACCTGATTATTCAATTGGGAATGAACGGGGGCAATTTGATTCCTCGCTTTGGGACCTAAACTACCATCATCCCTTCAAAGATGGGTTCGCGAAGTTAGGTAAGAGTCGTTCGACCCTGCCCAGATATAAATCCGACCTCCGTTAGGGAAATATCAAATAAGAATAGCTCGTACTGTCACTTAGTCCACTTAGCGTCTTTTGTTTTATGCACACATTTCCATTTTTTATCTGTATTAGACATGTGAGGTAATTATTTAATCAACAAAAATTATATAAGCATCCATAGAAAGAGAGAGAAGAATGGAGTTATATTTCCTTTCAAACATAGGGAAAGGGAAAGAGGATTACATCATTTATTTTTCAACAATAAAATAATTTTACTTCAAATAAAAATATTCCATACTTTCATTCGTAAAAACTTTCATATCTAAATATAAACAATCAATTCGAGACTCAATAAATTGTGAATTGCTTACCACCATATGTGAGTCTATTCAATACTTATCGAGTCTCTACAAGTATATTCATACATTCGTTCATTCGAATATTCATTCTAAGTAATGGTCCCTCATCCTCAATGTGAGTCTATCACTACTTCATGGTATCACACAATTACACTTCTATTATAATACAAATATTTATACATTCATAAATAAACAAATCATAAATCAAACAAAGCCATAATCTAGTATCATGGCACTTCGACCTAAATTCGATAATTCTATCATGGCAATTGCTATTCTAGCATAATTCAATATTAATTCATAGCAATTCTAGCCTAATTATAGTTATCATGACATATTCTAGCCTAACCATGGTTATCATGGCATATTCTAGGCTAAACATGCTATTTCTACCCTAATTCAAGCAATCAACATCAATCATAGCTATTTTAGCTCAAACAAGACATGCAAGGGCAAAATGGTAATTCTAACCTATTCTATTCTATTTTCTAGCATCTATCAAAGCAAATATAAGTCTTTCTTAGCATGATTCTAATCATGTGCTCCTAAGCATGATTATAAGCATTCGTAAAAATAAATTCCTAAACATGATTCTAATAAAGAAAAGATAGCGGACTTACCTTGACATGTTTATCCATCTTGCAAAACAAACATGGGTTAGAACATTCATAATAACCCTATCATGCTTCTAAGCATAAAAAAAATCCTAATCATGCTTATTATAAGCCTAAACTACACTAAACATGTTTAATTCTAAGCAAGGAAAATAAAAGAGAAGGTATGAGGGAGGAGAGAATTCTGCTTTCAAGACGCACCCTTTCCAGGTTTAGAGCAATAGAACGCCTAAAAACTTTAGACAAGAAAAGACTTCTCAAATTCTCGAGCGTGTCTTCAAGAAAAAGAAGAGAGAATTGTTTCAAAATTCAACGTGTCTTCAAAAGTGAGCCAATGTGGGGGGTTTATATAGGTGAGCAAAGAATCAAATATGGAAGGTCCTTAATGAAAATTTTAGAAAATACATGACTAATAGTCGGGCGACTGTTGGCAAACCACTGGGCAGTTGTTAGACAGTTGGTTAGCTGTCACTCAATAGCCGGGTGACTGTCAGATAGTCGATCGACTGTTGGTCAACATTTGACTAGTTGTTTGATAGTCGGGCAGTTGTTCTCCCCACAGCCCTTCCTATTTTAGGACTTTGCAGTGCGGTCTCTTTTGACCTTTGTCTATTTGATCGCATATAACTTTTCAAGTTTTACTCCGATTTATGATTTGTAAATTTCAATGAAAACTAGATATCCTTAGCTTCGCAACGGTATATGAGTCATCATAAATTGCTCTTGTATTAATTTTTTTGAATTTTTGAAATCACATGTCAGTTTTTGAGACCCACAATGGGTTGGTTCAAGTGGTGAAGCGGGCCAGGATGGAGTTGGTACAGTACCAATGGTGAAGTCCTGGTTCGAGTCTCCACAATGGCCTCCTCCATGATTTAAGTGGGAGACCGTGACAGTGGGTTGTGGTTACGCTAGTCTCCTCCGAGGATTAGTTGTGGTGCGCGTAAGCTGGCCCGGACACCTCGGTTACAAAAAAAAATGTCAGTTTTTGAGACCTTTCATCAATCCCTTCTCACCTTTCATTTCTTCGCTTTTAAGGGCATTTTAGTCATTTTCATTGCTCAACATTCGTCTTCATTTCAACATTGAGCCTTAAAAAATCCAATTTCTACAGGAGGGAAGCCATCAAATCCAAAAGATATATGCATTATGTGAATCTCGACCTAGAAAAAGTGGAGAGTTTGTAGAAGCAATAAACTACCTTGGTAGACTATTAGCTAAGAGAAAGATTCATTTGGTTTATGGTGGTGTGACCTCAGGTTAATGGGTTATATGTCAACAGCTACACTCTTAGGAGGCAATCAATTTTTAGATGTTATTCCTAAAGCTTTAACTGTAGAAAGCATCATTGGGAGAACAGTTGGGTAAGAATTAAGAGTTCCATCTATGCATAAACACATGGCATATATGCTTCTCAATACGAATGCCTATATTGTTTTACCTGGTGGCTTTGGTACTTTCAAAGAAATCTTTCAAATTGCCTCTTGGGCCCAGCTGAATATCCATTAGAAACCCATAGGTTTGTTAAATATTAATACTTTCTTTAATCCTTTATCACAGTTTGTTGATAAAGCTGTGAAACAGAATTTCATCCCACATTCAGTACGACAGATCCTTGTTTCTGCTACTATTGCTGATGAATTGCTCAAAAAATTACAAGTAGTTGTTTATGAACCTGACCCGGCAACAACTCAAATTAATTGGTTAGTGCGACACAACAATAAGTGCAAATTGTATCTAACGCTTCATTTGTAATTTTACTTGCCTCTAGTTTTGTTTACTGCATATTTTTTTTTTTTTTACATTTGCTTAAGTGTCTTTTAGGTTGTTTCTTTTGGAATAACTAAAACTTCAGGTACTATCTCCTAAACTTTATCTCTCTACATTTAAACATTGAGGATAATATGTCAAACTGGTTGGGGGAAAAGGATAGTAGACACAAGTGTCTTTTGTATTCTTTTTTTTTTCATGGTCTAAAAAAAATTATGGACTAATTCATAACTAATCTATTAGAATGGCAAGTAAGGACTTAATTTTTGAACTCTTGAGATGCATTCTAGCTAACTTGTTATTATTTAGTTTTTATTTTTGAATTTTATAACAGGTTGTCTTATTCACTTCTCTTTAAATTATTCAAATCTATGAACTCTCACAACTTTATCATTTAACAAGTTATTTGCTCATGTACTCATTAAGCAAGTATTTTTGAACCTTTCTCCACACACATACATACCTTTATGCATGATTGTGGGTTACAAATTGAAATATTGCAAATTTGAGTTCTTTTGTTTTGCCAAGGATACAACTAAAGGAAGAGCAAATTTCAAAAAAAAAAAGATAAAGAAAAAAAGAGAGAAAAAAATAATTAAAAAAAAGCAATTGTAGATAAGTTTGGTTTTATAACCTCCTTAATTCGGCAATTAAGCACGAGGTGTGCTTCAACACCTAATACCTTAAGACCAACTAGTTTAGAAGCTATTAGCCCAAAGCTCGTTACATATATTAAGAAGAAAGCTTGAGGGGATTGAACATTACACTATCCACAATTTTCTAAGCAAAAATAAAGCATTGATAACCTGAGTCGTTAAGCTCGAAGGGATGTCTTAACACCTAATACCCTAAGGCCAACTACTCTAGGAGTCATTAGCCTAAGGCTCATTACATGGGTTAAGGATGCATTCTTCCCAAAAAAAAAGGAAATAATGAATGACCCTTACCCAAAGATGTTAGCTTTAACAAATATTAGAACCAATATGCCTTCTTTCTAAAAAGTCCCATTGTCATGTTTTCAATGAGCAGAAAAAGAAGATTTGTTAATATCTTGACTGAAGGATATATGAGTCATTAAAAAAATTTTAGCTGAGAGTTTGTTTATTTGGATAGAATCAAGAAGAGTAGAATAATGATTACCTTGGATGTAAAATTCGCTACTGAATAATAACGTTTTAATTGCTAAGGACTAGCAATAAGCTAGTTAGGGGGCGTGATAAACACTTAAATGTGTATGTTTAATAAAAGTTTAATTCATTATATTACACTAATAGTGTCATTAAATTTCTCAACTTGAGTATATTTGTGGTTATTCGCATCTTTTGAATTAGTTTCATCTTAATTTTAGTTTTTCATATAGGTTTGGTAGAATTGGCATAACTTTCTATTTATAGATCAAAATGGTGCAAATCTTAATTTTGTGGAAAGTGTTAGCCCTAATGCTACATGATAATTTTGATGATAACAATACACATTGATTAATTGAGATTTACTAACATGTTTATTTATGTGCAAGAGTAAGATCATTGAAATAATTTTAAAATCAAGAAGAGGCTTATTAAAATGAAGTGTTGAAGCTAAGGAGAAGACTACATGTTAAAGGCACCAAAGTTTAAGAACAAGGATTGACTCAAGGAATGTGACACATGAGTAATGTTCAATCAATTGGTCATATATATCTCTACAAATATCTAAATGATGTGATTCTTGAGCCTTTGGAAAGCTTACACAATTTATAACATTTCATATGTTTTAATGAAATTCAAATTTCAAGTGCAAGGTTGTCCAAATCATCATGCAAATTGGAAGACAAATGGAAGCAGCTGACATGAGTACCGAATACTCCTTTGGACATATCTTGAGCTAGAAAAATCAAAATGACTTGATTCTTGCGGCATTGGAAAGATGACTTAATGAAGAACATTTCATATGTTTTGAAAAAATTCAAATTTCAAACAGAAGGCCGGCATAATTGACATGCAATTCGGTGGACTGACACAGAGAAGAAAAATCAACTCACATGAGCACCGAATGGTGTTTTGGCCATATCTTAAGATAGATATATCCAAATGCTTTGATTCTTAATGTTTTGGAAATATTATTCAAATATTCAGATCTTTCATGTTTTGAATAAATTCAAATTTCAAACGGAATGCTGACATAATTATCATTCAATTTGGTGGACTGACACAAGAAAAAAAAAATCAAGTTACATGAGCACCGAATGGTTTTTTGGCCATATCTTGAGCTACAGATATCTAAATGACTTGATTCTTAATGCTTTGCAAATATTATTCAAATTTGCAAATCTTTTATGTTTTGCAGATTTTCAAATTTCAAACGGAACATTGACAAAAATGGAAGACAAGATTACGGTTTTTATGGTGGGTAGAAAATTTGGAGTTGGTGTCTTCACTTGATTAAGTTCATCTCATTTGCCTATAAAAGGAGCCATTCTCCCATGCATTCATGCAGTGCAAGAGAAGCATTTTATCAAGCAAAAAGCAAGAGAAATATCAAGTCTAGAGAGCTTTTATATTATTTATCTACTCTTTGAAGAGAGTTATACTTTTGTTGTAAATATTATCTTTGTTCTTGTATTGTGGTGAGAGTGAGATATTATTGTAAAGGATAATAGTTATCCTTGAGAGAACTCTTGTTGTGTGTTATCAAGAGTTGAAGGAAGTTGCCTTGGTGAGGTTGTTCATCAAGAAGAACTCTTGGTGTGGTTTTATCAAGGGTTGAAGGAAGTTGCCTTGGTGAGGTTGTTCATCAAGAAGAACTCTTTGTGTGGTGTTATCAAGGGTTGGAAGAAAAAGTCTTGGTGAGGTTGTTCATCAAGCAAGTTGTAAATATTCTACAACTTAGTGGAAAGCTTAGCTCGTGGAGCTAGGAGCCTGTGGACGTAGCCAAGGTTTGCCGAACCACGTAAATTGAGTTTGCACTCTCTCTATCCCTTTCCTCTTTACATTTATTTGTACTTGTGATTGTTCATCATTATTATTCTTTTGATTGCATCTTTGATAAATTATAATTTCATCTTCTTCACCTTTATTCTTAAAGAAAGAGTGAACTAATTTTGATCTTTCAAGAAACGTTTTCTAAATCCGTTTTGATAAATAAAAAGTCGCCATTACATCACCCCCTACTGCCCCCTCACCACACCCCGTGCACATCTGTACCTCAATCTCCGGTTCCCATACCTGGGTCAAACCCCCAAGTGGTTATCTACAAGCAAGGTTCTCGAATTACTTTTAAATCTTAATCGATTTTTAGAGCGATTACAACTTTTAATTCAACTTCATCTGTTGAGGGGCTTTCTATCTCTAGACCTCCATTTTTTAATGGAAGTGATTACTCTTATTGGAAAACTAGAAAGAGTATTTTCTTGAAATCTTTTGATTATGATTTGTGGTCTATTGTTTTGGAAGGACCTTTTGTTCCTACCAAAATTGAAAATGGGGAATGCATGCTTAAAGAACCTAAAGAGTTCAGTGAAGATGATAAAAAGAAATTGAGTTTGAATGCTAAAGCTATGAATGTGTTGTATTGTGCTCTAGATAAAAATGAGTTTAATAGAATATCTACTTGTTCTACGGCACAAGAAATATGGCACACACTTGAAGTAACTCGTGAAGGAACTAGTCAAGTTAAAGAATCCAAAATTAGTATGCTAGTTCATGTTTACTAGATTTACGGATATTATTAATAGTTTGAAATCTCTTGGTAAATCTTATTCTAATGTTGAGATGGTGAGAAAGATTCTTAGGTGTCTACCAAAATCTTGGGAGCCAAAGGTGACGGCAATTCAAGAAGCAAAGGACCTCACCAAACTACCATTAGAAGAACTTATGGGTTCTCTCATGACTCATGAAATCACCTTGAAGGAGAATGAAGAAGATTTCAAGAAAAAGAAAAATATCGCTTTCAAATCTGCAACAAGAAGATATGAGTCCGACGATGAAAGGAGACGATGAAGATCTTGCATTCATCACAAGAAAGCTAAAAAGGATGATTAGAAGAAACCAAGGATTCAAGAAGAATTCTAGAAGGGAGTACAAAGGGCAAAGCTCAAGCAAGATAAGAAAAATGATCAAGTCATTTGCTATGAGTGCAAGAAACCGGGACATGTAAAGATGGATTGTCCTTACTTCAAGAGTCAAAACAAGAAATCCAAAGCAATGAAAGCTACAAATTGGGATGATAGTGAAGCTAGCTCCACCGAATAAGAAAGATTGCGAAGTGGCAAACTTGTGCTTCATGGCTTTAAGTGAAGATGAGGTAAGTATTCTAAACTATGATCCTAAACTTTCATATGATGAATTACTTGAAGCATTCCAAAATTTACATGTGCAAGTTGATAAGCAAAATTCAAAAATAAATGCTTTCAAAAAGAAGTCAAAAATCATGTTATCTCAATTAGAAGAGTTGGTGGAAATAAATGAAGCTTTAGAAAATGAAAATGAAATTTTAAAGCAAAAAGATTTTGAAAGTTTGGAAATTCAAATACATTTTTTAAAAACTGAAAATGAGATTTTAAAACAAAAGGATTTTGATAAATTAGAGAAAGAAAATGTTATTTTGAAAAAGGAAAATAATGACTTGAGAAATATTGTTGATGGTTTTACAAAAAGCACAAAAAATTTGAATTCTATGTTACAAAACCAAAGGTGTGTTTTTGATAAAAGAGGGTTAGGATATAAAAGTCATAAAAATCAAAAGTATTTTAAAAACTATTTTGTTCACGCATCTTCTAGGAATAATCCTAATCATTCATGTAATTATTGTGGAAGAAAAGGGCACAAAATGCATTCTTGTTACATTAAGAGAAATCCTAATTTGAAACAAATATGGATTCCAAAAAGGACCATAACTAACCCCCAAGGACCCAAGAACTTTTGGGTACCACAAAGTTACTCCTTGAATGTTGATTGTAGAGACAAAGGAGTGGCAAACACAAGTGGTACTTAGATAGTGGATGCTCAAGGCATATGATCGGAGATGCCTCCAAGTTCTCACGATTAATCATGAAGAAAGGAGGATATGTGACCTTCGGTGATAATGCCAAAGGAAGGGTAATCGGACATGGTGATATTGGTAACCCTTCTTCACCTATTATTAAAGATGTTTTGCTTGTTCATGGTTTAAAACATGATTTGATTAGCATTAATCAATTGTGTGATAAGGGATATTTTGTTACTTTTGAGCCTAATAGATGTGTGATTAAGGATGTTAGTAACAATAAGACATTATTTGTTGGTAATAGATGTGGTAATATTTATACAATTGATATTGATGTTAATGATCATGTAGAAAATTGTTTCATTGTTCATCATGATGCTTGGTTATGGCATAGAAGGTTAGGTCATGCTAGCATGGACACAATTTAAAAAATTTCTAAAAATGATTTAGTTGATGGTCTTCCAAAAATAAAATTTGAAAAGGATAAGATTTGTGATGCTTGTCAATTTGGAAAACAGTGAGAACTTCATTTAAACAAAAGAAATTTATTTCAACAAATAAACCTCTACAATTACTTCAATTGGAATTATTTGGACCATCAAGAACTCAAAGCCTTGGTGGAAAGTATTATGTTTTTGTTATTGTGGATGATTATTCAAGATTCACGTGGGTATTATTCTTGAATACTAAAAATGAGGCCATACAAGCTTTTTCAAAATTTGCAAAAAGAGTCCAAAATCAAAAAGGGTATTCTATTGTGTCCATTAGGAGTGATCATTGTGGCGAAGTAGACAATGTTGCATTTGAAAATCTTTGTGATGAAAATGGTTTGAGCATAATTTTTCCTCACCTAGAACTTCACAACAAAATGGTGTTGTTGAAAGGAAAAATAGGACTATCCAAGAAATGGCTAGGACCATGTTACTTGAAAATAATTTGCCAAAATATTTTTGGACCGAAGCCGTTAATACCGCATGCTTTATAATCAATAGAGTCCATATTAGAGCTTAATGAAGAAAACTCCTTATGAACTTTGGAAAGGAAGAAAACCCAACATTGGATTTTTTAAAGTTTTTGGATGTAAATGTTTTATTTTAAACACCAAGGATAACCTTGAAAATTTGATGCAAAAGCCGATGTTGGAATTTTTGTTGGCTACTCCAACCATAGTAAAGCATATAGAGTTTTTAACAAAAAGACTCTTACTATTGAAGAATCTATGCATGTTGAATTTGATGAAACTAATGTGATTTCTTCAAAGAATTTAGATGATGATATTGTTGAAGTAGAAAGGCAAGTCAAGGAATCAAGGCTTGATGAAAAGAGTTAAGATGAATTACAACTTCAACAAGAAAAGCTTGAGGAAGTAAATGATTCTTCCCAAGAATTACCAAAGGAATTGAGGTATGCAAAAGCTCACCCTAAAGATCTTATTATTGGTGAACCATCACAAAGTATGAGAACTAGATCTTCTTTTAGAAACTTTTGTAATCATTTTGCATTTGTCTCTCAATTTGAACCAAAAACTTTTAAAGAAGCCGAAATGACGAAAGTTGGATTTTGGCTATGCAAGAAGAATTGAACCAATTTGAAAGAAATCAAGTTTGGGAATTAGTCCCTAGACCCAAAAATCATTCTATTATAGGCACTAAATGGATTTTTGGAAATAAGGTAGATGAAAATGGCACCATTATTAGAAACAAAGCTAGACTTGTTGCTCAAGGATACAATCAAGAAGAAGGTATGGATTATGAGGAAACCTTTGCACCGGTTGCTAGATTAGAATCAATTAGAATGTTGTGTGCATTTGCATGTTATAAAAATTTTACATTATATCAAATGGATGTCAAAAATGCATTTTTAAATGGTTACATTATGGAGGAAGTATATGTAGAGCAACCTCTTGGTTTTCAAAATCATGATTTTCCAAACCATGTTTTCAAACCCAAAAAGGCACTTTATGGCTTGAAACAAGCACCAAGAGCATGGTATGATAGATTGAGCAAATTTCTCATTGATAATGGTTTCGAAATGAAAAAAGTTGATACTACTCTTTTTGTTAAAACAAAAAATGATGATTTATTAATTGTTCAAATCGATGTTGATGATATTATATTTGGTGCTACTAATGTCTCTATGTGTGAGGAATTTTCCAAGTGCATGCAACAAGAATTTGAAATGAGCTTAATGGAAGAATTAAATTTCTTCCTTGGACTTCAAATCAAGCAATCAATGGATGGGATCTTCATAAATCAAGCTAAATACACAAGAGATCTTCTCAAGAAGTTTGGCATGGATAATTCAAGGACATATAACACACCTATGGGTAAATTAAACAAGCTTGACAAAGATGAGAAAGGAAAAGATGTTGAGGTAACAAAATATCGAGGGATGATTGGCTCTCTTTTGTATTTAACTGCTAGTAGACCCGATATTATGTTTAGTGTGTATATGTGTGCTAGATTTCAATCTTGTCCAAAGGAATCTCACCTTAAAGCTGTCAAAAGGATATTTAGATATCTTCTTGGAACCATAAATTTAGGTCTTTGGTATCCTAAGTGTGATAATTTTGATCTAATTAGTTATTCCGATGCGGACTTTGCTGGAAGTCTTCTTGATATAAAGAGAACTAGTGGCTCTTGCCATTTTCTAGGACATGCATATATATCATGTTTAGTGAAAACAAAATTCTGTTGCCTTATCAACCGCGGAAGCCGAGTATCTTGCAGTAGGAAGTTGTTGTGCACAATCTCTTTGGATGAAACAAATTTTAAAAGATTATGGTGTGGTATTTGATCATATTCCCATCAAATGTGACAATACAAGTGCCATCAACATTTCAAAAAATCCCATACAATACTCTAGGACGAAGCATATAGAGATTAGACATCATTTTATTAGAGATCATGTACAAAAAGGTAATATTTCTTTAGAATTTGTTCCCACCGAAAAACAATTAGCTGATATATTTACTAAACCCCTTAGTCAAGATAGATTTTGCATAATTAGAAGAGAATTAAGCATGTTGGATATATCTTAATTTTTCTTTTATTTGATAATCTTTGAATGGTAGCATATGTTAAGGGGGAGAATATATTTAGGGGGAGTAATTAATTGGATTATATCTTTTTGATGATAACAAAAGGGGGAGAAATGGTTGGATTGCTTATATTCATAACAAGTGCCAATTTTTTTGTTTATTCTTGATTTTATTTTCATTCTTGATTTTAGATATTATTTAAAGCAATCAATGATTTGTCATCATCAAAAAGGGGGAGATTGTTAGCCCTAAGGCTACATGATAATTTTGATGATAACATTACACATTGATTCATTGAGATTTACTAATATATTTATTATGTGCAAGAATAAGATTATTGAAATAATTATTATCCAAGGAAGGGTTATTAAAATGAAGGTTGAAGACGAAGAGAAGGATACATGTTAAAGGCACCAAAGCTAAGAACAAAGGAGTGACTCAAGGAATGTGAACTATGAGCAATGTTCAATCAATTGGTCATATTTATCTCTACAAATATCCAAATGACGTGATTCTTGAGCCTTTGGAAAGCTTACTCAATTTATAACATTTCATATGTTTTAAAGAAATTCAAATTTCAAGTGTAAGGCTGTCCAAATCATCATGCAAGTTGAAAGACAAATGGAAGCAGCTGAAATGAGCACCGAATACTCTTTTGGACATATCTTGAGCTAGAAAAATCAAAATGACTTGATTCTTGCGGCATTGGAAAGATGACTTAATGAGAAACATTTCATATGTTTTTAAAAAATTCAAATTTCAAACAGAAGGCTGACATAATTGACATGCAATTCGGTGGACTGACACAAAGAAGAAAAATCAACTCACATGAGCACCGAATGGTGTTTTGGCCATATCTTAAGATAGAGATATCAAATTGCTTTGATTCTTAATGTTTTGGATAGCTTATTCAAATATACAGATCTTTTATGTTTGGAAGAAATTCAAATTTCAAACGGAAGGCTGACAGAATTATCATTCAATTTGGTGGACTGACACAAGAAAGAAAAATCAAGTCACATGAGCACCGAATGGTGTTTTGGCCAATCTTGAGCCTTAAAGATATCAATGACTTGGATCTTGATGAGTTGAAAGCTTATCAAATGCTACAGATCTTTTATGTTTACAGATTTCAAATTTTAAATGAACATTGACAAAATGCAGACAAGATTACAGTTTTTATGGTGGGCAGAAAATTTGGAGATGGTGTCTTCACTTGATTAAGTTCATCTCATTTGCCTATAAAAGGAGCCATTCTCCCATGCATTCTGACACATCCGAAAAAGGATTGTCTCCCAAGTATAGGAGTGTCGAAGTAATAAAACCCGGTGAGACCGGGGTCGATCCACGAGGAGGGAGATTTTAGCGTTACAAAATATAAGCTAAACAAATGTGATATGGATGATTCAAAGAGGTGACATGATAATATCAACAAGTATGTAAGATGGTAGGTGGTATTACCGACCATTTAAATATAAAACAAAAAGCAAGAGGAGGTAAAACCATCCATGGAAATAGGTGGTATAACCAACCATAGTAAATTAAAGAACAATTTCATAAGGTGGTAGAACCTACCATAGTAAATAAAATAAAAAGTTCATAAACAATAGAATAATTAAAATACAAGAGGAATTAACACAATAACAATGAAGGCTAAGGTTAGGGGATCCGCCCTTGATATTTCAAATAAGGATAATTAACCCATTTTAGTTATATGAATTATATTTGTTTCATTACCAATATTTATACCACTTCTTGTAAATGGGTTCAAGCATCCAATGTGCCAATCACCATATGTCTACAACAAATCAAGGTTCCTAACTAGATTCGTGTCGGTAAGGAAGAACCATACATCATCTAGAAAGGATCCAAGCATTTGATGTGCCAAGGATTGTCGACAATGGATCAAGACCTCCACTTTACGAGTGGTGTCAAGATTGATTAAGAAATTAAATATAAATCATATTGAATAAACATTATAAGATTAAGATTATTAAGCACATATTAAGGGTTAGAGAATCCTTATTCTCATATCAAGGGTTTCACCCTTTCACCTTAGCAAAAGAGAAATTAGAAGAACATTATAATAGAAAGAAAATAAAATGCAAGAAAAAGGAAATTCATTAATAACATAAACACACAAAACACAATACAAGATCCTAGCCAAAGCCAAAATGTTCCAGCCAAGGCCAAGATGCCCTAATGGGTCACAAGGCACCTCTATTTATAGATACATCCAGGGGCAAACTTGTCAAATTACAAGGGCATAATTGTCAAATATTAGTTGTAAATATCTTTGACAATTGGGATCATTAGGCACCGACTTTGACCATCAATTTTGACATCGAAATGTTGTGAATTTTAATCACATGTCTTCATGAAAGTTGTAGATATTTCTCTCAGCTTTCTAGAACATATTGATTTGCACAATTTGGATACGTATTTTGAGAGATACGGTCCAAATACTGAGACCTGGTCAGACTGGGCTGAGACTGTATATGAGTTCACTTCAAGCCCAATTTTGGTCCACTAAAAGCCCGAATTTGATTATGCTTGTGAAATGCAATCTTGTAGACAATTGAATCAGCTTTCCAAAACATTAAGAATTGCACCATTCTGATCTATAAATAGAGAGATATGCCCATTTTACCGAACCTGTAACAAAACCAAAATTAAGAGAAATTAATTCCAAAGATGCAAATGCTACAAATATGCTTAAGTTGAGGAATTTAATGACACTATTAATGCAATATGATGAATTAAACTCTCATTAAACATGCATATTTAAGTGTTCATCACACCCCCCAATTAGCTTATTGCTAGTCCCTAGCAATTAAAGCGTTATTATTTAGAAGTGATTTATAGAATTTTACATACAAGGTGGTCATTATTGCACTCTCCTTGATTTTATCCAAATAAACAAACTCTCAACCCTTTTTTATTTTATTTTATTTTATGACTCATGTACCCTTCGGTCAATATATCTATAAACCTTCTTTTTGTGCTCAGTCAACACATGACTATGGGGCTTATTAGAAAGAAGCCATATCGGTTCTAATATTTGTTAAGGCTAACAACCTTAGGTAAAGGGCATTTATTCATTTTATACATATATATATTTTTTTTCTCTTTTTTTTTTTTTTTGAAGGAATGCATCTTTAACCCATGTAGCGAGCCTTAGGCTAATGACTCCCAGACCAGTTGGCCTTAGGGCATTAGGTGTTAAGACACCCCTTCGAGCTTAACGACTCGGGTTGCCGATGCTTTATTTTTGCTTAGAAACTTGTGGATAGTACAATGTTCAATCTCATTAAGCTTTCTCCTTAATCCATGTAGCGAGCTTTGGGCCAATAGCTCCCAAACCAGTTGGTCTTAGGGTATTAGGTGTTAAGGCACCCCTGGGGCTTAATTGCTCGAATTAAGGAGGCTACGAGACCAAACTTTATCCACAATTGCTATTTTTTTCTTCTTTTTTCTTTTTTTTTTGAATTTTTTTTTTAAGTTTCCCCTTCCTTTGTGTTGTTATCCTAAACAAAACAAAAGAACTCAAATATTACAACATTTCATTTTGCCACCTACAATCATGCATCAAGGTATGTGTGTGTGTGTGAAGAAAGGTTCATGAATACTTGCTTAATGAGTACATAAGCACACAATTTTTTTTTTTTAAATGATAAGGTTGTGAGAGTTCATAGATTTGAATAATTCAAAGTGAAATGAATAAGACCTCCTTATTATAAAATTCAAAAATCAAGTTTAAATAATATCTAGTTAGCTAAAATGAGTTCATAAGATCAAAATAAAATGACAAATTGGTTAGAATAGGTTTCAAGAGTTCAAACTGGCCCTCCATACTCTGCCATTCCTGACCCAGAATGCGTCTCAAGAGGATTTGAACTCCTTACACCGCACTCTGAATCTAATTACTAACTCGCTTTTTTTTTTTGCAAGAAAAAAGAAAATTCAAGACACACTTATGTCTACTATCCTTCCCCCCCAACCAAATGAAACATTGTCCTCAATGTTTAAATGTAGAGAGATAAAGTATAGGAGACATTACCTGAAGCTTCTGTTATTCAAGAGAGATGACCTGAAAGACTCATAAAATAAAATGCTACAAATAAAATAAAAGACAAGAAATTTAAAAATTGATGGCACACATGCATGTGTATAGGTAGTTGTGACTGTGGCTCACATCTTCCTCTGGTTTTACGTCCAGAAACGGCTTAACACCTTCTATGAGTTGGGGATATGCTTCCCATCCAGTTTTCTTATAAACTGGCAAACAGGTCGTTTTGAGTCAGATTCCCAAGACTATGAAGAAAATGAGAGAGAAGAAAAGAAAATGGATGCAAGGTGAGCAACAGTTTTTAGGGAACTGAAAAACCGACTTTAAAAGTCACGGAGTATCGTATCCGCCACTTGACCGGAAAACAAAATAAAAACACACAACTAAAATAAACACACACGAAATAAAATAAAAACAAACTAGAAATGATAGCAAAAATCAAGAATAAAAATAAAAATGAAAATATGGCATAGATGGATAAAATTTGATCAATCATTATAAAGAAATGCAAAAAGAGGATCTCTTCGAAAGTGATTTACCACGGTCAAAAATATGCCATTGAGGTGGTACCTTTCTTTTTCCTTTATTTGTGAGAATGAAAGAGATTACCACTATCTGAGTTTGTTTGTCCTTAAAGCATGCATTATTGAGTGTGGATGTTTGTTCCTCCTTTTTTTCGAACCATGGCTCCCAACTCTTAATCTCCTTCACCTGTACAAAATCAAGCAATAAAAATTCTTTAGAAGCAATGGGCACTAGTTGCATACTTGGTTCAAAAGAACTAGTTAACCTAATTTTTGAAGGAATTGAAAAATTCTCATTTTGGATATAGTCTTCCACATCAATTTTAGTCCTATTAGCTTCCTCATATTCATCATGCTTGAAAAATTCATTATTGTCAAAATTTTGGTTGAGTTCCTTTACATGATGGCATGAGGGCATAAGTGAGGATTCGATCTCTTCCTTGTTAGGTGTAGGTTTATTAACCTCTTCTTTACACTTTGAGATTGATTCATCATCATTCTCATAAGAGCTAAGAATATGTTCTTTATCAACCTTACCATCATGAAGAGTACTTACCGAATCTTCGACTAGATGTTGGCCACTTGCATTACTCATATGTGGATTGATGTGGTTTGGCTCTAGTTGAGATGGAAACTCACCTGTCTCATGAGTACTAAGTGCAAATGCAAGTTTTTCAAGAGCATCATTCAAGTTCGCCATAGTCTGAGCAGTTTGACTATTAAAAGTCTCTTGCTTTGCAATGAATGAATCTAATGTTTCTTGAAGATACTTATAAGATGCATGATCATGAGATTTTTGAAAATTTTGATATGAATGAAAGGGAGGTTGGTAAGATAGTGCATGATTATCATTCCTCCAATCAAAAGTCAAGTGATTTTTCCATCCAAAATTTTGTTTGTAAGGATTAGGATTTGACATTTGAAAAGTGTTTAAAACATTGGTTTGCTCATAGAGACTTTTTCTAAAGGTAGGCACCTTTGGGCAATCATCCGTTAGATGATCACTAGAATTACAAGTGTGACAGACAATTTCTTGCATAGACCACATTTCTAAATCCTCAACTTTTCTAGCTAGGGATGTAAATTTAGCATGAAGATCATGATTCTCCCTAATGTTATAAATGCCTCTACTTGATATTCTTGGTACCTGATAGGTGCCAACATTGTTCCAATTTCGGGCATGTTTCGCTAGTAAGTCTAGAAAATCCATGGCTTCATCAGGGTCTTTATTTTCAAATTGTCCATTACACATTAATTCTACCATATGCCTAGCTTGATGTGTAAGACCTTCATAGAAAATTAAAACTAGTCTCCATGTTTCCAAACCATGGTGAGGACAAGTATTAAGCAATGCTTATACCTATCCCAACATTGGTAAAAGGTCTCTCCTTGTTTTTGAGTGAAATTGATGATTTGCCCTTTGAGAGAATTTGTTCTATAGGGAGGAAAGAATTTTTTCAAAAATTGTTGTTGCATTTCATCCCATGAACTAATGGATCTTGACCTAAGATTTTGTAGCCATGTTTTAGCTTTATCTTTTAAAGAAAAAGGAAAAAGCTTTAATCTGAAGATGTTTATGCTACAATTTAGGTCACAATAGATATTGCAAAAATCTTTAAATTCTCTCAAATGCAAAAATGGTTTTTCAACATCTAGGCCATGAAAGTGGGGTAAGAATTGAATGAAATCCGATTCATGGTTGAAATATTTTACATCATGAGGAAAGACTATGCATGATTGTGCATGAGTTCTTATGTAATCCATTAATGTCCTTGGTTGGGTATGAGCATGTTTTCCAAAGAAGATGAGTGGCTACAAACAATTCTACCAACTAATGCAAAGAGAAAGAAAAGATGAGCACATGCAAGAAAAAAATAAAAAAATAGAAATGGGGAGAGAAGAAATGAACGTATGCAAGAAAAATAAAAATAGAAATGGGAAAAGAAAATACTTACAATTTTGTACGCCAACTTTTACCTTCCCCGGCAACGGCGCCAAAAACTTGACACATCCGAAAAAGGATTGTCTCCCAAGTATAGGAGTGTCGAAGTAATAAAACCCGGTGAGACCGGGGTCGATCCACGAGGAAGGGAATTTAAGCGTTACAAATTATAAGCTAAACAAATGTGATATGGATGATTCAAAGAGGTGACATGATAATATCAACAAGTATGTAAGATGGTAGGTGGTATTACCGACCATTCAAATATAAAACAAAAAGCAAGAGGAGGTAAAACCATCCATGGAAATAGGTGGTATAACCAACCATAGTAAATTAAAGAACAATTTCATAAGGTGGTAGAACCTACCATAGTAAATAAAAAGTTCATAAACAATAGAATAATTAAAATACAAGAGGAATTAACACAATAACAATGAAGGCTAAGGTTAGGGATCCGCCCTTGATATTTCAAATAAGGATAATTAACCCATTTTAGTTATATGAATTATATTTGTTTCATTACCAATATTTATACCACTTCTTGTAAATGGGTTCAAGCATCCAATGTGCCAATCATCATATGTCTACAACAAATCAAGGTTCCTAACTAGATTCGTGTCGGTAAGGAAGAACCATACATCATCTAGAAAGGATCCAAGCATTTGATGTGCCAAGGATTGTCGACAATGGATCAAGACCTCCACTTTACGAGTGGTGTCAAGATTGATTAAGAAATTAAATATAAATCATATTGAATAAACATTATAAGATTAAGATTATTAAGCACATATTAAGGGTTAGAGAATCCTTATTCTCATATCAAGGGTTTCACCCTTTCACCTTAGCAAAAGAGAAATTAGAAGAACATTATAATAGAAAGAAAATAAAATGCAAGAAAAAGGAAATTCATTAATAACATAAACACACAAAACACAATACAAGATCCTAGCCAAAGCCAAAATGTTCCAGCCAAGGCCAAGATGCCCTAATGGGTCACAAGGCACCTCTATTTATAGATACATCCAGGGGCAAACTTGTCAAATTACAAGGGCATAATTGTCAAATATTAGTTGTAAATATCTTTGACAATTGGGATCATTAGGCACCGACTTTGACCATCAATTTTGACATCGAAATGTTGTGAATTTTAATCACATGTCTTCATGAAATTGTAGATATTTCTCTCAGCTTTCTAGAACATATTGATTTGCACAATTTGGATACGTATTTTGAGAGATACGGTCCAAATACTGAGGCCTGGTCAGACTGGGCCGAGACTGTATATGGGTTCACTTCAAGCCCAATTTTGGTCCACTAAAAGCCCGAATTTGATTATGCTAGTGAAATGCAATCTTGTAGACAATTGAATCAGCTTTCCAAAACATTAAGAATTGCACTATTCTGATCTATAAATAGAGAGATATGCCCATTTTACCAAACCTATAACAAAACCAAAATTAAGAGGAATTAATTCCAAAGATGCAAATGCTACAAATATGCTTAAGTTGAGGAATTTAATGACACTATTAATGCAATATGATGAATTAAACTCTCATTAAACATGCATATTTAAGTGTTCATCACATTCAATAAGTGCAAGAGAAGCATTTTATCAAACAATGACAAAAAAGCCAAGAGAAATATCAAGTTTTATAAGAGCTTTTATATTCGTATCTACTTGAAGGGAGTTGATACTTTGTTGTAAAAAACTTTCTTGTTCTTTATTGTGTGAGGAGGAGATCTTCTTGTTTACAGGATAAAAGCTAATCCTTGAGGAACTCTTCCTTGGTGAGGTTTGTTATCAGAAGAAAACTCTTGGTGTGGTGTTATCAGAGTTGAAGATAAAACGTCTGGGAAGGGTTCATCAAGCAAGTGTAAAGTATTCTACAGCTTAGTGGAAAGCCTAGTTGTGGAGGAGTAGAGACCTGACGTAGGCAGGTTTGCCGAAACACGTAAATTGAGTTTGCACATCTCTCTTCCCTATACCTCTTTACAGTACTTGCACTTGAGATTATTATTATTGCTATTCTCTTGATTGCATCTTAGATAACTTCTATTTTCATCTTCTTCACTTCTATTCTCAAAAGAAAAAGTGAAATAATTTTTATCTTTCAAGAAAAGTTTTATAAATTCGTTTTGATAAATAAAACCCAATTCACCCCCCCTCTTGGGTTGTCATACCTGGGTCAACAGTACAATCAAGGCAATCAGTTATGTGAGCAACTTTCAAAGATTTAGTGAAAATTTTCTATTTTTAGCTTTGCATATTGCTTCTTAAACTGTGCGTATTTTGATAAATTTACGTCCAAATTTGTTCAAATTTGTTTTCGTATCATCATCTATTCAATTCTGAATAAAATTATAAAATCTAGAAGTCACACATTTAAAACTGCTCATTGATACGTGTCTCAAAAGCAAAAAAATGGGTGAAAGAATGAATTAGAGGGCTTTTTGCCTTATTGATTGTCCATCGACTATTGGTAGTCCTTCGATTGCCTGTAGGTGGTCTTCCCTCCTCTTGGCTTTTTTTACTTCGTTTTTTCAATATTTAAGTGCTGCTTCTCTCCATTATTTGTTCACACCTTCAATATTTTCCTTTTTCATTTTCTTAAGGAATGCACGACCTTCTGGGATTCTAATGATCACATCTTCCACTTTAATAGGCAAGAGCTTTGCCCACTGTGTGAGGAATTCTCTGCCATGCTCGGTTATCATTTGCGTAGTTTTGAGAGCATCATTCTACCTACTATTGTGACACCATCGATGTCTGATCTTGCCAATTTCTTCGACTTTTGGATTCCTACTGTGGGTATTCACATTGGAGGTGCTAGCATGGCATTGTCTTCCATTATCCCTTTACTCGAGATGATGGATAGGACCTCGTCCAGTTGGCTTCACCGTCTTTAGTTTTGCCTCTTTGCACAGTTTCTATGGGATCCACATCCTATGGCCATCATTCCTCAAATGGGACCCAATTTCATAGTAGTTCCCTTGATTCTTGATGAAATAATGATCGAACTAGATTATGCCAGGATTGATCTGTGTCAAAGGTTTAGGGGCAGTCTTCTAATTATTCACGTATTTTTCTTTTAACCCTAATTTTTTCTTAAGTTGTGCTTTGGGGTTTTCGACTTAGTGAGTTAATTTTTTTTATGCTCTAATTTTTGCGTACGCCACCCTTTTAGGCTTTCGACTTAGGGAGTTTGCCCTAACTTTTGCATGAGCTGCCTATGAACGGGGCTTTCATCCCGCCAAAGCATTTGCGACCATGACACTATGTCAAAGCCTCTTTCGAGACTTAAGGGAACACAAACGAGGCATGGGCGTCTCTGAAGAAAGGCAGTAGCCACCCAGTTCTTTAATTGGGAATGAATAAGGCAACTTGATCCCACGCTTCAGGACTTAAACTACCCTCATCCCTTTAGAGATGGGTTCAGAAAGTTAGGTAAGAGTCGCCTCGTTCAGATCAAAATCCGGCCTCTATTAAGATACCAAATTAAAATAGTTCATATTGCTATATAGTCCACCTAAGTTGCTCATTTTATGCACACAATCCAATTTTATCTTCTTTAAGACATGTAAGGTGATAGTCAATCAAGACAGTTGTATATTCATACAAAGAAAGAGGGAGGAGATTAGAGTTACATTCATTTTCAAACATGGGCGAATGGAAGAGGATCACATCAGTTATTCTTTAACAACAAGGTAAAGTGATTCTACTTCTAATCTCTTTAAAGTATCGCATTCATATAAATCAAGTATTCTATGATAAAAGCATATTCATGCATATTGAATACAAACATTCAAATCAAGATTCGATAGATACTTAATTCCGTACCACCATATGTGAGTCTATGCAATGTCTATCAAGCCTCTTTCATGGCATTTTTCAAACATATATTCAATTATTCCAAGTGATGGTCCCTCACCATCAACGTGAGTCCACCACCATTTCTTGGCTTCATATAATTAAACAAGCTATATTCATACATGTGTTAATATCAATCAATTAAAATTCTAACTAAAGCCATAATCTAGAATCATGGCATTTCTACCTAGATTTGATAATTCTATCATGGTAATTCTACCTAAACATGGCAATTCCAACCCAATCGCATCAATCAAGATCAAACATGGCTGCTCCCGCCTAATTCAAGCATTCAAGGGTATTTACAGTAATTCACACCTATTATATACTATTTCCTAGTATATTTCAAAGCAATTATAAGTTCTCCTATAATGATTTTAGAAACATGTGCTCCTAAGCATGTTTCTAAGCATTCGCGAAGAAAATAAACCCCTAGACATGATTTTAATAAAGAAAGGAAAGCAGACTGAGATCTTTCCGAGTTCAACTCTAATTTGAAATATGTAAATTTCGACGAAAACTAGACATCTAAAGCTTTGCAACGGTATATCACTCATCAACAAAATCCTTCTTGATAAATTTCTGTGATTTTTTTAAGCCACATGTCGGGTTTTTAGACCCTTCCTGAACTCCTTCTCCCTTTCCTCTTCAACTTTCAAGGGCATTTTAGTCATTTCTTTCTCTAGACATTCATCTTCATTTCATTATCAAGCCTAAAAAGTCCAGTGTCTACACTACCCTTTTTGGGTTTTCAACTTAGTGGGCTTTTTCTTCTTCGTTTTCCCTAAGTTTTGCGTAAGCTATCCTTTCGAGTTTTCATCTTAGCGGGCTTGCCTTAACTTTTGCTTAAACCACCTTTTTAGGCTTTCAACTTACCAAGCTTTTCCTTATTTTCGTCTTCTTCTTATTTTTTTCTTTTTCAAATTTGGTTACTAGAAAGGCTATCTATTCTAGCACCGCCTAAAGGGGATATTTCCTATTATATCCCTCGACTTCATACGAGGAGAAGACTTGAGAGACGTGCTTCTTGGATCGACTAGCTTCGAGCCATTCCAAATACTCAGATTCGTTGGCACTGTCCATGGTGGAGGCTAGGAGATGTGATAGTTAAGACTTACATCATGTGCATCCCTTGGACAAGTTTTACCCATAGTTCATTCCATGATCTTGCTAGACTGCATCAGCAGTATGGACTTAAGCAGAGGATTGTTGATTCAACGATTGCATTCGGTCCTGGTAGATTGTTTACTCGTTATCTAGAGTGTGTGACGGATTCTTGGCTGTATTGAACCATCGAGAGGAAGCTGCTCCATTATCCTAATTTTGTGATAGATGATGACACAAGGATTGGTAACCCTTTAGGCTTTTATTCCTGATCCTGCTATTTGAGGCAGACAGTGCCGTGAGCGATAGGGCGAGTCTATTCATAGTCTAGTAAAGAGACAGAGATGACATTATTAGCTTAAATGTTAGATGCTTTCCTTTTATCATCATACAAAATAATAAAGCATCTCAAAGGCATATTTGTTTCCAAACGACTTCATTTCATTAATAAAAGTACAATCGTTTGTTGTTCGAACAATATGTGTACAATAAGACAACTCCTATCATTAATAAGCCATTTCTCGTTTTCTAATCATTTATTTTTCTCTCACACTTTTTCTCTCTCTCTCTTTTTTTTTATGCATAGCATTTCTTGAACCTGTCCATTTTGATTGGCTCAATGAATTCATTCCCTTCCATGTCTGATAGGATGACAGCTCCACTGGACATGTTCATCATAACGAATGGGCTCTCCCAGTTGGGCTTGAACCTTCCTCTCGGATAAAACACTACTGGCCTGGCCTATTTATAGACCAATTCCCCTTCTTTGAACTTGCTTGCATTTATTCTCTTGTTAAAGGCTCGAGCAACCCGTTTTTGGTATAACTGCATGTGATATCTGGTCTTCATTCTTTTCACATCAGTCAAGGCCAACTGTTCACATTTATTGTGAACCCACTCCTCTCCAAGCATTTTTGCCTCCATCAAAACTCTCACTGATTTCATTTCAATCTTAATTGGTAGGACCGTTTATGAACCATATATCAACGAGATAGGCGTCGTGCTTGTCAAACTTTTGGGTGTTGTTCTATAACCCCATAGCATAGACAACAGCCTCTCCACCCAATCTTTGTATGTCTGCACCGTCTTGGCCAAAATCTTCTTAATGTTTTTATTGGCCGCTTTTACTACTCCATTTGCTTATGACCGATATTGAGAAGACTTATGGTGTTCAATCCCATACTTCTCAAACACGGCCTTAGTCTCTGCCTAGAAAAGAACCCCATTGTCAGTCACGATGTGATGTGGCACTCTAAATCTGCATATGACATTTTTCTCAATGAACTTCGCCATCTGTTTTACCCCCAGTTTACTATAAGACTCAACTTCTATCTATTTGCTGAAGTAGTCAATGGCCACCACCACATGTCTATACCATTAGAGGCTAACGACTTTATCTCCCCCATAATGTTAATGGCCCATGTAGTAAAGAGCCACAATGTTGTCATTCCTTGTAATTCCAAGGGTGGTTGGTGAATCAAATTTCCATTGATCTAGCACTGGTGACACCTCCTCACAAATTGGACACAATCCATCTCCATAGTTAGCTAGTAAAAACCTAGCCTCATTATCTTATTTGCAAGCATTAGGCTGTTCACATATGGCCCACATGCACCAATACAGATTTCCTCCATAAGCCTTCTAGCTTCGTTCTCATTGACACACCTCAATTGCATCCTTTTTGGCATTCTTTTGTACATCACTCCTTGATGACAAGTAAATTGTTGGGATAACCTTCGTAGTACAACCCTATCTTTCTCACTAGCCTCATCTGGCCGAATTCTATCTTCCAAGTATCTCTCCAAGTAATTAATATTAATAATACTAAAATATTAACTTATGGAAGGAGTTAAAATCACAATACACCACTATCAGCTTAATTTTAGTTTCCCGCTAGTGTATAGTCGGGTTTTAACATTTATATTGTAAAACCCTAAATTATTTTTTTCTTCCAACCGTGAAAGGTAAGTATCACAAGTATTTAAGTTTAATTCCAATAACTAAAGATTTCTCATTATTCATCTTTTTTGCTATTATTTGTATCTTTTTGTATTCAGTTTTAATTCAACTCATCCTACAAAAGAGTGCAATTTTAATTCAATAAGGTATGAACTCAATTTTTTTTAGAGATTCTCTAGTCTCATATTATGTTAATTTGTTAAGAATCTTAAATAATTAGTTTGTACCTATTGTAGTTGTAGTTGTTATATTGAGTTGTTATCGAATATACCTTCGATTGGATTAATAAATTATTATTTTTTGGATTGGCATCAGTGTTTCAATCGGAGGTTGGCTCTATTTTTTTTTATAGGTTTGTCTCTATTTTTCTTTTTCCAAGCCGTTTCTACTCACCACAAGAGGAGCAGCGCCAGGAGGTATTTTGATTTCTGTGCAAACATTAATTTTTTGTGTTTTCGCTTAGGGTTTTCAACTACTTTGTATTTTGCTTTATGAAAGACAAAAAACAAAAACTAAATAACAAAGACGAGAGAGATGCAATGAAAGAATCTCGGTCAACACTTGCATAACTTGCACATCATTATTAGTATATACATAATTTTTGGTTAATCAATATATATTATATTAAAAAGAAGGAGTCTCAAAGCAACATGCTTCATAATGGTGGGTCATCAATATTATACCACGTACTGCTATGAAACTTGGTTATTCATCATTATATCTTAAAATTTAATCATTAGTTTACTTGGTGGGTCATGCTTCGTAATGGTGGGTCACGCATTAGTATTATGTACTTGATTCACTATATACCACGTACTGCTATGAAACTAGATTTTGCAGCTAAATATATTGGTTTGTTATGAGTTTTTCAGAATTATTTGAATTTTGTTAAGATTTTAATCTACCTTTTTTTAATCATAAATCATGTGTGTATATTGTATAATAGACTTTGGATCCCCACAAGAGGCGCAACAACATGTCAGACAATTTTCAGCTATTTTGCTTTGTATATATATATATATATATATATATTTGTGATTTTGTTTTTGATTTTATTTATGATGTTCCAACATGTGCAATATAGGTGTTCCTGTTGTTTTGTTAAATGTTATTATGACCCAAACCTATAGAATTATGGTGCAATCACCGCTACATAGGTATTGTCTGCAAATATTTGTGCGTGATGACCTTATACAACTTGGTTTAAGCCACAATTTTTTATGTTATCTTTCAACTTTTTAATTATTGAGGTATTTTCTTGGCAACACCTTTGTGAAACTACAGTAAACTCTCTTTATCCGTCTTTTTTTTCTTCCAAGTCGTTTCTACATATTTAAATAGATTAATTTTTTGTTTTTTTGTTCTGTTCTTTTTCCAGGTTTGTCTCTTTTTTTTTCAAGTCATTATTGCTCATTTGATTATATGAATATTTTATTTTCTTGTTTTGTTCTGTTTTCAGGATTGTCTTTTCCTTTTTGAAGCCGTTTCTACTCATTTGATTGGATTCATAATTTGTTTTCTTGTTTTGTTATGTTTCCAGGTTTGTCTCTTTTTTTTTTTCCCTAAACCGTTTCAGCTCTAATCAAATGAGAAAAAACATATAAAGACCAGTTCTTGCTTCTAAAAGTTTAATCATTGCTCAACGAAGATTTGTTTCCTGCAACCACTTGCCACTACAGGTATCCTTTCTTACAATTTAAAGTTATACATGAAAGATTTAAATGCAACCAAACATCTTTTATTTACTACCCTACCTATAAGAGAGAATTGGTTTGGCTTGCGTTTTTTTAATACAATATTTGAGCATATTTAAGTTGTTTAATAATATAGCTATTGTGGGTCACGTGGGATTGTTGTAATGTCTATACACACAAGAGTCCATGAGTCAACAATAACAAGCTAAAACAAATGTCTATACACACAAGAGTCCATGAGTCAACAATAACAAGCTAGGGGTCAACAATAACAAGCTAGGGATAAGGCTAGCTAGGTAGGTTCCATAGCCCTATATAGTAAATAGAAAGGCTACCCTATTTTGATAAAGCCAACCCATCATCATTCATACTTGATTCACTAAGTTGTAAACACTGCTCTAAAACCAGATTTTTTGGCCAAATATATTGGTTTGCTATGAGATATTCGAAATTGTTTAAATTTTGTTATGATCTTCTTCTATTTTTTTTCATAGTTTCTTAGACAATTGATTGTTCTCTTGTTTTCATTGTTTGAAAATTTTCATCTGTTAAAGAAAATATTTTTGGTATTTTAATCATTAATTACTATGCTTTGGTTTTGGATTGTGATTGTAGGGAAGCAATTTGGTTGAGCCGGAAAGAAGTTGTTTGATAATTTTGAACACTTTGTTTGAGTTTGTGGGTTAATTTGGTAATCCAGATTGTTGAAGAATTTGGGTCAAAAGATCAATTGTTAAGAGAGTCCCACTGTATCGACTTACAAGTGATATGCAAATCTTTGAAGACGCTTTAGGTAGTACAGTAGCATGGCCTTCGAAATACGTAACATTTGATGCTTAAGTAATCATTTGTTTGGTTTCTTAGGATATAGCAGTACTTAGTTTCCTTTTGTTACTTTTAACATTTTAGGATAAATCTTAAACTATATTACATTATATACTTCATTGTTTATATCATACTTATAGAGATTTTTAAGTTAAATGACAATTGGTGTTTTTGTTAATTTTAATATTGTTGAGTACATATATATATGTGTGTGTTTGTTTGATTTATTAAAATTCATTTATTATAAATTAAATTATTATAAAAAACCAAGAAAAAATAATTAATAATAAATATAACCAAGAAAAAATAATTAATATTAAATATTTACAACTTACTCAATAAATTATCTACCACATACACATAGTAGTGGTTAATTATAACTTTAGTAAAGTTAATCAACAACTTACATTCTCATGTGGTGGACAATAATATCTACCACGTCCAAATACCATGTGGTCATTTAAAAATTTTAAAATTTAAAAAGACAACACGTATGTTACGTGGTGGATAAGATAATTAACCACGTCAATAGTATTATGGTTAATAACAAATTCGAAATAAGACAACTACCACATGCAGATGCAAGTGGTGGATGGTGGATAATCTACCACAAACATTTGTACGTGGTCAATGATTATAATCAACAACATGTTAATTGCTTATTTACCACGTGCATTTACCTGTTATAAAAGAACTGTGCTTTTAACCACTCCTTGATACACCACAGACAAATATCAAGTGGTAAATATACTTCTACAACTTCAAATTAACGTGGTAAATGTTATATTTTGTTGTAGTTCAACCTCTCTTACATGGGGTTCTATAAAACAAGGATCTCGTGCTTGTGATATCACTATTGGTCTCACCAATAACTCTTGAGTACTCACCCAAACTAATGCCAAAGAGGCTAAAGCGTCAACCATCTGATTCTCATTTTTGGGAAGATCGGTGAAGGTACACTGCTTGAACCTCCCAATCAACCTTCTGATGTGCTCAAGTTACGGTTTTAACCTTCCTTCCCATAGATTCCACTCTTCATTGGCTTGAGAAATGACTAGTTTCGAATCTCCCAACACTTCTATTTCATCAACGCCCATTGCAATCACAACTTCCAAACCAAAGGCACAGGCTTCGTACTTAGCAATATTGGTGACTCTAAACTCTAGCTTTTTAGTAAAGAGGATGACTTCTTTAGTTGGTGAGACTCGAATAACTCATATTCCAGTACCGTTTTCATTGACAGTTATGTTAAAGAACATTCTCCAGCCAACTACTGAGATTACCCCGAGATGCTCATCTAGGAAATCTAATTCCCATGGTTCATCATTGTCAACCAGATTGACGGTCAAAAACTCTGCTACTACTTTTCTTTTCACTACTTTCTTGGTGACATTCGATGTCGAATTCTAACAATTGTACTAGCCATCTTGCTAGTTTATCTACCAAGAACGGTGCTTCATAAAAATACTTCATTGGATCCTCTTTTAAGACAACCTTAATCTTATAAGACTGGATATAATGCCTTAACTTCTTCGAGAGCCACACCATGGCTAAGCATGTTTTCTTCACGTGGATATACTTTATCTCATATGATAGCAACTTCTTGCTAATAAATAGCATGTTCTATGCCATTCTCATCTTCTTGTGCCAACATAGCACCTATGGCCTCCTCCTCAACAGCCAAGTAGAGAATGAAATTCTTGCTTGGTCTCGATGATCTCAAGACTGGCAGATTTTGTAAGTACTTCTTAATCTTTTCAAATCCCTTTTAGCATTGATCATTCCACTCCATTGGCTGGTTCTTTTTTAGGAGCCTGAAAATTGGTGCACAAATTGTCGTCAATTTGGGAAAGAGCCAACTAATGTATTAGATCTTCTTAAGAAACCTTCTAACTTCTTTTTCTGTCTTGGGCGATGGCATCTCCGTAATTGTCTTAAAATTATCGAGATCTACCTCTATCCCTTCTCGCCAACCACAAACCCGAATAGCTTCCTTGAGGTTACTGCAAAGACACACTTTTTTTTATTTAGCCATAGCTTATACTACTTCACCCTTTATAGGAATTTGTCTAAAGCTTCAAAGTGACATTCTCGAGTCTCGAATTTCACTATCATGTCATCCATATAGACTTCCATCTCCTTATGCATCATAACATGAAATAATGTCTTCACCATTTGTTGGTAAGTTGCCCTTGCATTCTTCAACTTGAAGGGCATCACCTTGTAACAGTAGGTTCCCCACTCGATAATGAAGGCGATTTTCATCTTGTCTTCCGCAACCATCATTATCTGGTTATACCCAGAAAACCTATCTACAAAGGAAAACATCATACTGGCGGCGATGCGATGTGAGGTAACACATTCAGACCTTTGGTGAGGCCTTATTCAAGTCTACTAACACATCAATGTGAGGCAAAGTAAAATCATCCTTTGGCGAGGCCTTATTCAAGTCTTGGTAATCAACATATATTCGGACCCTCCCATCATTCTTTAAGACTAGCATGATATTGGCTAACCATCACTACAAGAAAAACACAAATATTTGACTATTTTTAGCCGTTAAATATGATCATATTTGACGGTTATTATGTGTCATATATGTCACCGTCAAATATGATAATAGTTGACAGTTGGTCAAACAGTCAAATATTTATTAAAACATATTTGACTCTTACAAAGTAGTCAAGTTTATATACCATTGGAATCATTTTTTTAGCATTATTTGACGGTTTCTCAAAGAAATATTTGACAGAAACCATCAATTATGACAAAATTAACGGTCGAAATTTTGAAATTATTGTTAATAATATTTGACAGTAACAGTCAAATATGATGAACCTAACGGTCAAATTTTTTCCATATTTGACCGCTCTTAACCGTCAAGTATGTGAGCATAGAATAATATTTGACTCTTTTTTGACAGACAAATATTATTATAAAATGGTATTTTTAATACTTGTCCGTTTTGATACTGTCAAGTATGACAGAATTTTGACTCATATTTGACTGTTTATTAATACTTGTCCGTTTGGATACTGTCAAGTATGACAGAATTTTTGACTCATATTTGACTGTTTATTAATACTTGTCCGTTTGCATACTGTCAAATATGACATAAATTTTTGGCTCATATTTGACTGTTTATTATTGTCAAGTTTTTGAGAATAGTATTTTTCCTAATTATCATATTTGAATATTTTTTACTGTCAAGTATGAATATATATATATATATTTATAAATATTTTTTAAAAAAATTATTTATATTATATAGTCTTTCTTGAAAACATGATAATTTTATAAAACTTTAAAATAAATAAAAATTTATGTTTAAGATCATGTACACATAAAAGAAAAGCTTAAACACAATACAAATAGAAGTATAAGAATATATAGGACTTTATATGGAATGTAACACTTGAAAACAACCTATTATCAAACTTTAATTGCTTCTTACAGTTGAGAAAAGATACTGCCATGCCAGGCCTTCTTAGCCCTTGGATTTTTTCTAATTTTATTGTCATAGCAGCCCCTGAAAAATGGTTGAATGCATGCCTACCAGTTCTGTTAAAAGTATGTATAATCGTTCCAATGCATGCCTACCAGTTCTGTTACCTATTATATTAGCAAGAATACAACATATCAAGATTATTTTGTTGATATTCTACATATATTAGAATAATAACTAGCTCAAACATTACAACAGCAATAGCATAAACTCTAGGGCTCAAACGTAATTTAGCAGTCAATATGCCATTCTAACTGGCAATGAAACAGAGCATATCAGTACACATGAGATTAAACAGAGTAAGTCCAGTCTAAGTTTAAACAGAGGCTTTGGTCACCAGTTGCTCAATCTGAGCCTGAATAATTTGTTAGTCTATCATGAACCCAGTTCCCATGTTTCTTGTTCGTTTTACTTTTACAACCATAGTAAAAGCTTCTGTTCTTTGGATTTGGATTCAGAACTGAGATTTGGATGCATTCCTGGTTAATTTAAAATAAAAAATAAAAGAATTCCGTACAAGAAAAAGAAGAGCACGAAGTTGAGAAATCAAGAGACTGGCGACAAATTTTCTTTCTTCAGGACAATCTCAAACTCTTCGATGAGTGCAGTTCAATTGCGGATGACGATAGATTTAAAAAAAAGAAACAAAGAAAAAAGAAAGAGACACTCAAAAAGACATAATGGAGAAGAGTTTATATTTCACTATACAACAATAATCGTACAAGAAAATGACATGATATTGACTTATCATTCAACACATGACATGCTGCATATTATTTGTTTCGCTTTGTTTCTAAAGATATTGAGGTTTTGCAATCAGATAGGGTAGCCACACCTTCTCATATCTCTTGTGAAGAAGGGATGTCTCAGGGCTTCCCTCACGTTCAGCCGCTCTGGTGGATCATATCGCAGAAGCCCTTGTAGGAGATCAATTAAATCACTGGCAGAATGATCTACATGCTGCATTATAAGGTTCTGCAACCAAAAAAATGCAGATAAATCAAAACAATAATTAATCTTAGCTATGTATAAAGAAACAGTAAAAAACATGTCCTACTTAAAGTACTTAAATTTAAACTGTGAAAATGAAGTTCGTAGCAACCTCAATAAAGAACATTTCTCACGCTAATTTCTGTGTTCAAACTTGGCATCTTGTAACGAAAATTAATTTTCCTATGGAGTGTATAAAAATAAAGTTGGGAACCAACAATTGAGTGATGGCCCATACTTATATGATTTTATTTGGAAGCTATGTCATAGTAACAATAAACAAATATAAATACTTGACATACATACATGCTCAAGAGCCACAATGGGGACAGTTGAACTCTCAAATAATGCCATTAGAGAAAACCAATAAGAATAATAAACTGACAGAAAATATATAACTAGATCCCTAGAGTTAAAGTGTGCCAAGATTAACTTGCTCATCCAATTAAGAGAGGGGGCCAAAAAAAAAAAAGAAATACTAACAAGCTTATTGTGATCATTGTTTCACATACTCCTAGTCACAATAAACGCACCGTACCTTTACAAGCCCTTCACAGCATAAAAATCAAAGTAAACACAAGCAACTTGTCTGGTAGCACAAAATTTCCATAACCAATTTAAAGATGCAAAGCTTAAATAAATTACTGCATGGTGGGAGTCAAATTAAACATTGGCATTATTTGATAGCATACAATTCTCACAAGCAAATTAGAATACCCAAATACTAGATAATTTACCGGCAGACGTTGAAGTTTCCACCCTCATGCTATCTCTTGAAGTTACCATATGCCTCAATCATCGGTTTGAGATCACATGCAAGACACCCCTACTAGGAGACTGCTCTCCTGGACCAGCACTGATTAATGACATTATCATAAAAAACAAACATGTGTAAATGAAACACATTACAAAACCTTAAGGATGTTACTAGACTTCAATATCAGTACAAAATCTCACGTATGCAAAGTCAGAATAAATAACAGATCTAAGTTATCCACAAGCAAAAAAATTACTAATCAGTCCGGAAGATGGAAAACCTTAAAAAGGAAAAATGAAAACTGAAATCAAATCGCATCAGTTGAAAGAAAACTCAGTAAAACAAGAAAGGATTTGTTTATTTACGAGTTTATCAATAAAAATTCTAAAGGCATTATACATTTAAAGACACTTGCTTGTAAGAGCAGCAAGTCCGGTATCTGTTATTTGCCGTACATCCAAATTAAGGGACTTAAGAGATGATAATCCAGACAATTTTCTTAAGCCACCATCTGTTACTCCAGTGAATGAAAGATTTATACTCTCCAGATTAACCAAACCTACAAATAATAAGGAATTACACTCGTGTTAAAAGATGGTATAATGTGAAGGCTTATTTACAGATCAAAGTTGTTGACATATGGTAACCAAGTGTGTCAATCGGAAAATTTCATCAACCTCTCCTGAGGTTTATAAATTGTTCAATAAGCCAATACAAATTTTGAAAATATGCAAGGACTTCCTTTGACGTTTTTAGATTCTGATCACTGAGCTCTCTTTTACCAAGTACATCATTTTTACTCTACAGGCATATAAAAGGTACAAAAGTACTTGCATAATATTGCTGCATTTACTTGGCAACTAAGCAACTCCAAGATTACACAAAAGAAACATGAGCGTAGGAGGCACCGAGTTCTCACATTCAGAATGCAACAGACAGTCGAAAAAAAGATAAAATTAATCCCTACAAACCAACTCTACACCTCATTGAAATTTTCTAGCAAATGGTGATATAATATGCATATATCATTTTACAAGTAGGAGGTGGAGGTGAATGTCTAACCAGAAAGATGGCGAAGCCCAATGCTCCCAACTTGGGTGTCAGACAACTCCAAACATTTCAAATGATAAAGGCCCAAATAGAAGCGTTGAAATGCAAAACATCAGTGCAAGAAGAATCATGATGGAAATATAAAAGTTAAGAGAAAAGAGGGCAAACTTTGAGTGAAATAGAAGAAAAATCATATATTTGACAGATATAAAATAAGCCCATCGAGGGAGATGGCTAATCAAATTACCGCTTCAACTTCAAAATCTCTAATGACGCAGCATAAATTTTCACATTCAGCATTAATTGTTTTTCTGTTGTATATACTGCAACCAAAAAGATTCTTATACAAAATGCCTTCCTCTTAGAGACAGTATCATTCCAAGAATACTAGAGAGAATTGTAACATCTTATCGGGCAATCGAAGAAATTTGTGGGTCCTATGTACTTCTATAATCTCATTGTCTGTTCCCCCCAGTACCAGTTTATTGTTAAATTCTACCAAGCCTCACAATATATTTCCTCTTTAAAACTAGCCCGACACTACCATGTTGGATGTTAAACAGGAAGAATTAGTAAATAATAGATTTCCGATCATGATGGTGTTTTTCATAGAAGATTTCATTCTGCGTGGTTTATTTACGCCCTCATCGAGTCTATGCAATTTAAATTTGATGTTTAAATTCACGATAGTTGCAAAACAGAGCTTCAATTCTAGGAACTCCTTTTTCTTGCATAACACAATGTACCCATTACCAAATCAATTAAAAATTACATGCAATTACTTAGGCGAAGCCATTAATGAACAGCAGCAGAAATATTTGGGCTGAAGAAAGTGCAACTGAAAGGAAGGTTAAAACTGAAAAGGAAAATGTTCAACGGTTACTTGCCAAGTTAACCAGTCCATCATCACCAATTCCACAAGAATCTAAGTTCAAGCTCTCCAAGTTTGTCAATCCTGTTTCAAAGCAAAATTTAAGAATTCCAACAATGAAAGTTTATTCAAACATCTATTTTTATTATCTTTTCCTCATATTTTTCAGAACTAACTTGCAGAATCTATAGAAAACCAATAAAGATATGCCCAAAGAAGCCGGGCAGAGATATTTTAAATTTGATATATAGTTCCTTTATTCATATTGCATCAGGGTCTTAAAATTAGTGACTTCTTTATCCCTTGAAAAGCAAATACACCAGATAAGCAAAGGCAAGTATGGTCCAACGTTGGACCACTCTACGTGAAGACAAAGACAGTGTACTAAAATTAAAAGCATTGAATTTCCTAAAAATGTTACTGGCAAAGGATAATTCTTCAGCGTGTTAAGGATAAAATTTTTGTTTGGAAACAAAAATGTAAAATAATAAATCAGCCTCTTGACTTGCAATAAATAAGACGACTAGAACTCACCTTTCAGATGTACCAAACAAGCATCTGAGATGTCATTGAATCCCAAATTTAATACTTTCAAACTCCCAAGCCCTGTAGCAAACAAGGATTCAATTGATATGAATGTCAAATTTAAAACTTCCAGTAACAAAAATAAAAGAATCTATTGGCATCTTCACTATTTATAGACACCCAATAGTAGGAAACGAAGCAAGGGTTAAATTAAAGATACAAGCTCCGCATATGGTAAACATATGAGACATATATATGTTCCAAGTAGGTTGCTTCAAGGGGATTTGAAACCTTGACCTCAATGAAGAAGACTACTTACCACTAAGCAACCTATGTATGGGGTTTAGACTTGTCATATCTATAGTTACAATAAAGAAAGAGGGGAAACAGATGCTAAAAACAGTGTAACAAGAACTTTCATACCATTAAACAACAGTGAAGCAAGAACCAGATGGACTATAATTATAGAAAACCAAGAAACTCCACATGCCAGCAAGAACATTATACATAAATTTGTCTTTGATATATTAGCTGAGCAAACTACACCTCTCCCCACATACAATGAGATATCCACCCATCTTGATTTGCTTCAGAAACCTCATGAAAACACTTTTAACAGCTTCCTAATTGATAGAGGTGAAAGAGGAAAAAAAAAATAAACTCAAACTTGAACATTTATCCTGAATAACCAGAAAGACCTTTATCCCAAGTGATTGACCAATCATCTAATTCAGATAGATGCATATCCAGCAATTCGTTTTGAAAATGACCCATTTAAATTTAAAGTTTTAACATAACAGTAACAGGACATTTCAAACAATAACAAAAGACAATTTGCAAAACAGATTGATGTGGTAAATAAAATAAAATAAAAATCAAGCAATCAAGTTGGTATAAGCCTTTGATAATATTATAGGGCACGGAATAACCATGACAATTTTCACACTAATGTCATACCTAATCAATCTCCTATCAAGTTCACCATTCTGCCATACAACTTGCAAGGAATTGTCCTGGAATATGAGCAGCAGAGTGTAAGTACCTCAATAACTAAAATATAAAGCAAAAAATCCAAAAAATTTTCCCCTTTTCCAACTGTAACAAACAACATACTTTCAAATCTGCAAGAGCTGTTTCAAAAGTATATTCTTCAGGTAGCTCCATCAACAAATCTGTATCTGGTGTCAAATCCCACATGTCCTGCAAACAAAACAAGCCCACCAAGGAACTGATCATAACATTTTTTTCATTTAGCATAGATATAAATATCAAAGATCCGCAACAATTTATACTACTAAGATTAAAGATTAAAAACATAATAATAAGGAAGGGGGAAAAACAAAAGAATACTAACCTCAAAGGTATCGGTAATCTCATTAGATCCATCCTAATTACAAAATATAACACATTAAAGCATTATTGGACAAGAAAACCCTTATAACCACGGTGCATAAAAAACACTAAAAACAACTAATACTCACATATAGCCGTAAAATATGGCGCCAGTTAGGCTTTAATTAACATAAGTTAATAATAAAATTAATTGTCCTCAATTGGATCAACTGAATATGATTTCAATGATGTAATTAATAAACAGACAAATCTGTCCCTTAATAAAACTACTTTCGTCCTCAGGACCACCATGTGTCACATTGTTTGGATTGAAATGTGCTCCTAAATTTACAGTAAAAATGATTAAAAAATCACTACAGAATCACCATGCAAGGTTTTGAAATTATGATCTCCATCAACTAAAATATTATATGTATAATTAACTCCAATGGTTTGAACTTGAACTACAATCAACTTACCAGTTGACATGCACCAATTATAAAATAACAAGAATTTATTTTCCCTACAGTTGCTCAAACTGTTTTATAAAATAACAAGTTGTAAATGACTGGGATACATGTACAGTATGTTAGCCCTAAGGCTACATGATAATTTTGATGATAACAATACACATTGATTAATTGAGATTTACTAACATGTTTATTTATGTGCAAGAGTAATATCATTGAAATAATTTTAAAATCAAGAAGAGGCTTATTAAAATGAAGTGTTGAAGCTAAGGAGAAGACTACATGTTAAAGGCACCAAAGTTTAAGAACAAGGATTGACTCAAGGAATGTGACACATGAGCAATGTTCAATCAATTGGTCATATATATCTCTACAAATATCCAAATGATGTGATTCTTGAGCCTTTGGAAAGCTTACTCAATTTATAACATTTCATATGTTTTAATGAAATTCAAATTTCAAGTGCAAGTTTGTCCAAATCATCATGCAAGTTGAAAGACAAATGGAAGCAACTGACATGAGCACCGAATACTCCTTTGGACATATCTTGAGCTAGAAAAACCAAAATGACTTGATTCTTAAAGCATTGGAAAGATGACTTAATGAAGAACATTTCATATGTTTTGAAAAAATTCAAATTTCAAACAGAAGGCCGGCATAATTGACATGCAATTCAGTGGACTGACACAAAGAAGAAAAATTAACACACATGAGCACCGAATGGTATTTTGGCCATATCTTAAGATAGAGATATCCAAATGCTTTGATTTTTAATGTTTTGGAAATCTTATTCAAATATGCAGATCTTTTATGTTTTGAATAAATTCAAATTTCAAACGGAAGGCTGACATAAGTATCATTCAATTTGGTGGACTGACACAAGAAAGAAAAATCAAGTCACATGAGCACCGAATGGTGTTTTGGCCATATCTTGAGATACAGATATCCAAATGACTTGATTCTTGATGCGTTGGAAATCTTATTCAAATGTGCAGATCTTTTATGTTTTACAGATTTTCAAATTTCAAACGGAACATTGAAAAAAATGGCAGACAAAATTACGGTTTTTATGGTGGGCAGAAAATTTGTAGTTGGTGTCTTCATTTGATTAAGTTCATCCCATTTGCCCATAAAAGGAGCCCTTCTCCCATGCATTCAGCAACAAAGAGCAAGAAGAAGAGAAGAATCTATCAAGCAAAAAAAAAACAAAAGAAATATCAAGTCTAGAGAGCTTTTATATTTTTTATCTACTCTTTGAAGAGAGTTGTACTTTTGTTGTAAAAATTATTCTTGTTCTTGTATTGTGGTGAGAGTGAGATATTCTTGTAAAGGATAATAGTTATCCTTGAGAGAACTCTTGTTGTGTGGTATCAAGGGTTGAAGAAAGTTGCCTTGGTGAGGTTGTTCATCAAGAAGAACTCTTGGTGTGGTGTTATCAAGAGTTGAAGGAAGTTGCCTTGGGGAAGTTGCCTTGGGGAAGTTGTTCATCAAGAAGAACTCTTGGTGTGGTGTTATCAAGAGTTGAAGAAAAGTCTTGGTGAGGTTGTTCATCAAGCAAGTTGTAAAGATTTCTACAACTTAGTGGAAAGCTTAGCTCGTGGAGCTAGGAGCCCGTGGACGTAGGCAAGGTTTGCCGAACCACGTACATCGAGTTTGCACTCTCTCTATCCCTATACTCTTTACATTTACTTGCGCTTGTGATTGTTCATTATTATTATTCTTTTGATTGCATCTTTGATAAATTCTAATTTCATCTTCTTCACCTTTATTCTCAAAGAAAGAGTTAAAAAATTTTGACCTTTCAAGAAAAGTTTTCTAAATCCGTTTTTATAAATAAAAACCCAATTCACCTCCCCTATTGGGTTGCCATACCTGGGTCAACAAGTGGTATCAGAGCAAGGTTGATCAATTTTTTAAATCTTAATCGATTTTTGAGCTATGGCAACTTTTAATTCAACTTCATATGTTGAGGGACTTTCTATCTCTAGACCTCCATTTTTAATGGAAGTGATTACTCTTATTGGAAAACTAGAATGAGTATTTTCTTGAAATCTTTTGATTATGATTTGTGGTCTATTGTTTTGGAAGGACCTTTTGTTCCTACCAAAATTGAAAATGGGGAATGCATGCTTAAAAAATCTAAAGAGTTTAGTGAAAATGATAAAAAGAAATTGAGTTTGAATGCTAAAGCTATGAATGTGTTATATTGTGCTTTAGATAGAAATGAGTTTAATTTAATAGAATATCTACTTGTTCTACGGCACAAGAAATATGGCACACACTTGAAGTAACTCATGAAGGAACTGGTCAAGTTAAAGAATCCAAAATTAGTATGCTAGTTCATAGTTATGAGCTTTTTAAGATGAAACCGGATCAATCAATTTTTGAAATGTTTACTAGATTTATGGATATTGTCAATGGCTTGAAATCTCTTGGTAAATTTTATTCTAATGTTGAAATGGTGAGAAAGATTCTTAGGTGTCCACCAAAATCTTGGGAGCCAAAAGTGACGGCAATTCAAGAAGCAAAGGACCTCACCAAACTACCATTAGAAGAACTTATGGGTTGTCTCATGATTCATGAAATCACCTTGAAGGAGAATGTAGAAGATTGCAAAGTGGCAAACATGTGCTTCATGGCTTTAAGAGAAAATGAGATAAGTATTCTAAACCATGATCCTAAGCTTTAATATGATGAATTACTTGAAGCATTCCAAAATTTACATATGCAAGTTGATAAACAAAATTCAAAAATCAATGCTTTCAAAAAGAATTCAAAAATCATGTTATCTCAATTAGAAGAGTTGGTGGAAATAAATGAAGCTTTAGAAAATGAAAATGAAATTTAAAGCAAAAAGATTTTGAAAGTTTGGAAAGTCAAATACATTTTTTAAAAACTGAAAATGAGATTTTAAAACAAAAGGATTTTGATAAATTAGAGAAAGAAAATGTTATTTTGAAAAAGAAAAATAATGACTTAGAAAATATTGTTGATAGTTTTACAAAAAGCACAAAAAAATTTGAATTCTATGTTACAAAACCAAAGGTGTGTTTTTGATAAACGAGGGTTAGGATATAAAACTAATAAAAATCAAAAGTATTTTAAAAACTATTTTGTTCATGCATCTTCTAGGAATAATCCTAATCATTCATGTACTTATTGTGGAAGAAAAAGGACACAAAGTGTATTCCTGCTATATTAAGAGAAATCCTAATTTGAAACAAATATGGGTTCCAAAAAGTACCATAACTAACCCCCAAGGACCCAAGAATTTTTGGGTACCAAAAAGTTACTCCTTGAATATTGATTGTAGAGACAAAGTGGCAAACACAAGTGGTACTTAGATAGTGGATGCTCAAGGCATATGACCGAAGATGCCTTCAAGTTCTCAAGATTAATCATGAAGAAAGGAGGATATGTGACCTTCGGTGATAATGCCAAAGGAAGGGTAATCGGACATGGTGATATTGGTAACCCTTCTTCATCTATTATTAAAGATGTTTTGCTTGTTCATGGTTTAAAACATGATTTGATTAGCATTAGTCAATTGTGTGATAAGGGATATTTTGTTACTTTTGAGCCTAATAGATGTGTGATTAAGGATGTTAGTAACAATAAGACGTTATTTGTTGGTAATAGATGTCATAATATTTATACAATTGATATTGATGTTAATGATCATGTAGAAAATTGTTTCATTGTTAATCATGATGCTTGGTTATGGCATAGAAGGTTAGGTCATGCTAGCATGGACACAATTTCAAAAATTTCTAAAAATGATTTAGTTGATGGTCTTCCAAAAATAAAATTTGAAAAGGATAAGATTTGTGATGCTTGTCAATTTGGAAAACAAGTGAGAACTTCTTTTAAACAAAAGAAATTTATTTCAACAAATAAACCTCTACAATTACTTCATTTGGATTTATTTGGACCATCAAGAACTCAAAGCCTTGGTGGAAAGTATTATGTTTTTGTTATTGTGGATGATTATTCAAGATTCACTTGGGTATTATTCTTGAAAACTAAAATGAGGCCATACAAGCTTTTTTCAAAATTTGCAAAAAGAGTCCAAAATCAAAAGGTATTCTATTGTGTCCATTAGGAGTGATCATGGTGGTGAAGTAGACAATGTTGTATTTGAAAATCTTTGTGATGAAAATGGTTTTGAACATAATTTTTCCGCACCTAGAACTCCACAACAAAATGGTGTTGTTGAGAGGAAAAATAGGACTATCCAAGAAATGGCTAGGACCATGTTACTTGAAAATAATTTGCCAAAATATTTTTGGGCCGAAGCCGTTAATACCGCATGCTTTATAATCAATAGAGTCCATATTAGAGCTTTAATAAAGAAAACTCCTTATAAACTTTGGAAAGGGAGAAAACCCAACATTGGATTTTTTAAAGTTTTTTGATGTAAATGTTTTATTTTAAACACCAAGGATAACCTTGGAAAATTCGATGCAAAAGCCGATGTTGGAATTTTTGTTGGCTACTCCAACCATAGTAAAGCACATAGAGTTGTTAACAGAAAGACTCTTACTATTGAAGAATCTATGCATGTTGAATTTGATGAAACTAATGTTATTTCTTCAAAGAATTTAGATGATGATATTGTTGAGGTAGAAAGGCAAATCAAGGAATCAAGGCTTGATGAAACGAGCCAAGATGAATTACAACTTCAACAAGAAAAGCTTGTGGAAGTAAATGATTCTTCCCAAGAATTACCAAAGGAATGGAGGTATCCAAAAGCTCACCCTAAAGATCTCATTATTGGTGAACCATCACAAGGTATGAAAACTAGATCTTCTTTTAAGAACTTTTGTAATCATTTTGCTTTTGTCTCTCAATTTGAACCAAAATCTTTTAAAGAAGTCGAAAATGACGAAAGTTGGATTTTGGCTATGCAAGAAGAATTGAATCAATTTGAGAGAAATCAAGTTTGGGAATTAGTCCCTAGACCCAAAAATCATTCTATTATAGGCACTAAATGGATTTTTAGAAATAAAGTAGATGAAAATGGCACCATTATTAGAAACAAAGCTAGACTTGTTGCTCAAGGATACAATCAAGAAGAAGGTATTGATTATGAGGAAACCTTTGCACCGGTTGCTAGATTAGAATCAATTAGAATGTTGTGTGCATTTGCATGTTATAAAAATTTTACATTATATCAAATGGATGTCAAAAGTGCATTTTTAAATGGTTACATTATGGAGGAAGTATATGTAGAGCAACCTCTTGGTTTTCAAAATCATGATTTTCCAAACCATGTTTTCAAACTCAAAAAGGCACTTTATGGCTTGACACAAGCACCAAGAGTATGGTATGATAGATTGAGCAAATTTCTCATTGATAATGGTTTCGAAATGAAAAAAGTTGATACTACTCTTTTTGTTAAACCAAAAAATGATGATTTATTAATTGTTCAAATCTATGTTGATGATATTATATTTGGTGCTACTAATGTCTCTATGTGTGAGGAATTTTCCAAGTGCATGCAACAAGAATTTGAAATGAGCTTAATGGGAGAATTAAATTTCTTCCTTGGACTTCAAATCAAGCAATCAATAGATGGGATCTTCATTAATCAAGCCAAATACACAAGAGATCTTCTCAAAAGTTTGGCATGGATAATTCAAGGACATATAACACACCTATGGGTACATTAACCAAGCTTGACAAAGATGAGAAAGGAAAAGATGTTGAGGTAACAAAATATCGAGGTATGATTGGCTCTCTTTTGTATTTAACTGCTAGTAGACCTGATATTATGTTTAGTGTGTGTATGTGTGCTAGATTTCAATCTTGTCCAAAGGAATCTCACCTTAAAGCTGTCAAAAGGATATTTAGATATCTTCTTGGAACCATAAATCTAGGTCTTTGGTATCCTAAGTGTGATAATTTTGATCTAATTAGTTATTCCGATGCGGACTTTGCTGGAAGTCTTCTTGATAGAAAGAGCACTAGTGGCTCTTGCAATTTTCTAGGACATGCATTAGTCTCATGGTTTAGTAGAAAACAAATTCTGTTGCCTTATCAACCGCGGAAGCCGAGTATATTACAGTAGGAAGTTGTTTGTGCACAATCTCTTTGGATGAAACAAATTTTAAAAGATTATGGTGTGGTATTTGATCATATTCCCATCAAATGTGACAATACAAGTGCCATCAACATTTCAAAAAATCCAATACAACACTCTAGGACTAAGCATATAGAGATTAGACATCATTTTATTAGAGATCATGTGCAAAAAGGTAATATTTCTTTAGAATTTGTTCCCACCGATAAACAATTAGCCGATATATTTACTAAACCCCTTAGTCAAGATAGATTTTGCATAATTAGAAGAGAATTAGGCATGTTGGATATGTCTTAATTTTGCTTTAATATGGTAGCATATGTTAAGGGGGAGAATATATTTAGGGGGAGTAGTTAATTTGATTACATCTTTTTGATGATAACAAAAGGGGGAGAAATAGTTGGATTGCTTATATTCATAACAAGTGCCATTCTTTTTGTTTATTGTTGATTTTATTTTCATTCTTGATTTTAGATTATATTTTAAAGCAATCAATGGTTTGTCATCATCAAAAAGGGGGAGATTGTTAGCCCTAAGGCTACATGATAATTTTGATGATAACAATACACATTGATTAATTGAGATTTACTAACATGTTTATTTATGTGCAAGAGTAAGATCATTGAAATAATTTTAAAATCAAGAAGAGGCTTATTAAAATGAAGTATTGAAGCTAAGGAGAAGACTACATGTTAAAGGCACCAAAGTTTAAGAACAAGGATTGACTCAAGGAATGTGACACATGAGCAATATTCAATCAATTGGTCATATATATCTCTACAAATATCCAAATGATGTGATTCTTAAGCCTTTGGAAAGCTCAATTTATAACATTTCATATGTTTTAATGAAATTCAAATTTCAAGTGCAAGGTTGTCCAAATCATCATGCAAGTTGAAAGACAAATGGAAGCAGCTGACATGAGCACCGAATACTCCTTTGGACATATCCTGAGCTAGAAAAATCAAAATGACTTGATTCTTGCAGCATTGGAAAGATGACTTAATAAGGAACATTTCATATGTTATGAAAAAATTCAAATTTCAAACAGAAGGCCGACATAATTGACATGCAATTTGGTGGACTGACACAAAGAAGAAAAATTAACTCACATGAGCACCGAATGGTGTTTTGGCCATATCTTAAGATAGAGATATCCAAATGCTTTGATTCTTAATGTTTTTGAAAGCCTATTCAAATATTCAGATCTTTCATGTTTTGAAGAAATTCAAATTTCAAACGGAAGGCTGAAGAATTATCATTCAATTTGGTGGACTGACACAAGAAAGAAAAATCAAGTCACATGAGCACCGAATGGTTTTTTGGCCATATCTTGAGCTACAGATATCCAAATGACTTGATTCTTAATGCGCTGGAAATCTTAATCAAATGTAAAAATCTTTTGTGTTTTGCAGATTTTCAAATTTCAAACGGAACATTGACAAAAATGGAAGACAAAATTACGGTTTTTATGGTGGGCAGAAAATTTGGAGTTGGTGTCTTCACTTGATTAAGTTCATCTCATTTGCCTATAAAAGGAGCCCTTCTCCCATGCATTCAGAACAACAAGAAGAGACAAGAATCTATCAAGCCACAAATAAGAGAAATATCAAGTTTAGAGAGCTTTAATATTCTTTATCTACTCTTTGAAGAGAGTTGTACTTTTGTTGTAAAAAATTTTCTTTGTTCTTATATTGTGTGAGAGTGAGATCTTCTTGTAAAGGATAAAAGATATCCTTGAGAGAACTCTTTCCTTGGTGAGGTTGTTCATCAAGAAGAACTCTTGGTGTGGTGTTATCAAGAGTTGAAGAAAGTTGCCTTGGTGAGGTTGTTCATCAAGAAGAACTCTTGTGTGGTGTTATCAAGAGTTGAAGGAAGTTGCCTTGGTGAGGTTGTTCATCAAGAAGAACTCTTGGTGTGGTGTTATCAAGGGTTGAAGGAAATTTGCCTTGGTGAGGTTGTTCATCAAGAAGAACTCTTGGTGTGGTGTTATCAAGGGTTGAAGGAAGTTGCCTTGGTGAGGTTGTTCATCAAGAAGAACTATTGGTGTGGTGTTATCAAGGGTTGAAGGAAAAAGTCTTGGTGAGGTTGTTCATCAAGCAAGTTGTAAAGATTTCTACAACTTAGTGGAAAGCTTAGTTCGTGGAGCTAGGAGCCCGTGGACGTAGGCAAGGTTTGCCGAACCACGTAAATTGAGTTTGCACTCTCTCTATCCCTATGCTCTTTACATTTACTTGCACTTGTGATTGTTCTTTATTGCTATTCTATTGATTGCATTCTATTTTCATCTTCTTCACCTTTATTCTCAAAGAAAGAGTTAAATAATTTTGATCTTTCAAGAAAAGTTTTCTAATTCCGTATTGATAAATAAAAACCCAATTCACCCCCCCTCTTGGGTTGCCATACCTGGGTCAACATTATCTTTGTAACTTGACTCGTATGGCCCTTCAAGCATCCAAAAGAAGCTTTGGAAAAATGGTGTAGAGGCCATAAGCACTTAAAGCAGGATGGAAGCCTTGCTTACAGCGACGACTCCATTGGAAACCTAGAAAAGTTGATTCCAACTTGGAATACTGAGTTCTTTTGTACTTTATCATTTATGTAATTCTAATATATCACTACACTTTTACACACTGCACAACTGCCCTTTACTTGACCAGTGGCTTTGGTATGAGGATTCATTGCGTTCCACTTGAGCTCTGGAGACTTATATCACTAATGACCATCAGTTAAGGATAAGCATTTGACTCGATGGATTTAGGACCCCAGTGAGACCCGTGCAAATGAGGTGGGTCCTTAACCATCATTGGGGCACGTATGGGACTGAAAATGTACTACCCCGCCCAGGGCAGGTTGGAGATCAAATCCAGTGTCTAACCCTATTTGCCTTGCCCTGCCTCGCCCTGCCTTGCACTGCCCTGCACAGTATAAGGGTATAAGTAAAAAAATATAAAATATAGGGACTTATATGTTATTAGTAAGGGCTATTTTGTTAAGTTTTAATATATATGGGTTTCCAGAAAATGACAAATTATATAAATCTCATAAATTACATTCAAACCCCAATCTCAAATCCCTAACGCACCAATGTCGACAACCTTCTCTTTGGACCTTCTCTGTCCATCGTTGCCATTTCATCGTGACACCGTCCATGAGTTGCTTCCAGTCCACTGCTGCCGGCTAGCTTGCACTCCCTTACTTGGACGCCACCCTCTTTAAGCTCGACCTTCCTCGGTCACTTGTAGCCGCAAGCACCTCTATCGTCTTGAATCGCCACCACGGTCCACGGCTACCCTGCATCCTCCTTATCATCACACGACTTTCCACCACGGTCCACAACTGCACCCTCTGGTTGTCCCTCCAGCTCTGCCAGGCCTAATTGCTCGTCCGTCACTCTCCCTCAAGTTTGTCCTTCTTCCTCTCTTTTGATTTAATTAATTTATTTTTTTGTTTAATTTGTCTGATTTGGTTAATATAAATATTAATAGATTGAAATAGAACAATAATTATGTATACATGTTAATAGATGCGAGTTAATATACATGTTTAATTTGTATGATGGATGATCAGAAATTCAATAAAATTTATTCAATTTTTGATGAATTAATCGGATTAGATTACAAATATAATTGTTTAAATATATGTTCTTTTTGTTGTGAGCATGTTGTACTTATGTCCTACTTGAGTTAATTAGGTGATTTTATCCGTTGGTATTGGTATTGTTTGTTGGATTTTTGTTTACTTGATATTGATACACATAATTATATTTAATGGAATATTTATGAGAAATATATAGAAAAAATTGTAAATAGGTGGGGCGGGTACATATCCATTGATTTTTTTTTTTTTACGGGGCTGGGCGGGGTGGGTCGGGGCAAAAAAAAAAATTTAGAAGGATAGGGATGGATATTTGCTGCCCCGTACTCGTCACACATTAGTTCCAAGCCTACCACCAATTTGAGCACATTCCATTAAGTTGGTATAAAAAGGGTCTACCCTATGCTTGAACCCACCTCTTGCTGGAAGGGACTTTTGGCCATTGAACATAGACTAAAGCCCATGCTAGAAAAGCTCAGTAACTATCCTTAGGATTACCCAGAATCTTTGGTTGCTTACATGAACCCTTGAAGTCACATGGACACTGTAAGTTCTATTGGGAGGGATGTGAACATTACTATAACCATCACCTAGACATTGCAAGATATTGACTATCTTTCCATTCTAACTCTAAAAATAGTTGATATGGTCACATTATCATGATGATTTAAATATCAGTCTTTGGTTACACTATTGTTCACTTCTCTTATCTGAAGGACTTGTATACCTAGAGACTTTAATTGATTATAGTTAGATTGTTAGGTAATTGACTGTTATGATTGTGTGACATTCACATGCCACAAAGTTGGCACCTGCGCATTATGGGATCATGATTGTGATTCCTAAATAGTAGAACCACAATTGATTAAGATTTCTGAGAATCCAGTGGACTGATAATGGGTAAGTCTTGAGAGTGCCTATAGGCTACTAATCCCTTGTTGATAAGGAACTTAGGCCAAAAATCATCGAGAAGATGACTTCACCGGTTGTGTGGGAGAAATAAATTTAGAAGGTTATTTGTGTTACAATTGTACTTCTATGTTGTGTATGAGCATACATTACATTCATGCATCCACGCATCAAACTAGCCCCTTGTGTTTGCAGCTATCATAGCTTGGGTCACACAAGAAGGCTGTTTAAGCGGAATAGAAATAGTGGAACCATAAGAAGAGGATTTTATAAGAATGGCAGAATAGGATCTTTTAAGTGGTATGGACTAGATAAAGGCAAACATGGATGCCATGAGGCAACAGATGGTAGAAATGATGAAGCTGATAACTACCAGGCTTCCACTTGGTACATGGCCGATCATGGGAATCAATAGTGACGGATCTAGCAGAGACCCACTTCTAGATCAAATGATGGAAACAATGTAGAGACTTGAGGAAAACCTAGAAGGAAATACCAATCATGAGGAGGAACTCCACGATGAGGAGGCTAAGCAAATGAAAACTATGAGAAGAAACCTAGAAAAACTTCAAGGAGTGATGAAGATGAAAGGCCTGGAGAAGATAAAGAACCTTTCAGACATGCAAATAGAGGGTCTACCACCCAAATTTAAGATGCCAAACATGGTAAAGTTCATTAGGGATGGTAATCCAAGGGCTCACCTTCGACATTATGCAGTTGTGATGGGCATGATAGGTCTATCAAGGGAATTAATTTTAAAGTTCCTCATATATTCTTTAGAGGAATGAGCGTTATAATGGTACCTCAAGGCAGAAGACAAATTAAGGGAAGGTTAGACTGAATTATCTAAAAAGTTTGTAGATTGATACTCCTATAACAATCAACTAAGAGCAACATTGTGGGACTTAGAGACTGCCTATCAAAAGGATAATGAGATGTTCTCTAAATATCTAACTTGTTGGAGAGGGAAGGCTACTTAGATGGTGACTAGGCCTGCCGAGAAGGACCAAATAAGGATTGTAATGACGAAAGCGCTTCCCTCCATCCATGATCGTTTGGTGGGGTTCCTGTCGAAAAAATTTGAGGATTTATATGACTTTGGCATCCAGATCAAGGACGTTGAGTACGAGCAAATAAGGAATCTCCCCGAAAGAAACTCAAGTAATTGAATCTCCTTCATTTATTTTCATTTGTTACTTAACCAATGATATTTTGCCAACTTATATTGTAAAAAATATTGATTGTAGATAAGTTATAAGTATAGTATTACTCTAATATCTTGACCTTATTTGACAATTATATCCCTTCCACAAAGCTTCCTTACCTCAGCCATTGGCTTCACTTGTAACTTTGAAGAAGGTTAACCAACAAATTGCATGTTTACAATTACATTGATCTAGGTCCACACAGAGCATAGAGTCTATGGCCGATAATTGTAGAGAAAATTGTCTCCGAGAAGTGAAAACATCCAATTCTATTTTTATTAAATCCTTGCAATGCAACATGTTTAATGATATTACAAAAATGCATTCACAGCTCAATTAAAAAAAAAATTATTTAACTTACAAGAGTTGGGGGCTATTTAGGGAGAATTGTTATTAACTACGACACAAATCAAAGAAAGATAAATGTATGAAACTGATTTAATCATCTGATAAAATATGCACCACTTAACATTTTATAATACAATTTAGGGTTTACAACATTTATAGACCCCTCAATATAAAACTATCACCAGTTATTCTAAATTGTTAACTTTGAGTGGCTGAAATAGTCGATAAAAAGTTTAGTGATGAATTTAAAAATATTTGGGGGACTTTTGAAAATTTGTCAAAAATAGGAGGTTGACAAAACTATCCATATATTGATTATTGACAAACCCGATGCTATTACCATTAGCATATGTTATTTTGATTTTGATTTTTTTGAATTGTATTGTGGATTAGACTTCTTAAATTAATTTGGAAGTCATTTTTATAATTCCTAATTCGATTATATCATATAGTTTGAATATTCAAAGAGGTCATTATAAGTCTATTATACTTGATTTCTAAAAAAATAATAATTTTTATTCTCATTATGGGTTTCTGATAAATTTTTGATCCCTATTAGCTTTGAAACTTTCATAACTTGCTACTCTATCCTTTTATTAAACTAGTTATACCGATTTAAAAAAAATATATATCACACTATGTTTTTATCTTACTTGTGAGAATTAAAATAGTCGATATTTGTGAAATTTTGGATAGACTAAATAAAATGGGTTGTCATCTTTGAATACAAATTTTTGATATAAATTTTAAGCCATTTAACCAATAGAATTCAGTAAATAAGATAATAATGTGAATGTTATAAAGCAACAGAGGAAATTCAGCCAGTTGGGAGAACAATTGTCCTAGGTTTTCAAAGAGATTTGTGCTAATCTAAGCTATCACCCCTTGTGCCTGTACCTCCACTAAACCCACTTCCAACCAAATTCAAGCACAATGAGCATTATGACTTCCATCAAACACATGGCCATACCACAAACAAATGTATATGTCTTTGTGATGAAGTTCAAAATCTCATTGATAATGGCCATATTTTGGACAAAATCTCATTGATAATGGCCATATTTTGGACCCAGAAACACAAACACATGGCACAACCTACATGATTGGCTTAGGCTTGATTGAACAAGTGTTCAATTCCTTTGATGATATGAAGGAAAACTAGAAAGACATGTAAGGTCGAGAGGGAAAGGACAAAGAGAGAAAAGGGAATGGAAGAAGTAGTAAGGGTGATGGGAGTATGGGATGATTTCTTAGATGATAGTGAGAAAATAATAGAAAAGAGTGATGAGACACAAATAGTAACTAAGAATAGGCAATGTCACCCAAACAAGGTTAAGTAAGTGACAGCGTACAAAAGGAGAAGAAAAAAAGAGGAAAATAGCACAAACCAACACTAACATTTGGGCTAATAGAGGAAGACGTTTGCAGAAAGTAGAGATTACTGAATCAGATGGTGAACAAATAAGGGATTTGAATAAGAAGGTTGACAAGATAAGGGTAGATATGTAGATATTGAAGTTGCAAGTGGCCAACTAATAAAGCTGTTAGTCAAGAAGCTTACAACAACTCCACCACATCTGACTCCAACATATCAACCATATCCATAAACTCCAGAAAACCCAGTAGTTGCCAAAATAAACCTAAGAAATAATGCTCGAAATAAGGGGGCAACTGCTAAGAATGTCGAAGTAAATGTTGCAGAATAACACCAAAGAGAAAATTCAATAAGCTAGGATGATCCTTGTCCCAAGTCTTTTAGATGCTTAGGGCCCGATCACTACTTCTACTACTTCCACCACTAATTGCAGAAGCAATGAGTTCTATGATTTCCATCAAATCCATGGCCATCTTACGGACAAATGCACCTGATTGCATCATGAGATACAATATCTCATTGACAATGGTAGGATTCTAGATCTTGAAACAAAACAACCAAACACTTGCCATAACCTATCACCCCTATTAGCCATCACCCACCTAGTTAGCTTAGAGTCAATGGTGGAAACAGTACTGAACTCTTTTGGATAGATATATTCAATAGGGGGCAGGGCAAATTAAGTTTAACTGAGGAATGGAATTATCACTTTGGGAAAACTATCAGTAATGAGGATGTTTTTGAAAACAATGTTCATTTTGAATGTGATTTGATTTGCTTATTTACTTTGAACACTTTGATTAAAACATATGAGTTATGTAGTCTTTTTGATGATCAATAACATGTGATATAACCATAATACTCATTGGAAATAGACTTTTGGTAATGCTTGAGATCATGTTGTTTGCACGTTTGATTCGTTTGCTAGTTGAGTTTCATTCCTGATTTCTTCAACATTTGAGTTTAATAGCCATGAATATGGAACCTTTCATTACTTAGAGAAACTTTCTATGAATAGGATGATGCATTAACATCTCACAAGACTTTAGAACCCGTTTGATCTCCACTCGAAACAAAATCCTAGGTTAAATAATGTTAGGGAAGCGATTTAGGTATTCTTCGGATCGATTAAGCCTTTTGAAGCCAACCCATACATGAATCATTATCCCTAGTGCACCCGTTGAGCCTGGTTAAGCTTTTTCTTTGTCAAACCACTAGAATCTACCCTAATAAAAAAAAATTTCTACTTAAGACCCTTCACTCATAGCATATGAACAATCTAAGGGAGGACATTAAGAGCTATGCTTTGAAAGGAAACAAGGAGTTGGAAAAGGTTTCAATGCAATGTTATACATTCAAAAAAAAAAAAAGGAAGGAAAAAGAAAAAAAAAAGAGAGAAGAGAAAAAAAAAAAGGAGAAGAAGAAGAATCAATGGTCTAGTAAAGGACAAAAAGAATAAGACGAGTGTATGACTATAGGTGAGTTAACTCTATAATTTCTCTTATCATACCTTAACCCTAGCCTCACATTACAAGCTTAATAAAGCCCTAATGATCCCTACTATTGTAATAAACCAACATTAATGGAGAGTGGTGAAAAGAAGGGGCCTATAGTAGTCTTTTTCCTTCATTAAAGATTGATCATTAGCTTAATTCTATTCGTATAAAGCTATCCAAGTTTCAAAGGGTGAAGAATGATTGGCTACACACACACAAACAAACACACACACACACGAAGAATTTGGAATGAAGCGATTCCGACATTAGAGTTGAAATTGTTGAACAAATCACAATGTTAATGTATTCCCCATGAGTTATTGAATATGAGAAATCTTTGAGGAACCCAATTGTGAATCAAACTAATGCACGACTCACATGTAGCATTTTAACTCATTATGTGTCGAGTGTGCTTCGTCTCTCTTTTGATTAAGTACCAACAAAATTCAAAGATTGGGGAGTGTGATTTATTATGCCTAGTGTATTGAATTTTATTTCTCTTTTGCTTGAGGACAAATAGAAGTTAGAAACTAGAGGAAAGTTATATGTGAGGATCAACAAGGATTTGAATCCAAAGGCAGTTGATACATCCTATGCTGGTGCTTTGATGGTGATTGGATACTTTTTGTATCATGCACATTATTCTTGATATGCTGGGACACTTTGGAATCAATCAAGAAATATAAATAAGTAAAGACACCGGATAACGCCAATTTTTTTGTCATACGGGGTAGAGACCTCTAACAGTTGAAGAGAAGAATATGCCCTGAGGGATGCACAATAGCTTAGAGGATAGCGATGTTGAGTTTTATATTTGGCAAAGAAGTGTATATCCAATAGAGACCCCTTTATTCAAGAAATTGTCAATCTATCTCGGAACTTCAACTAAGGTTGCTTTAATCAACTTATGAAAGCATAAGAGATGTGAGGAGTCATAAAGGTGTGACATCTAAGGAAGATTTATAGGTTGGTTTGTGGAGATTGATCCTCGGAATAAATGGAAGCAAGATTCTTTTTGGCGAAATTGGGGGTAAAGTAGATGGTTGAGTTTTATACAAATTCAGGGTATCATACCATGTGGAGATTCATGAAGGAATGGCTTTAGAAAAGGAATCTGTTCCAAAGACATAGAATCGAGCATCATAATTCCTCCCCTTGCAGACCACAAGTAAGTAACTGAAGTAAGGAATGGCCAGCACAAAAAATCCTCGATACCAAAGATTTTCAAGGCACGCAAGAATCTCAAAATACAATAATGTTTTACATTAACTTCATCATCCAGTCCTATCAATTGGGTGATCTTTGATGTCTCTATCTATCTGCTTTTTAGTTTCCTTTTGCTTGATGCTATTCTGCAAGCTATCTTATGAAGTCAAATCTAAGGATGGCAAAATCTGGGTGCGGGTGTAGGTTTGGCATTCAACACCCGCACCGGACAAAAAAACTCATCCTTGGTCCCCACAAAATTCCTAGATTTTTTTCGATTTTTTTCGGTGTGGGTATTTATAGGTGTTGGGATACAGCACCCGTACCAGAAAAAAACTCTAGATTTTTCCTGCTTTTATTTTTTTTTTAATTTTTCACACCTTGAAATGAGATAAATAATATAATGTTGCTTAAGATTTGTCTATGGCATGGCTGGCAGTGGTGGCAATGCTTTGGTAGGGTCTTGTGTCACCTAGGTTTAGGTTACAACGTCGTTAGGTTTATTAGTTTTAGTTAAATATACAAAAGATGTGTTAAATAAAATTGTTTGTAATAATCATTGTAAAAAGTCATGTGGTCCAGTGGTTAATCACTGAAATCTAACTCAAAGGTCAGGGATCGGGTTTCGTAACAATACCGACCTCACAGCACACTGGGGCCTATAGGCACTTAGAAGCCCCTACCATCGGGTTTGATAATAGGAAATTCGAGCTTTTTCCTTATTGGACCGTGCGGGAAAAATTGGGGGTACCCGACCCAGATGGGGGAAATTGCCATCCTTAGTCAAATCTTCTCTCACGTAATCAGCAAACTGAACCTGGGATCATTTCTCCTCTTGCTAAGGATAGTCTACCTCTTGTTGAAGTTGGTTGCTAGGCCCAAGAAACATAAGCAAAAGTAGCATAAGTGCATAAACATAGAAGCATGCATACATAACATGCATGGACATATGAAATAATTATGCAGGGATAGGTAAAAAATAGAAAGAGCCAGAAGGTAGTACAACAAGTATAAAAGAAGATTAAGAAGATCAACATTGGAATGGATGTATGCCAAAGAATGGCATAGTTCTAGTTGATGTCAAGCTCTTAAGAAGTGGATCTCCAGTTATGTTGGAGGCAAGGTGATGGTGATGTTCTCCTTGATCGCAATAGGTAAAAGTAAGAGAAATCAACAAAGATGAGCAACGATCAGGTGCATCAGAAGAAGCATATAGTGAAGAAATGACTAGGCACATTCAAAAGATAGAGTTTCAATCAAATACTGGGGGCAACCCATAGAGGAAAAAGGATTAGCTTCTTTAAAAATAGTAGCAGCAATAGAAGAAAGAGGACCAACTCCTCATCCATGAAAAAAAAAAAAAAAGACTTTTGAATATTTTGATGTACTTATTGATGAATCTTTTTTTACAGGAAGTATAAGACAAACTCAATCTAGTCAAATACTGGGGGCAGCCCAATACAAAGAGGAATCCATTCCTTCAAGAGAAATAATGGCATCAGAAGAAGGACCACCTCATCTGAAAATAATAACAATATGCTTGAGGGCATAGGAAAAAGGAAACATAATCCAATTGAGAACTAGTTTCTTTGGAATTACAGTCTAGAAAAAATGAAGCATAGTTAGAATGTAGAATCATACCAAGACTCAAAATAGAGTATGGGCAAGAATTGACCTTTCAAGATGCAGTCCACAATGAGTAGAAAAATGAAGATCAGAATGCATTGTAGTCAAATGGTGACTAAGTTTTGCAAGAAATACAACATTACCTTATAAAGAAACTTAGAAATTTGCATCAAAACCATGGTCTAGAAAGGGCTTAACTAGATTCAATCCCTATTAAAGCACAGAAGACAAGGATCCCTAGTGGAAAATAAAGTTCAAAATTGACCACAGTGGAGTATGGTATAGAATGGACAAGAATCCCTAATAGAGCATCAAATCCAATCTAATCCCTGATAGAGCACAAAATTCAAATGAAAGTCTATCTCGAGAGGATAATAAAACCAATATATTTTGAGAGAAAGTGGAGAATGGGTAGAAATCCCCAATGAAAAAGGGACTTAAAGCAGTCTGGAAGAATCTCAAGCCACAAAAAGCATAATCTATTCGGAACCTACCCGACTCTGCCTAAAAATGACAAGAGTTTTATTCAGCTAAGAAAAAAAAGTTAATCTCAAAATCTTGTGCAAGCACATGGTACCAAAATCATAAGCCCTCGTGAAAGCACATGCACTAAGATGAAAACATCCAAACTCAATAAAGCCCTTATGAAAATATAGGCACCAGGATGAAAGCATCTAGATTTAGTCAAGGCCTTATGAAAGCATAGGCACCTGGATGAACGCATCTAGATTTAGTAAAGCCCTTGTGAAAGCATAGGCACTGGGATAAAAGCATCCATAATCAAATAAAGCCTTTATGAAAGCATAGTCATCAGACGAAAACATATGACTTAGTAAAGCCCTCAAGAAAGCATAGGCACTGGGATGAAAGCATCTAGAATCAAGTAAAGCCCTTATTAAAGCACAGACACTAGGATGAAAGCATCTGACTTAGAAAAGCCCTTGTGAAAGCACAAGCATTAAGATAAAAACATCTAGACTTAGTTAAGCCCTCAAGAAAACACAGGCACTAGGGTTAAAGCATCCAAACCCAATAAAGCCCTCATGAAAGCACAAGCACTAGGATGAAGGCATCTAGACACAACAAAGCCCTTGTGAAAGCATAGGCATCAAGATGAGAGCACCCAGCCCTCATTTGAGACCTCGTTAAAGGATAGGTACTAGGATCTTAAGAGTAAGAGTTCTGAACTCGCATTTGACCAGAGGAGGTCTTTAAGTCGTCGAAAGGCGCAGCTCAACCAAAGGACGTCTTCGAATTGCCGAGAGGCGTAAACTAACCAAACCTAGACATGTAACCTAGAAAAGGTAAGTGCAAGGCACAATATACTTTGTCATTGTTTGTGTTCCATAAACCCCTCCAAAGTAGGGGATAAACTGTAAACATTAGAATTTTGCTTATAATTTTTAAACCCGATTGATAATAGCTAAAGACAACAATCAGAAGTCCTTTCTAGGTTGTAAGGACATCGAAAGTCAACACTAAGAATGGGGTGGAAAACTAAATAGGCTTAGGACCGATATAGTGCCGATGAGGAGTAGTTGAGACCCTAGGACCTATGTTTGCCTGATGCATACACAGATCAAGCTTTGCAGTAAGGTCACCATAGGGGTTAGAAAGGGAACATGATGCCCCTCACCCAAGGGTACAGAAGTAGCGCCCCCGCCCTGTAAACTTAGGAAATAAGGTGATTACCTATAGGTTAGGGCTGCTGTCACTAGCAATAGGCGTATATCTCTAGGAACAGACGTATGCATCTAGGAACAGGCGCATGCCTCTCGCAAGAGACGGTGCATGAGCACGCCTATCCATTAAAGGTGGCACACGAGTGCCTCTAATCATTAGAGGCCTACGCCTTTAGCTACAGGCGTACGCCTAAAGTGCTACAATCCTACACCGGAAAAAAAAGCTCATTTTCTAGCCAACTTGGGCCTATATAAGAGCACTTAGCTTATGGTTCAAATCAAGTGATTTTAGGGTAGAAAATACCTAAAAATCAATATTTTGGGGAGATTTTTGAATATTTTCGAAATTTCTTCTTCAATGTAAATATTTTCAGTGTTCTCTCAATGTTTCTCGTATCCCTTAGATTATTCTGGGACACTAGCACTAGTCAACATTTTGCTTCCAATTAAATTCAAAATTTGGTAAGTTTACTGAGGATCTCCTCTTTAGTTTAAAAATTTTCCATGTTTAGTTTAGGTATAATTAGGAGATAATTATGCTATATTTAGTTTAGGATTAATAGTAGTTAATTACCATGTTTAGTTTAGAATTAGTAGTTAATTATCATGTTTAGTTTAAGATTAGTAGTAGTTAATTAGTAGCTAATTGTCATGTTTAGTTTAGGATTGGTAGTTTAAGTAAGCATGTTTTGTAGTTAATTATGTGGTTAATTAGTTGCTAATTATGTCTAATTAGTAGATGATTTGTTGTTAATTAGTAGTTAGATAGTGGTATTTATGTAATGCTTAAATGATAATTATGCATGCTTTGTATAGTTGATTAGTGACTAATGATGCCATGACTATGTAGAAATCACACATTTAGATTAATATTTATTTTAATCATGCCTGTTATTACTAATGTCCTTGTTCAATGATGGAGAACCAAACTTGAAACTCCTTTAATCGTTCGAATTACTCTATTGCAATAATTATAAGAGAATGTTGTAATCCCGAATCCCTTCCCCTATGTATAACGAAAACGTAATATTTTCTCCTTCCTCTTTCTATAAATGTATATAAACTATTATCACCCCATATGTAATAAAGAGATAAAAATGGTTGTTTGCATAATAAAATCTAGGATCAAGATATGAGAACATTAGTGGCTTAGAACTTAGAATTCTGTAGACACTTAGTGGAGGTTGAATTAATGTCGATGCAGGTGTAACCCATACCTAACTTTCCGAACTCAGCTCTAAAGGGGTGATGGGTAGTTAGGTCCAGAGAAGCAAGGGATTGGCTGTCGTCATCCAATTTTTCCCGTGGTTAATTACGCGGGTGGCAACTCCATCATTTCTATGGGTCTTATCTCTGTGACTTGACTCGTATGGCCCAACAAGCATCTAAAAAGAGCTTTGAAATGTAGTGTCGAGATTGAAAGCACTTGGAGCAAGATGAAAGCCTGCTCAAATACATAAGACCCTTGGTTAGTACAAATTTATCTGACTAAAAAACCATGCGAAATCTGTGCTTATTAAGCAATAAACCAAACACTAAGTTCTTACAAATTTTTAGAACATAAATAACATTGTCTATAATCGCTTCTTCTTAGAGGTCATCTTCAAAACCATTTTGCCTAGACCTTGTACCTTAGATGAAGTTGAATCATCCATGGAGAGCTTCTTCCCATTGAGAATGGGTTCAAAGGTTGTGAACAGACCCTTGTTAGAACAAACATGCCTTATTGCTCCAATGTCTATCCACCATTCCTTTTGGGTTAAACACAACTAGATTGACTTCAAAAACAACCATAGATAGGCTTAGCTCTAGTAGGTTTTGTGTGATGTTGTCCATCATATTTGCTTCATTCTTTTTCTTCTTCAGAAATCGACAATCCGAAGCCTTATGACCCATTTTGTCATAATTGAAGCACTTCTCTTGGAACTTTTGCTTCTTAAAAATTTCACTTTTAGGCCCTAGTTTGGACCATTTATTTGACTTGCTCTTCTTTTCCTTAGAGCTTTAACCATGCTCTACTATATTAGCCTTTGTCACTGTAGGAGTTGAACTTCTCTTCTTTGAGCCTCTGTTGTTTTCTTTGATACAAAGTCTGACTACAGGCTCTTCTATGTTTATCTCGTTTCTCTTGTGCTTGAGATAATTCTTGAAATCCTTCCATGCAGGGGGTAGCTTCTCAATCACAACTGTTACTTGAAAGGTTTCACTCAGAACCATCCCTTTAGCATGTATCTCATGAAGGATCACTTAGACCTCTTGCACTTGACTTATCACAGTCTTGGTGTCCACCGTCTTATAATCTAGAAAGCGGCCTACCATATACTTTTTGGTCCAACATCCTAAGTCTTATACTTCCTTTCTAAAGACTCCCATAGTTCCTTAGCTGATTTTTTCTCAATATACGCATTGTATAATGAGTCTATCAAATCTTTCATAACATATTTATGGCATAAGAAATCAGAATGCTTCCAAGCCTCAACAATATTGATGACTTGGACATCTTGCTCTCCTTTATTCATTTTAGGTGGATCCTCAGTCAAGAACCTTACCAGACACATAATGGTCAAGGAAAGCAATATCTTTTGTTGCCACCTCTTGAAATTCAGTCTATCAAATTTCTTCGATTTTTCACCATGGTTAACAGGAATCGAAACCGATACAGTTGGGACAGTAGCCACAATAGCTTGTTGACAACCAGCCATATTTTTAGCATTGACATCAGCAGCCATCTTGAAATTAATAAATCAAACTCTTGTTTGAGAGCAATTGAATAGCTTTTAATAGATAATTCCCAAGAAAGATTAGAGGGTTCACAAACAGATCTCTCTTAAAACCCAGCCACCTTAGATTGAATTTCTTTATAAGAAATTTCCAGGAAAGACGTGGAGGGTCATAGTTATCTTCAAACCCAGTCTCCTTATACAGAACTTCTTTATTTAGTTACTTTTCAGTCCACACTAACAAACTATAAAAGTTCCTCCACAAATATTTCATGCCAAGTATCAACAAATATATGACAAAAGCAATTTATATATTCAAATAGATAGAATTATACAAATTACGACAATATATGTAAAATTAGATTCTAACATGCCACTTAAAAAACCTTATAGAACGTAATAATTTGTTTTAATATGGTTAGAAAATACATGCAATATATAAGGATAAAGGACATTAATAACTTAAATTAACATTAAATTAAAATTACAAAATGACCACTTGGTTTATCAACAAGAATTATCCACCGAGGCTTACATATCACACAGTGTCCTTAATACAGATGCACCTTCTCCACTAGGTGCTTGAGAATTATATAGGTGTCTGTCTCCCAAGATACAATGATGTTGAGCAAAAGAGAAGCATAATCATTTTACTCAGGCGAACTGAAAATTTCCCAAACTCTATCATACAAAGACTCCTCAAGAAAACTAAATAAAGAACAAGCTATAAAGAATTCTCTAATTTTGTTGGTGTCTTACAAATGAATAAATGACTTCTTTATATAGGCCAAGAAGAATGTAACATCTAATTCTATTTAATTCAAAACTAAATTTGTAATCACCGTACAAATCAATTTTCATAAGTTACAAAATAAATTTGTAAATCAATTCATAAGTTACAAAATAATTTCATTCAAACCATATTCAGTTACAAAATTAAATTTGTAACATCTAAAGAATTTGAAATATCTCTTTAATTTTCCAACAAAAATTCATGCAATTCCAAATAATCAGTGCAGAGTAGTAAATTTTCAATATAACTACCATAATTTCCAGATAAATTTGGGTGGATATCACAATCAACAGTTGAAGTGGTTTCTCTCTATCAATGGATTTTGGTGAACATCAGATAGATCTTTCTCTATCTTATTAAAATCTCTTGAAGAGGAGTAGTATCCATATCCTAGAAAATAAAGGAAAAAAGATTAAACTGTTATAAAATTTCATACAAAAGATGATATTATAGATGCAAAGTTGTTTTACCATCCTTTGTCGTGGCACATGTTAACTAGGTTACGATAAAAGTCAATGGCCATATGTCATTCAAAACCGGAGAAGTTCAAACTTGTCCAACTTTCCAACTCTGCAAATTTATGCAATTTTGCATGGAAGCAGAAGCTTTTTGGGGAAGGCGCGGGGTTTGGGGGGACCTTGTTGTGGCATATGTTAACTAGGTCGCAATAAAAGTCAATAGCCATGTGTTATTGCAAACTGGAGAAGTTCAAACTTGTCCAACATTCCAACTCTGCAAATTTATGCAATTTTGCATGGAAGCGAAAGCACTCGGGCATCAATACATACCAATTTTTCTTGTACCTCAACCGCAAATGCTTTGGCAAATTTATCATTTCCACAACTAGTAAGTTTAGCAAACTGTAGCAGACATGATTTTATTACAGAAGATGTAATCAGGGGGGAGCATACCTTTGGGCCTTAGAGGGTCCAGGCCCCTTTCGCCCAAATAGTAGGTCCTTAAGTGTTATAAAAATAGTTCTATATTAATACAAGATATTTTAAAATTTACATATTAGCCCCTCCAAGCAAGAAAAAAGAATGCAAAATATAATTTAATTCTACTATAAATAAGTGATGAATCTCCATATAAATATTTCAAATTTCTCATATTCACATAAATAACTAATAAATTATTAAGTGCCTCACTATAAGAAAATATATCTTTTACGACGGGCCGAAACAGCAGTAAAAGGTCTTTTACAGTGGTCCAACGACGGTTTTAGCCAGTCGTATAAAGGGGCGCCGTAAAAAGCAGTTGGACTTTTTACCGCGGTTTTGACCCGCCGTAAAAGGTATTTAACTGGTGTCACAACGCCCGTCATAAATGGTTATGGTGTGGTCCAATTTATTTACGGCGGTTTTTATGCCCGTCGTAAAAGATTGTTGTGGTGTGGTCTAACTTATTTACGGCGAGCTGAAAACCACAGTAAAAGGTTGTTGTGGTGTGGTCTAACTTATTTACGACGGGCTGGAAAACCGCCATTAAAGGTTGTTACTTATTTACGGCGGTTTTCAGCCTGCCGTAAAAGGTTATTGTTGTGTGTTTATTTACGGCGGTTAGGTGGCCTGCCGTAAAAAGTGCAGAATCTTTTTTAACAAATTTTTTGGAACCTCTTTTCGTTTTCAAGCAATTAAATGCATCCATAACCAAAACTTTTTGGAACCTGTTTTTGTTTTCAAGCAATTCATTGCATCCATAAGAATATATTCGCATAAAATAACAAATAAATTGATATTGGTATAACACATAAAAGTACAACATAAGAATGTATTCACATACATTCGCAAACATGAAAGAAAAAAAGTTCTACTAAGTTTGTTTCCAATAAGTGCAGAAATCTAAATTAAGTCTACAAGCCTTATTCTAATCAAGTCTTCATATCAGAAAAAGTTGCACAAATAAAAGCAAAAATTAGTACTTAACTATTCATAAATTTATTACAAACATACAAGTCAAAGCTATATGCCATACATTGATTTATTTACATAGAAATGATAAATAACTTAATATATATACCTAATTGTCCTCCTCATTTGTTATTGCAAAGTCAATGTTACCTTTTTATATAAATGTTATGATTACAAGTTTAAGAAAAAGAAATGAAGTTTGAAAAAAGTCACCTCATTCACATAGCTGAGAACCTTATCCTTGGTTTCCTTATGTTTTAGCTGATTCTGAACCCAAATAACCATCATTTCACAGGCACTGCACATGCCATCTCCAGCTGATACTCCTTCCATGTTTTCCTCCTCAACCAATGATTGTAATCAAGAGATGAAACAGCTTGCAGAGGACTCTGGCTTTGTCTTAAATATACAGTAGGAGCATATAGTTAAAACAGGAACAAAGTTGTAATAGGAAAAAAGAATGTGATATTTTGACATTAAAATGCCAATTGATACATGGTCAAGAGATGAAACAGCTTGCAGAGAACTCTGGCTTTGTCCAATTAAACTCAAGGAGTTTTTGACTCAATCAGCCATATTCCTAATCCAGATCAAAGCAGTAAGGCAAAGCAAGAAACAAAGGATAATCCCAGATAACTATTTCTAAATTATGACTAGCTACCAATTTAATATGTTTGTCTGTTTGCATCTTTTCTTACCACTTAAAACAATTTAATCTTTATTCATGCCACTGATAATTTTTATCATCCTAATCATACACTGAAATCACACTTATCTTGCATTTGACTGGAAGAGGTAGAAACTCAAATGATCAAACGTCAATAGCAAAAATAGAAAATAAAAAATGTCCAAAGAAGATATTAGCTCAGCCAGCAAAGAGGATCAGCCACTCAAACAAGATAACAGTAGTCTAAACAATGTATTTCTTGTTGCTGAATTTGATTGACATGATTGGCCCAGCAAGGCCTATCACCATTATCATGAATACAAGTTGACAGAAAAAAGCACATTGGTTAAAAAGTAGCACAAGGAGACATTTGATAGTTCAGATGACTCAAGCTAATGCTTACCTCAAGAACTTGTTGCTCTACAGTTCTATCATCACCAGCAGCTCAACCACCAACATATGTGAGATACTGCATAATCAGTTTTGTCGTCTCAAATGCACCAACCTGACTTAACAATTTCAGAATGCATTACACCACTTGACACAAATGACACAGGCTAATTAGCATATACCACCTTTTTCCCACTCCGTTTCTTTTTACTTGATTCACCATTATTAGTACAGAGGGTCACATTCTTCGATGGCTTGCTTTTCTTTCCGTCTGCACCCACTGATTTTACGTTTGAGCCTTCATTAATAGCAAAATCAGCATCCTCACCATCAGCTCCTATCAACTGAAATTCATAAAACACAATAACTTAGATCTATCATGGTGGCATCCATAGATTATCAACTACAGTGAAAATCTCCATGGCAGGGTCAACTAAGAAATAAAATAAATTATTGAATAATACTAATCCCACAAATTAACTCAATACCTAGGAACAATCACGGTGATGCATAGGTTGAAAAGAGAATATATCTACTCCATCCAAGACAATCTGCTCCAAGGTCTACAGTTCACAAAACATAACGTTGTTAATTCTTTAGGAAATCAGACATCTTCATCAGGCTGCTTTTCATTTAATATTCAATGATTCTACTTCATCTGACCAGCTGGCATTTGGTATCATAAAAAACAAGGTTGTGCCAGTAAGGAGGGACAAATTAGGTTATAAAAAAATTGCATGCTACCTTGCCAGGTAAACTGGTGCTTAATCTCTGTTTACTCCGCATATAATGTGAGAAGGAAAACAAAGAATTTGAGAAAAAAATTTCAATGCTACGTTATTCTCAACCAGACTCTTTTAAGGAATCTTAAGCTGAAAACCATTAGAACCACTTTTCCCCAACATCGAAGCATCAATCTAACCATTTTTATATTTTAGAGCTAAATTATTTTTATATTTTACAGTTAGAAATGTAAGCTAATTAACTCAGCAGATTAAATCATACAAAAAATTCTCCAAGTCTATGAACTTACCGTACCAGAGCAGCACATGCAAAGAAACTGCAAAAACTGTTATCTTCTTTAACTACGTAGCCATTAATGAACTTCATAAAATGGGAAAGAATAAAATAAGAAAAAAAAAAAAGAAATGTTTTTTGGCCTTCACTATGCCAGTTCTTTTGAAAGCAGAAAACGGAATGAGAAGTTATGAGGGATCCATTCAATGCTCTTCCTGGATTTTTTGTGTTTAAACTGTTGAATCTTCTTCCTGAAAGAATCAGGCATAAAATGTTCAATCATATCCAGCAAACCGGGCAGGGACATATCTGAATCCTTTGCAAAAGACTCCACTATCTTTGGTAACAGGATTTTCTGTTCCTTGTTTACACTAAATTTGATTGGATGTACTCTTCTTTTGCAGTTTCCAAGTCCTGGAACACTCTCTTGGGTGTGTATATACGGACCTGAAGAGACACAAAACAAAACTTAAGGTGCGAAAAACTGTAACATGATTCAAAACTTGTTGCATATATCTCAGGATGTTCTGCATTATAATGAAAGATACTACTTAACAGATCTATCATAGATTTAACAGAATAGGGAATCGTGAAAATGATTTTTCGTCTTAAGAACCCATATACAGATCACTGCACTCACGGAATGTAAAGGCTCGATCGTTAATTTATTATTAAAGAGAGAGAGAGAGAGGTCATTCAATCCTGCAAGAATGCATTATTCGAACCAAAATTCAATGAACTTTGGAAGGTTGATAGATCTAAAAAACAATAATAGAGACAACACAGAGGCCTAAAAGACACTAAATTACGACGGACCATAAAACTTCGGGCAGCGCAGGAAAATGTCCACAATGTGGCTCAATATATAATTATATATTCTCCTTTTTCTATTTAACAACAAATGTTGTTGGTGGATTGAAAATAAGAATCTGTGTAATATGAGTTCATTCGTTGATTGTATTAATGATATGGATACGTAGACTGACTTCAATCACAGTCCGCATAAACTGCAGTTAGCTTTACAAAGAAAATTATCATCAGAACAGGTGATATAGTGCCTTGCTACAATAATCCTGGTGCTTAAATCTTGGGGGGGAAAAAATATCGATTCCTCAATGGATATCAATAAAATTGGTAAGAAAGAGCTTTTCTGCTAGCCAAGAGTCAAGATTCAAGTACAATCTAAAGGGACAACACACTGGAAATTAAAATTGATATTTAGGACGCATTGCTATTCAACAATCAAAAGTGAGGATAAACAGTGATTCCTTTTGAGATTGTTCTTTCTAAAAGAAAAATATATATATATATATTTCACTATCATCAATTCTCCCTACAGCATTTACCTTACAGAGTAATCCTGATAAAACATGTTAAATCTACATCGTTGAAAGTTGTTCTTCAAGTAAATTATGCATCTTGGACCTCAAACTGCAAACATAAGAAATTAATATTAATTAGAATTGAGGGAATGGTTCTTTTTTTAAAAATATTAAAGAAAAACGAATCCAGGAGCTGGTAAGACACAGATAATTTTAACAAATCATTAGAGATAATGGTAAGATAAATTAAAATAAAAATAACAAAACTGGAATGAAGCCAAACAAATTAAAAAGGTCGATTCAACATTATTCAACTGCCAAAGCATTGTTCTTTTGAATTGATGAAAACTATCATGAGATATAAAAGTCAACAAAGATAATCCTGTTTTCTGAAGTAAAGAGTTGAATAACTGGCTGATCAAAACAGATTATTGTAGAACTCCAAAATGATCGCATTTTTGCATTAAGCTTTTTAAGTAAAAATGCCAAATGATCCAGTTTTGGAAAAGCATACCTAAATTAGGAATGGGCCAGCAAGCCAAGCATGTAAAAAAGCTTGTGCTCTGCCAGCCATTTTATCATCTTTGGGCTTGCTCTGAAGCTCCTACTGAAGGAGTAGTTGGTACACTGCTTGTAGACCCATTCTCAACAGGTGGAGGCACACCCCATTTTCCTTCAGATTCAAGGGGCTAAAAAACATGAACCCCACCATATGATAGTCCCAAAGCAAATTCATTTGGTTCACGTGGATGTGCGGCAATCACAAGTGGGTGGACATTGGAACTGCAGAGCATAAAAGAAAAGGGTGGTTGGAATTAACAATTGCCACCGAAAAGTAGAACTGGAGCACAATGGGACTTGTAATGTTAAATCAATAAGTATTTTGTAAAATTGTAAAATGTTAAGAGTTAATCAGGTAAAGATTTGAAACAAAACCTAACAAAATAAACTTGAAAACAATACATGAATATGCACTAGAGGTATACCTGACAGTAGGAGAAAGATATGCAGATGGGTTGATACGAGAGCGCAATCTGAGATTTGAAGCACTGAACACACATACTATTACATCTAAAAAGCTGGCATAAACGAGCTGACTATCGCATGAGAATGTTGCATGACTGATTGGAGCAGAAGACTCACGTGGAACCCACTGATTTTAAACAAGTAATAATGTTATTTTATAAGAGAAGTCTTTCATTGACAGTAAACATTAAGAATATTTTCTTAAGGAAGTTCTCACTTTCAGAACAGTGGACTTAAAGATAACGTACCTGCTTCACACATTCTAGTTTGTCGTTTCAAATATTGCAAGTTGTGTCTCATGTACAACCAGGAAGTGCATCTGGTCTTGATGAAATTGTACACGTGTGTCTGATTGTCCAGTTGGCGTCCTTCCAGTTGGAATTTGCAAGAATCTGTTCTTTTGCTTTTCCCATCCATCAGAGTTCCATACACAAAGCTGTTTACGGATAAGCAAAAAGTGCATCAACAACAAATCTATGTTCATGGTTTCAAGCCTAAGGGCCAAAAAGAGAGAATATTTAGCTGACAAACTAAATAGGTATAATTCACCAATAATAGGACTTCGAATTGGAGATTGTTTTTAATCTTCTAGTCCACAATTCAATAGAGAGGCAAATCAACTTTAGTGTGCAAAGAAATTAAGTGGTGCATGCTGAAAAGATGGGTTACAATGATAAACTAAAAGAGTGCTCCAGTTCAGAGCACAAGCCAGAATACATAAACAATTACCTGAGCATCCGCTCCAGAAGAAACTAGCACATTCAGTACGTGAGAAAAGGCAAGGCCAGTTATTCTTTTGGAGTGGCCTTTAAGCTTGCTTTTAACTTGCAATGAAACAAGGAAATTAGCTAATATTTGGTGCTTCTCAAATGAATGGTGCAGAGAGTTGCCCACAAAGTTGCATTACATGCATTATACCTCATCGAAACGAACATTATATATCTGAATTGAGGAATCATCCATCCCAATAGCAATAATGTTATTATCTTGAGGATGAAAAGCAAGAAACGTTGCTGCAGGTGGCGGCGGCATGAAAGTTGCCATTGTCTGCATTTACAGGAAGTCAAGACCGATAAAATTGAAAAAAGATAATAATAAATAAATAAGCTACATCCAAAAGTTCATGAGTTACCTTAAATGTCATCATATTAAAGAGGGAAATCTTCCCACCAGATGCTGACATTACATAAGAATCATTTTTGGACAAAGCAAAGCAGGGCACAGCCTCTTCAGGGTTTGCGTCATTAACATCATTGGTCATTAGAATGCCACTTAGTGGCTGCCATGGTTGAGGTGACACACTTGCAGTTGCCTACAGGATAAAGGATCAATTATTGAATCAGTACCTACCAAAGCATAAGAGTTTTATAGATCGGATAGTGTAATTACCAGGAAAGCAAACTTCATAATTTGTCCCCAGAAACACAAGCCCACCAAAGCATTTTCTACCCAAAAAAAAAAAGGTAATCAACTGGGAAGGCTTTTAAAGTTAGTGTGAATTTGAACAACAAGTGCAAGAAGCATAAATTGTTACACGAGGAATTCTCAAAGATTTGCAGAAAAGAAGGGATATAAATATAAACACACACACACATAGAGCTAAAAAATCAGACTCAAAACACAAACAAGTGAACTTACCAAGAGCAAAGTCAACAAGCTCAGCTGCAACAGCTACTTTAGGCTTCATTTCAAAGAACTTCAGCTTTTTCCTTTCTTATCAAACAAATTAACAACGTACAGATATAAGTTATCTGTACGTTGGATTTGCTTTTTTATCAAACAAAATCCAACGTACAGATATAATTTAGGCCTCCTTTATTATTGATATTATAATTATTTTTTATTCATTTATTTCTTTTATTATTTTTATTATTTCAATTTTAAGTAAAACATTTTTTTTATTTTTAGACTTTTTTTTGAATTACTTAAATTTTTATTTACAAAAGGCAAATGCTCTTTTTTTATTTCTCTCTCTCTCTCTCTCTTATCATGACTTGCTTTTTTCAATATATAAAGTATATAAAATTTCAAAGAATTTTCTATCAAAGTTGGAGAAGTGTTACAATTCTTAAAAATCGTATTTTAGGATTATAATCAGTTTTGCTTCAACTTTTTTTCATAAATGTTATTTAAGTAACATATTTATTTATTATTATTTTCTATATTTAGATTAATCAATATATATTATCATTGCTTCATTTTCAAAATTTGTATAAGAGTTCATATTTGATCAATGTTAGTAATCCTAAAATTTATAATATAGTTTAATATTTTGGCCCCTACAAAATCAAAATTCTGGGTCCCCCACTAGGTGGAACGCGAAAGTCATTAACAAAGGAAAAGAAGCAGTAACTTTGAAATTGAAATTAAGAGGCTTTTTGAGAAAAATAGACTTCAAATGTTTCAAAAAAATACCTTAAAAAAACTCTCCTTCCTCTCTCTAGGGCGTTTGCAAGCCTCTCTAAATAGGCCTAAAATTTGACTACGGCTCAACTTTTTTGCATATCTTTGACCTTCAACAATCTTGCACAACTAATTTTAGGCCTAGAACCTTATTATCAAATTTGCTTTGTAATAAAATTTCCATTGCCTCTCATTAATTTTCCATTGCCTCTCATTAGGCGTGATTGTCCTATCACTTCAAGAATCATGGTACATGAGCTGAGAGAAGAAAACCACAATATGGAATGTTAGGCACTTGTACCACAAAGATAAAATTAAATATTAAGCATAGGAAAAGAGATTATTATCACAGGTGGTGGAAGCACTCGAGCATCAATACATACCAATTTTTCTTGTACTTCAACTCCAAATGCTTTGGCAAATTTATTATTTGCACAGCTAGCAAGTTTAGCAAACTGTAGTAGACATGATTTTATTACAGAAGATGTGATCAGGGGTGAGTCTACCTTGGGGCCTTAAAGGGCCCGAGCCCCTTCACCCAAATAGTAGGTCCTTAAGTGTTATGAAAAAACTCTTGTTAATATAAGATATTTTAAATTTTGCATATTAGCCCCTCTAAGCAAAAATATATATATATATATATAATTTAATTCTACTATAAATAAGCGATGAATCTCCATATAAATATTTCAAATTTCTCATATTCACATAAATAATAATGAATTATTAAGTTCCTCCTTTATTATTGATATTATAATTATCTTTTATTCATTTATTTCTTTTATTATTCTTATTATCTCAATTTTAAGTAAAACTTTTTTTTTTAATTTTTAGACTTTCTTTTTTTGAATCACTTAAATTTTTAGTTACAAAAGGCAAATGCTCTTTTTTTATTTCTCTCTCTCTCTCTCTCTCTCTTATCATGACTTGCTTTTTTCAATATATGAAGTATATAAAATTTTGATGAATTTTCCATCAAAGTTGGAGAAGTGTTACAATTCTTAAAAATCGTATTTTAGGATTATAATCAGTTTTGTTTCAACTTTTTTTCATAAATGTTATTTAAGTAACATACTTATTTATTATTATTTTCTATATTTAGATTAATCAATATATATTATTATTGCTTCATTTTCAAAATTTGTATAAGAGTTCATATTTGATCAATGTTAGTAACCCTAAATTTTATAATATAGTTTAATATTTTGGCCCCTACAAAATCAAAAAACTGGGTCCGCCACTAGATGGAACGCGAAAGTCATTAACAAAGGAAAAGAAGCAGTAACTTTGAAATTGAAAGTAAGAGACTTTTTGAGAAAAATAGACTTCAAATGTTTCTAAAAAACAACTTAAAAAAACTCTCCTTCCTCACTATAGGGTACTTGCAAGCTGATAAATACTTAAATATGTATGTTTACTAAGAGCTTAATTCATCATATTGCATTAATAGTATCATTAAATTCCTCAACTTAAGTATATTTGTAGTCTTTGTATATTTGAAATTAACTTTCTCTTAATTTTGGTTTTGATGTAGGTTCAGTAAAATGGTATAACTTTTTATTTATAGATAAGAATGGTGCAAATCTTGATGTTTTGGAAAGCTGATTAAATTATCTACAAGATTGTATTTCGCAAGCATCATCAAATTCGGGCTTTTAGTGGACCAAAAATGGGCTTGAAGTGAACTCATATATAGTCTCGGCCTAGTCTAACCATGCCTCAGTATTTTGACTATATCTCTCAAAATACGTATCCAAATCATATGAATCAAGATGTTCTAGAAAGCTGAGAGAAATATCTACGACTTTTATGTAAACATGTGATCAAAATTCTCAATAATTCAATGTCAAAATCGGAGGTCAAAGTTGGTTCACTTAATTACCCTAATTGTCAAAGTTGGTGCACCTAATATTTGACAATTATTCCTTTGTAATTGGACAAGTTTGCCGCTGAATATATCTATAAATAGAGGTGCCTTGTGACCCATTAGGGCATCTTGGCCTTGCTGGGATACCTTGTTATTGTGTTTTTCTCTCTTGTATTTTTATGTTATTAATGAATTTCTTTTTTCTTATAATTTGTTTTCTTTCTCTTATAATGTCTTTCTAATTTCTCTCTTACTAAGGTGAAAGGGTGAAACCCTTGATATGAGAGTAAGGATTCTCTAACCCTTAATATGTGCTTAATAATCATAATCTTATGTTGTTTATATGATTTATATTTATTTTCTCAATCAATCTTGATAACACTCGTAAAGTGGAGGTCTTGATCCATTGTAGACAATCCTTGGCACATCAAATGCTTGGATCATTTCTAGATGTCGTATGGTTCTTCCTTACCGACACAAATCTAGTTAGAAAACTTGATTTGTTGTCGACATATGGAGATTGGCAAATTGGATGCTTGAACCCATTTACAAGAAGTGGTATAAATATTAGTAACGAAACAAATATAATTCAAATAACTAAAACGGGTTGTTTATCCTTATTTGAAATATCAAGGGTAGATCCCCTAACCTTAGCTTTTATTATTATTGTGTTAATTTCTCTTGTGTTTTAAGTATTCTCATTTATTGTTTATGAACTTGTTCTTTACTTATACTTGTTGATATTATCTTGTCATCTCTTTGAATCATCCATATTGTATTTGCTTACTTATAGTTTGTAGCGCTAACATTCCTTCCTCGTGGATCGACTCCGGTCTTACCGGGTTTATTACTTCGACACTCCTATACTTCGGAGATAATCCATTTTCGGATGTGTCAAGTTTTTGGCGCCGTTGTCGGGGAAGGTAAAAATTGGCGTGCAAAATTGTAAGTATTCTCTTCTCTCATTTTAGATCTTAATTTTTTACTTTGTTGTGTGTTCATCTTTTCTTCTCTTTTCTTCTCTCTTTCTTGCATGAAAATTTGGTCACGAACATGTAGTGGTAGACTTGTTAGAAAAACATCATCTTCCTTGGAAAACATGGCCGACAATTTGGTGGAAAGGTTCACGGATGAAGGGGACAATCATACCCAACAAAATGATCAAAACCAACCAAGAACCCTCAAAGATTATATGAATCCGGTAAGAACTAGCGCACCATCTTGTGTAGTTTCTCCTCCCAATTCAATCCATTTCAATTTCAAACCAAGTTTTATTCGACTTCTACCCACCTTTCATGGCCTTAATATGGAGAACCCATATTCGCACTTAAAAATCTTTGAAGAGGTGTGTAACTCCTACAGTGACCCAAATTGTAGCATAAACACCATTAGATTAAATCTTTTTCCATTTTACTTAAAAGATAAAGCTAGAATATGGCTACAAAATTTGAGGTCAAATTCCATCAGTTCGTGGGATGAGATGAAACAAAAATTTTTGAAAAATTTTTTTCCTACCCATAGAACAAATTCTCTTAAAAGATAAATTTCCAATTTCACTCAAAAACAAGGGAAAACCCTTTACCAATGTTGGGATAGGTATAATAAGGAACTACTTAATACCTATCCTCACCATGGGTTTGAAACTTGGAGAATAGTTGCACACTTCTATGAAGGGTTAACACCTCAAGATAAGCAACTAGTAGAATTAATGTGTAATGGAGAATTTAGAGATAAAGACCCTGAGGAAGCAATTGACTACCTAGATTCCTTGGCAGAAAAGGCACAAAATTGGGACATTGCTGGCACCTATGAGGTACCAAGCAAGGCTCCAACCTCGACATCCAATAGTGGCATTTATAACCTTAGGGAAGACCATGACCTTCAAGCCAAATATGCATCCCTAGCTAGAAAAAGTCGAGGCTTTAGAGATGAAAAAGAGTGGTCAATTGAATTCTATTCAAGAAAATGTCTGTAACATTTGTAATGACAATGACCATTCTACTGATGATTACCCAACTTTGCCTGCCTTTAGGGAATGTCTCCATGAGCAAGCCAATGCCTTGAACACTTTCAAAAGGCCAAATCACAATCCATACTCACAAACCTACAATCCCGGTTGGAGAAATCATCCAAATTTTAGTTGAAAAAATGACAATCATGCGCAATCTTCACAAGTCCCCTTCCAAACACGACAAAATTTTTAAAATTCTCATGATCATGCATAAGCTCCTCCTCCTAGGAATGACTTTGAAGAGACATTGCATTCATTCATTACAAAGCAAGAGACTTTCAATAGTCAAACTGCTCAAACATTAGCAAATTTGTTAGACGCTCTTGCAAAATTTGCATCTACATTTAGCATCCAAGAGAAAGGGAAATTTCCTTCTCAAACATTGCAAAACCCCGAAGATCAATCTAACTCAAATGTAGGGAGTTCAAGTAACCATTATTTTGACCAAGCCAAATCAGTCATGACCCTTCACAATGGTAAGGTTGTTGAAAAACACATTCCTAGCCCTTGTGAAAAAGAAGAAGAATCGATCTCTAAAGGGCAGGAAGAGTTTGTCAAACCAACACCTAGTGAAGAAGAAACCAAATCCTCATCTATGCCTCCATTTCCTCAAGCATTAGCCACACAAAAGAAGTCAACTCACAATTCTGAAATTTTTGAAATTTTCAAACAGGTAAAGGTCAACATTCCCTTACTAGATGTGATCAAACAGGTACCTTCTTATGCAAAATTTTTGAAAGACTTGTGCACTGTGAAAAGGAAATTGAATGTAAAAAAGAAGGCCTTTCTAGCCGAGCAAGTAAGTGCTATTCTTCAAAACAATAATACAGTGAAATATAAGGATCTAAGTTGTCCTACAATTTCATGTGTTATTGGAGACCATAAAATTGAATAGGCTTTACTTGATCTTGGTGCTAGTGTGAATTTGCTTCCATATTCAGTTTTTCAGAAACTCAATCTAGGTGAGTTGAAACCGACTTCTGTGACTCTTTTGCTTGCTGATCGATCAATCAAAGTACCAAGAGGAGTAGTAGAAGATGTGTTAGTTCAAGTCGATAAATTCATTTACCCAATGGATTTTATTGTCTTGGACACACAACCAGTGGAAGTATGTAATTCAATTCCTGTTATTTTAGGGCGTCCATTTCTAGCTACCTCTATTGCTTTGATTAATTGCAGGAATGGAGTCATGAAGCTATCATTTGGGAACATGACATTGGAACTTAATGTTTTTAATATGTACAAATAACCACATGAAGAAGAAGATGAAATTGAGGAGACCAATGTGATTGAAACTATTGTGGAAGACCATATCCAAAAAGGGAGTTCTTCTAACCCTTTGGAAACTTGTTTAGTGAATTCATTAGAATCAAGTATGGAACTGATCTTTCTTATATGTGTTCTTTACTGGATTGTGCACAGGTGTTGGAAAAAGGCTCAAAACCTAGATTCGAAGAATTGGGGCAAATGAATGAAAGCAAAGAAGAGGAAGATCCCAAGTTAGAACTGAAGTCCTTACCTGAAAGACTGAAATATGCATATCTTGTAGAGAATCAAACATATCCGGTGGTAATTTCTTCATCCCTCACAAGCGAGCAATAAGGTAAGTTGATACACGTACTTAAAAGGTATAAAAATGCAATAGGATGGACTTTAAAAGACATAAAAGGCATTAACCCTTTAATTTGCACACATAGAATACATTTAGAAGAAAATGCCAAAACATCCCAATAACATCAAAGAAGATTAAATCCCCACATGAAAGAGGTAATTAGGGCTGAAGTTCTCAAACTACTTGATGTGGGAATCATCTACCCTATTTCTGATAGTAAGTGGGCAAGCCCTACACAAGTAGTACCTAAGAAATCTGGCATTACAGTAGTAAAAAATGAAAAGGGTGAATTATTGCTAACTCGAGTCTCATCTAGTTGGAGGATGTGCATTGATTATAGAAAATTAAATGCTGTCACCAGAAAAGACCACTTTCCCTTACCATTCCTTGACCAAATTCTAGAAAGAGTAGCAGGGCACTCCTACTACTGCTTTCTTGATGGATACTCGAGCTATTATCAAATTCCTATTGCACTTGAAGACCAAGAAAAGACCACATTCACGTGCCCCTTCTGCACTTTTGCATTTAGGAGAATGCCTTTTGGACTTTGTAATACTCCAGCTACTTTTCAAAGATGCATGTTAAGCATTTTCAGTGACATGGTTGAGCATTTTTTAGAAGTTTTTATGGATGATTTAACTGTCTTTGGAAACTCTTTTGATAATTGTCTTAAAAACTTAGAAAAAGTCCTAAAAAGGTGTGAAGAAAAAGGTCTTATTTTGAATTGAAAAAAATGTCATTATATGGTCACTTCGGGAATTGTCTTAGGTCATGTAGTGTCTTCTAAGGGAATTGAAGTGGACAAGGCAAAAGTGGAATTAATTTCCCATTTGCCTCCACCAAAAACAGTCAAAGAAGTCCGTTCATTCTTAGCGCATGCTGGATTTTATAGGAGGTTCATAAGAAATTTCAGTGCTATATTCAAACCTCTTTGTAACCTCTTAATAAAAAGCACTTCTTTTGAATGGACTCAAGAATGTTAAAATGCCTTTGATAAGTTAATTGGACTTTTAACAACTGCTCCAATTATGCAATCTCCTGATTGGTCCTTGCCTTTTGAGTTGATGTATGATGCAAGTGACTATTCCGCTGGTGCTGTCTTAGGACAAAGAAAAGAAGGTAAGCCTTATGTGATATACTGTGCAAGTAGGACTTTAAATGATGCACAAATGAATTACACAACAACTGAAAAAGAGCTACTTGCAGTAGTATTTGCATTGGACAAATTTCGATCTTATTTAATTGGTTCTCCCACGATTGTTTACACTGACCATGCAGCTGTGACATATTTAATATCTAAACAAGATGCAAAACCTAGATTGATATGGTAGATCTTATTGCTCTAAGAATTCAACATCACAATAAAGGATAAGAAAGAAGCCGAAAATGTCGTTGTAGATCATCTTTCGAGATTAACGATAGAGATATTAATTGAAACTTCACCTATCAATGATTATTTTCCTGATGAATTTTTATTTTCTGTTGCTGTTGTACCTTGGTTTGCTAACATTGTAAATTTCCTTGCAACAGGTAAAATGCCACCTCATTAGAATGCTCAAGACAAAAGGAAGTTTTTGATCGAGGTGAAGAAATTTTATTAGGATGACCCATATCTGTTCAAATATTGTCCGGACCAAATAATTAGAAGATGCATACCCGACAATGAGGTAAGTAGTGTCATTAATTTTTGTCATTCTGAAACATGTGGAGGACATTTTTCATCTAAAAAAACAACTACTAAAATCTTGCAATGTGGATTTTATTGGCCCACCTTATTTAAATATGCACATGCATTTTGTAAAACGTGTGAAAATTGTCAAAAATTGGGATCCATTTCAAAACGAAACATGATGCCTTTGAATCCCACTCTTGTCGTTGAAATCTGTGACTGTTGGGGTATTGATTTTATGGGACCTTTTCTACCATCCTTTGGTTTTGTGTACATTCTTGTTGCAGTAGACTATGTTTCAAAATGGGTCGAGGCAATTCCATGTCGAAACAATGATCACAAAACAGTTATCAAATTCTTGAAAGAGAATATCTTGTGTAGATTTGGAATTCCTTGAGCCATTATTAGTGATGGGGGTACACATTTTTGTAACAAACCATTTGAAACTTTAATGAAGAAATATGGAATAACCCATAAAATTTCTACACCTTATCACCCGCAAACAAGTGGACAAGTTGAATTAGCTAATAGGGAGATAAAACAGATCTTAGAAAAAACGGTTAACCCAAATCGTAAAGATTGGTCTTTAAGACTCAATGATGCACTTTGGGCTTACCGAACTGCTTTCAAAACATCATTAGGAATCTCCTTATAGATTAGTTTATGGAAAAACTTGTCACTTGCCTGTGGAAATTGAGCATAAAGCTTATTGGGCCACTAAAACATTTAACACAAACGTGAATGATGCCTGCAAGTTACGTAAACTTCAACTGAGTTAACTTCAAGAAATCAGGAATGAGGTTTATGAAAATTCTCAAATCTATAAAGAAAAATTGAAGGTTTTTCATGACAAATTCATTGTTAGAAAATATTTTGAACCTTCACAAAAAGTTCTTTTGTATGATTCAAGATTGCACTTGTTTTCTGGTAAACTTCGGTCTCGTTGGACTGAGCCTTTCATTGTTAAAAATGTTTTCCCTCATGGAGCAGTTGAAATTGAGAACCCAAAGAATGGTAATGTGTTTAAAGTTAATGGACAACGGTTAAAACCATTCTTTGAAAATTTTGACCAAAATAAAGAGTCCATTGCTTTAATCGATCCTTTTTAAGGATTGATTTTTCCCGGTCAAGTGACGGATATAGTACTCCGTGGCTTTTAAAGTCGCTTTTTCAGTTCCCTAAAAACGGTTGCTCACCTTGCATTCATTTTCTTTTCTTCTCTCTCATTTTTTTCACATGGATACCATTCTCTCAAAATTGCACAAACATTTTCCCTCTCTTCCTCAAAATGATTTGCTTAAAATTTACAAAGCTAGCGCAGTGAGACTAAGGATGTTGATGTGTAAGGGTATGCCTGCTGATGTACGATGGTTAATTGAAGCCAAAGTTTGATTTTCTTATGAATTTTTAGATAATCTTGTTTCTCACATGCCAGGTATGGGAAAAAGCTCTTACGCCAAAAAGCGAAGAGCGAAAAGGTTACAAGTTTGTCCCAAATGTGCAAGATGGACTTGTAACCAACGTTGTCACTCCTTGGGATATTTGTCTAATAATCGAGAGGATAAACTACAGTTCATCAAGAATGGACTGAGTAGGGAGTCTTTGGATGATATCCGAATGACTCTTGAGACGCATTCTTATGGACTTGTGTAGCGTGAAATTTTTAAATTGTGGACACAATTCCGAGATGAGCAGGAACGGTATAGTCTTGGGAATCTGACTCAAAATGACCCTGTTTGCCAGTTTATAAGAAAACTAGATGGGAAGCATATCCCCAACTCATAGAAGGTGTTTAAACCGTTTCTGGATGTAAAACCAGAGGAAGATGTGAGCTACAGTCACAACTATATGTACATATGCATGCGTGCCATCATTTTTGAATTTTAATGCCTTATAGCTATCATTTTTGAATATGTATCTTTTGTTTGACTTATGGTGTCCTATTTCATCATCTTTTTTTGAATTTCTATACATAATTGTCAAATTTTACAACAAGCAGCCGAGCTACCTATTTGGATGTCATCATTAGCATACCTTTTTGCACTCCATAAATACCACATCTCTTGTTCTCTTCTTCACACATAGTTAGAGAGTTGCATAGACATGGAGGGTACCTCAAAACGTCGAATCCAAAGGATATGTGTATTCTGTGGATCTCGACCAGGTAAAAGTAAGGAGTTTGTAGAAGCAGCAAATTATCTTGGTAGGCTACTGGCTGAAAGAAATATTCATGTGGTTTATAAGGGAGGTAGCCTCGGGTTAATGGGTTGTGTGTCAACAGCTGCACATGAAGGAGGTAGTCAAGTTTTAGGAGTTATTCCTAAAGCTTTGGCTATAGAAAGCATTGTTGGAAAAACGGTTGGGCATGAGTTACAAGTCTCCTCTATGCATGAACGCATGACACATATGCTCATCAATTCAGATGCCTTTATTGCTTTATCAGGTGGCTTTGGTACTCTCGAAGAAATTTTTCAAATTGCCTCTTAGGCCCAACTGAATCTCCATAAAAAACCCATAGGTTTGTTGAATGTTGAAAATTTCTTTGATCCTTTGATAAGTTTTGTTTATGCAGCTGTGGAAAAAAATTTTATCCCTCATTCGGCAAGAAAGATCCTTGTTTCTGCCACTACCGCTAGTGAACTACTTGACAAGTTACAAGCAGTCGAGTATCAATCTGACCTAGCCATCACTCAAATTAATTGGTCAGGGGGGCAAAACAAAAAGTACAAATTGGATCTGAATCTCTGTTTGTAATTTTTTCTTGTCCTTTATTTTATTTTTAGCATTTTATTTTATGAGTCTTTTAGGTCATCTCTCGAATAACAGAAGCTTCAGGTAATGTCTCCTATACTTTATCTCTCTACATTTAAACATTGAGGACAATATTTTATTTGGTTGGGGGGGAAGGATAGTAGACATAAGTGCGTTTTAAATTTTCTTTTTCTTGCCAAAAAAAAAAAGCAAGTTAGTAATTAGATTCAGAGTACGGTGTAAGGAGTTCAAATCCTCTTGAGACGCATTCTGGGTCAGGAATGGCAGAGTAGGAAGGGCTAGTTTGAACTCTTGAAATACACTCTAACCAATTAGTCATTTTGTTTTATTTTGTATTTTTTAGGACTCATTTTAGTTAACTTGATATTATTTATTTTTGATTTTTGAATTTTATAACAAGGAGGTCTTATTCATTTCACTTTGAATTATTCAAATCTATGAACTCTCACAACCTTATCATTTAATAAACTGTGTGCTTATGTACTCGTTAAGCAAGTATTCATGAACCTTTCTTCACACACACACATACCTTGATGCATGATTATGGCTGACGAAATGAAATGTTACAATATTTAAGTTCTTTTGTTTTGTTTAGGATAACAACAAAAGGAAGGGGAAAGTAAAAAAAAAAAAGTGAAAGCAAAAACAAAAGTGAAAAAAAAAAGCAATTGTGGATAAGTTTGGTCTCGTAGCCTCCTTAATTCGAGCAATTAAGCCCGAGGGGTGCCTCAACACCTAATACCCTAAGACCAACTGGTTTGGGAGCTATTGGCCCAAAGCTCACTACATGGATTAAGAAGAAAGCTTAATGGGATTGAACATTGTACTATCCACAAGTTTCTAAGCAAAAATAAAGCATCGGCAACCTGAGTCGTTAAGCTCGTAGGGGTGTCTTAACAACTAATGCCCTAAGGCCAACTGGTCTAGGAGTCATTAGCCTAAGGCTCGCTACATGGGTTAAAGATGCATTCTTTCAAAAAAAAAAAAAACAAAAGAAAGAAAAAAAATATATATAAAATGAATGAATACCCCTTACCTAAGGTTGTTAGCCTTAACAAATATTAGAACCGATATGGCTTCTTTCTAATAAGCCCTATAATCATGTGTCGACTGAGCACAAAAAGAAGGTTTATTGATATCTTGACTGAAGGGTACATGAGTCATTAAAAAAATCGGTTGAGAGTTTGTTTATTTGGATAAAATCAAGGAGAGCGCAATAATAACCACCTTGGATGTAAAATTCTATAAATCACTTCTAAATAATAACGTTTTAATTGCTAGGGACTAGCAATAAGCTGGTTGGAGGGTGTGATGAACACTTAAATAAGTAGTTTAATAAGAGCTTAATTCATCATATTGCATTAATAGTGTCATTAAATTTCTTAACTTAAGTATATTTGTAGTCTTTGCATATTTGGAATTAACTTTCTTTTAATTTTGGTTTTGATATAGGTTCAGTAAAATGGTATAAAGTTCTATTTATAAATCAGAATGGAGCAAATCTTAATGTTTTGGAAAGCTGATTAAATTATCTACAAGATTGCATTTGACAAGCATCATCAAATTCGGGCTCTTAGTGGACCAAAAATGGGCTTGAAGTGAACCCATCTATAGTCTTGGCCCAGTCTAACCATGCCTCAGTATTTTGACCATATCTCTCAAAATACGTATCCAAATTGTATGAATCAAGATGTTCTAGAAAGCGGAGAGAAATATCTACGACTTTTATGAAGACTTGTGATCAAAATTCTCAATAATTCAATGTCAAAATCAGTGGTCAAAGTTGGTTCACTTAATTACCCTAATTGTCAAAGTTGGTGCACCTAATATTTGAAAATTATTCCTTTGTAATTTGACAAGTTTGCCGCTGAATGTATCTATAAATAGAGGTGCCTTGTGACCCATTAGGGCATCTTGGCCTTTGCTGGGATCCCTTGTTATTGTGTTTTTCTCTCTTGTATTTTTATGTTATTAATGAATTTCCTTTTTCTTATAATTTGTTTTCTTTCTCTTATAATGTCTTTCTAATTTCTCTCTTGCTAGGTGAAACGGTGAAACCCTTGATATGAGAGTAAGGATTCTCCAACCCTTAATATGTGCTTAATAATCATAATCTTATGTTGTTTATATGATTTATATTTATTTTCTTAATCAATCTTAACACCACTCATAAAGTGGAGGTCTTGATCCATTGTAGACAATCCTTGGCATATCAAATGCTTGGATCCTTTCTAGATGTCGTATGGTTCTTCCTTACCGACACGAATCTAGTTAGGAACCTTGATTTGTTGTCGACATATGGAGATTGACACATTGAATGCTTGAACCCATTTACAAGAAGTGGTATAAATATTGGTAACAAAACAAATATAATTCATATAACTAAAACGGGTTGTTTATCCTTATTTGAAATATCAAGGGTAGATCCCCTAACCTTAGCTTTTATTATTATTGTGTTAATTTCTCTTGTGTTTTAATTATTCTCATTTATTATTTATTAACTTGTTCTTTACTTATACTTGTTAATATTATCTTGTCATCTCTTTGAATCATCCATATCGTATTTGCTTACTTATAGTTTGTAGCGCTAACATTCCTTTTTCGTGGATTGACTTCAGTCTTACTGGGTTTATTACTTTGACACTCCTATACTTGGGAGACAATCCATTTTTGGATGTGTCACAAGCCTCTTTAAATAGGCCTAAAATTTGACTGTGGCTCAACTTTTTTGCATATCTTTGACCTTCAACAATCTTGCACAACTAATTTTAGGCCTAGAACCTTATTATCAAATTTGTTTTGTAATACCTTAAGATAAGCTAGGGAAAAAAGGTGTTATCACTACATTTTAATTTTCCATTGCCTCTCATTAGGCGTGATTGTCCTATCACTTCAAGAATCATGGTACATGAGCTGAGAGAAGAAAACCACAATATGGAATATTAGGCACTTGTACCACAAAGATAAAATTAAATATTAAGCATAGAAAAAGATATTGTTATCATAAGTGGTAGGGGTGTTCAAAATTACTCGACCCGATTGGGTTTTATCGGGTTAAAGGCGGGTTAGTGTTTTAAAAAACCCGAAATCAGGTTTCCTGCAATCGGGTTTGAAATCGGGTTTTTTTCTACATGTCATATCCAACCCGACCCGACCAATTTTGCCACATGAAATAAACTCTAAAAAATCTGTGAATCAAAACCCAACCCCAACCCAATGATTCGGGTTGCACCTCAGGTTCTGTACTTAAAAAACCCGAACACGGGTCAAAAGTTTCAAACCCGACCATACATTGGGTCATATCGGGTTGGGCAAAACCCGACCCGACCCGACCCATGTGCACCCCTAATAGGTGGTGGAAGCACTCGAGCATCAATACATACTAATTTTTCTTGTACTTCAACTCCAAATGCTTTGGCAAATTTATTATTTCCACAGCTAGCAAGTTTAGCAAACTGTAGCAGACATGATTTTATTACAGAAGATGTAATCAAGGGTGAGCCTACCTTTGGGCCTTACAGGGCCCAAGCCCCTTTCACCCAAATAGTATAAGATATTTTAAATTTTGCATATTTGCCCCTCTAAGCAAAGAAAAAAAAAAGCAAAATATAATTTAATTCTACTATAAATAATTGATGATTCTTCATATAAATATTTTAAATTTCTCATTTTCACATAAATAACTAATGAATTATTAATTACATCATTTATTATTGGTATTATAATTATTTTTTATTCATTTATTTCTTTTATTATTCTTATTATCTCAATTTATTTTAGGAGAAAAGGAGAGGATGGAGAAAAAATCAACTTATCAATGCTGCTAGCCAAAGATAAATATTTGTGAGCCAAAGCATGCTAAATACATATATTCATTAAACTAAATAAGATAAAAGCAATTTGAAATTTTAGCAACACCATATTTTTGCACAGACATTGTTATTGAGCATATATTATAAAAGGGAAGGCTACAAATTTCACAAGAAATGTGAATCTCACCTTAAATGGCTTGTTGGTTCAGAAGTGATGCCATAAATTTTGTAGCAATTTTAATTTCCCATAAGTAATTTGTAATGTAACTCTCCATAAAGCTTTTTTAAGTTGATAGAAGTGAAAATGAATTTGGTTTATTAGGTAAGAACGCAAATAATATAAAAATAAAAATCTTAAATGATTGGTAGTTCATGTAGTAAATAATATATATTCTATGTACAAGGCATATCAATAATTGCAAATCATCACATTGCCTAAATCTAATACATGCTTCAGGTGTGCCACAACAACACTGAAAGTTGAGGAAAAATTCTAACCATATAAAGAAAAAGGAAAATGAAAATTAAGAAAGTACTTTAATAAGATCACTATCTGTTGAAGTCCTTAACCTTGGTCTATGTACAAGATTGAGATATTTTTACCACAAAGTTAGTGACTAGAATAGGCTCACAGAAAGATGTAGTTGACACATCTACAATAGAAAAGATGAACTATTGAGAGATTGATTTTAAAATTAAAATTAAATAGAAATCAGAAAAATTATAACATTCTGTTCTAACATAATAAATTAATAACAACGTAGCTGTAAAAGAAAAAGAGACAGAGCGTAAAATTAATATGGGATTAAACAAAAACGATACCCATGTTTAGGGACATACCCATCTGCAGAGGGCAAAGACTTTAATAGAATTCGTTCTAGCATTTGACACCAAAACCTATCTCACTTTTTTCACCAAGCTCAACTAGAAAAATTGATTTACCAAATATTGTAAACCTAAATGTATAAAGATTGAGATGCCATTGATAAGTGTCTATTTATATATCATTTTCATATCAATTCGTCTATGTTTCTTTGCTATATTCCTTGGTATTTTTATGTTTTTGTGTGGTTTTGATGTTTGTAGGAGTTTTGGAGCAACTTGCACAAAAATGGAGTAAAACCCTTCATTTTCACCTCTGCTAGTCAACCATCTTCTCGGATTTAATTGTATTGATATACAATGAACCCGATGACATATCATATACCGTTGAAAAGCTCTCGAAGTCTACTTTTTGGAGAAATTTACGGTTTATGAATCCATTCAGTGTACCGAAAGTTGTAATCAAAACAGTGTGAGAAGTGTAGAAATGTAATTCCACACATCACTGTAGCATGTATAATACGGGACACTGTAGCACGTTACTGTAGCAGAGTATTTAAACACATTTTAGGGTTTTATTTTCATAACTTGAAGAGGGGAAAATGTGGGAGAAGGCTGCATTTCTGGATTTCTCTCATCCCTTGGAGTTCTTGAAGGAGAAAGAAGATTTTGAAAGAGGAGGAACTACAATTCCAAGAAGATTCATCTACAAAGAAGATTTTCAAAGAATTTGCTAAGTTCTTTCTTTCCTTTTCAATTCTGGAATTTCTCTGTATTGTATTTGTTATTCTGATTGAATATGTGTAACTAAATCTGAATTGGTTGAGGGTGATTTCAAAGCCCTTGATATGGATTTTGTGAGTTGATTGTGTAAGAAATTGTTATCCAATTCTCTAATTGAAGTTGCTTGTATTTTCCCATATCTAATGCTTATGATTGCTTACTGATTGTATTTGGAATGGCCAACTGAATATAATCTGTTGTTGTCTATTGCTAGATTAGAAATCTTGATCCGTAATTGTCATGAATTTCCAATCATTAGTAGCAAAATTGTGATCAGAGATTGCAATTGGAAAATACAACCTAGGTTAAATAATCCGAACTTGTGTGATTATTGCTTAGATCAACCTATCTTTCTCATCGTAATGCTTCTATTGAATTAAACTTAGAGAGCTTGTTCTAGGTTGTTTAATGGATAGAGATTAAATAAAGAGCTTGTTTTATTTAACAACAAAGTAAGGAAAGATTGGGATAACAGAGCTTGTTGTTATCTACGGTTGATAACTTCAATGCTGTAATTGGATTACAATTCTATGTTAATTCACAAATTCATATCTTGTGGCAGAGAAAGAACCCTTAACCAAGTGTCTCTCATTGAATTTTCAATTCATTTAATATTGTGTTGTGTTATTCTTTATTTGCCTTCGTATTCAGTTTAATTAATCATTCAACAAAACCCCCCATATTTAGTTTATTGTTGCTGAAAAATAACAAATTTAATTAGAATCAATCCTCGTGGGAACGATATCTCACTCATCACTTTATTACTTGTGCGACTAGTATACTTGCTAGTTTCGAACGCATCAGCCATAAAAGCACAATTACACATTCATTATTTGATTATTGGCACAGAGAACAAAAAAACTTTTGCTAAATGAGACAACTTACTTGTCGAAAAGAGATTCCCTAAGAAACACGTTAAGGACTTGGATGGTAGCATGTGGTGTCCCTTTAAGTTTACGTCATAGAAACTACCTCCGGTTGTTAAAGTCAATTCAAGAAGCCAACTTCACACTCACTTCGAATTTCCTCTCTGTCCTATTGATATATTCAAATATAATGAGATTTATAATTTTTGCCTTGAAAACTCTTAACACATAGAACATCTCTTAATATTTACCTTGTCAATCCCTTTCCATCTTTGTCTGACAACCTAACATCCAAGTCTTTTTATCTAATGGTAAAGGTCCAGCTATGCACAAACAGGTCATATAATTAAAACAATAATGTGAAATTATTGTTAAATGTAAAATTATATTTTATACTTATTGTGCTACTTTAGTGATTGTTTCATTTCATATTTATATTATATAATGTTTTTTATTTCATATTTATACTATGCACAAACAGGTTATGTTTAATTTATTAAAAATTGTTAGGATAATGCCATGACATCTACATGGCATTGCTGTGTTGGCCATTTTGGAGAAAAATAAGGATTTGATTCCGCATTAATTACTTTTTATTTTTATTGATCCAATTAGGAAAGAGTTAACTGCAAATTATTTTCAGAATATTGTTTCATCTTTGGAAAGTGTTTTATTTTATTTAGCAAAAGGTTATAATCATGATACTTTATTGAATATCCTAACGTGATATTACTTTCCTAGTCTTCAAGATATACAAGTCATTCAAAGATATCTTAAAGATCTTGAAGAATCCTTATGCAATAAGGATTGCTTGCTGGACGTGTCTTATAAGAAAAAGAAGAGTTCTATTCTATGTCTAGTAGCTTTTATGTGTAAGCTTTTGAGTTCTATTAGAGGACTTTTATTTTGTTAGCTTGAGTAGTGATAGGTTCTATCTCCTATCTCCTATCATGTTTGTAGATATTCAATAGGGATTGAATATCTCATTGGGAAATTGTATAACAGTTTGAGAGGGCATTAAACTGTTGGGTCGAAGTTTAGCAAAATCTTAGGGAGTTGGTTTACTATAATTGAGGTTCTTGGAGAGAAAACATGGTTTATAGGATAGGTGAGTGTAAAGAAAAGTGGGTGTTCTCCAACTGCAAAGTCTTAGGCCTTGTAAACATGAACAACATAGTAAATTACAGCTTGGATGCTTGTAGATGTAGGTTAGTTATAGGTGAACCGCGTAAAAGTTTTTCTGTACACTTTTGCAGTTTTGTATGTCATCCCAGCTATAATTACTTTAGTTTTATCATTTGTAACTGAGTTTGTGGCTTCAAAACTTTCAATTGGTATCAGAGTAGAGCACTTACATATTTGTGTAGATCCTGTTTTATCTTTGAAGCTATGGACTTTGATAATCACAGAGGTTCAATTTTACATCCACCACTTCTCAAGGAAGGCAACTATGGATATTGGAAGGCCAAAATGATGTATTTCCTATAGGCCATTGATGAGAGAGTTTGGAAGACTGTCCTTTATGGGTGTAGACCACCAACATATGTTAATCAAGATGGAGAATATGTTGAGAAAGCAGAATATGAATGGAATCAGTGAGACTATGATGCAACCCAGTAGAATTATACAGCTACGCATGGCCTCTTCAATGATGCTAATCCTAAGGCATTCAGTCTAATTTCTTCATGTAAGTCAGCCAACGATGCTTGGAAAAGACTTAAAAATAGGTATGAAGGTGCAACTTCTATTAAGAGAATAAAAACTTTGATGCTTACTTCTGAATTTGAAAAGATTAAAATGCAAGAAGATGAAACCATGTCAGAATTTTACTCAAGATTATGTGAGATTTCTAGTGTTGTAGCTTTGTTTGGAAAGAACTATAGTGACTTTAAAGTCATTGGAAAGATTCTCAAATCATTACTTGAAAAATTGCAGTCTATAGAAACCATTGTAATAGATACATAAGACCTTGATGAACTGAGAATTGATGAATTGTTTAGATTATTGCAAACCTTTGAGATGACCTTGATGTCGACCAAAAATAGTAAATCCATTGCCTTAACAGTTGTACCTTCAAGAGCCCCAAAAAAATGAAGACACTGTAGAAAATTTAGATGATCAATATGTTGCTTTTATGGCGAGAAACTTTAAAAAGTTACTTAGAAGAAATTCCATAAAGAAGAATCAAGTTCAAGGACAGAAAGTGGAAAAAACTATAGCTGGCTTTAAAAGGTTTAGCGAGGAACTAGAAAAGAGAAATCGGGGGCAATACTTTGAATGTTCAGGTTTCGGGCATATCAAATCTGAATGTGCCGACTTAAAGAAAAAAGGCAAAAGGTCTAACTCTACTTGGAGTGACAGTGATTCTTGTTGACCCAGGTATGGCAACCCAAGAGGGGGGGTGAATTGGGTTTTTATTTATCAATACGGAATTAGAAAACTTTTCTTGAAAGATCAAAATTATTTAATCCTTTCTTTGAGAATAAAGGTGAAGAAGATGAAAATAGAATGCAATCAATAGAATAGCAATAAAGAACAATCACAAGTGCAAGTAAATGTAAAGAGCATAGGGATAGAGAGAGTGCAAACTCAATTTACGTGGTTCGGCAAACCTTGCCTACATCCACGGGCTCCTAGCTCCACAAGCTAAGCTTTCACTAAGTTGTAGAAATCTTTACAACTTGCTTGATGAACAACCTCACCAAGACTTTTTCTTCCAACTCTTGATAACACCACACCAAGAGTTCTTCTTGATGAACAACCTCACCAAGGCAACTTCCTTCAACCCTTGATAACAACACACCAAGAGTTCTTCTTGATGAACAACCTCACCAAGGCAACTTCCTTCAACTCTTGCTAACACACAACAAGAATTCTCTCAAGGATAACTATTATCTTTTGCAATAATATCTCACTCTCACCACAATACAAGAACAAAGATAATTTTTACAACAAAAGTATAACTCTCTTCAAAGAGTAGATAGATAATATAACAGCTCTCTAGACTTGATATTTCTCTTGCTTTTTGCTTGATAAAATGCTTCTCTTGCACTTATTGAATGCATGGGAGAATGGCTCCTTTTATAGGCAAATGAGATGAACTTAATCAAGTGAAGACACCATCTCCAAATTTTCTGCCCACCATAAAAACTGTAATCTTGTCTGCCATTTTTGTCAATGTTCCGTTTGCAATTTGAAAATCTTCATAAAAGATTTGCACGTTTGAATAAGCTTTCCAACGCATTAAGAATCAAGTCATTTGGATATCTGTAGCTCAAGATATGGCCAAAACACCATTCGGTGCTCATGTGACTTGATTTTTCTTTCTTGTGTCAGTCCACCAAATTGAATGATAATTCTGTCAGCATTCCGTTTGAAATTTGAATTTCTTCAAAACATAAAAGATCTTCATATTTGAATAGTCTTTCCAAAACATTAAGAATAAAAGCATTGGGATATCTCTATCATAAGATATGGCCAAAACACCATTCAGTGCTCATGTGAGTTTATTTTCTTCTCTGTGTCAGTCCACCGAATTGCATGTCAATTATGTCAGCCTTCCATTTGAAATTTGAATTTATTCAAAACATATGAAATGTTCTTCATTAAGTCATCTTTCCAATGCCATAAGAATCAAGTCATTTTGATTTTCTAGCTCAAGATATGTCCAAAGGAGTATTTAGTGCTCATGTCAGCTGCTTCCATTTGTCTTTCAAATTGCATGATGATTTGGACAACCTTGCACTTGAAATTTGAATTTCATTAAAACATATGAAATGTTATAAATTGAGTAAGCTTTCCAAAGGATCAAGAATCATGTCATTTGGATATTTGAAGAGATATATATGACCAATTGATTGAACATTGCTCATATATCACATTCCTTGAGTCAATCCTTGTTCTTAAGCTTTGGTGCCTTTAACATGTAGTCTTCTCCTTAGCTTCAACACTTCATTTTAATAAGCATCTTCTTCATTTTAAAATTATTTCAATGATCTTACTCTTGCACATAAATAAACATGTTAGTAAATCTCAATTAATCAATGTGTATTGTTATCATCAAAATTATCCTGTAGCCTTAGGGCTAACAATCTCCCCCTTTTTGATGATGACAAACCATTGATTGCTTTCAAATAATATCTAAAATAAAGAATGAAAATAAAATCATGAATAAACAAAAAAATGGCACTTGTTATGAATATAAGCAATCCAACTATTTCTCCCCCTTTTGTTATCATCAAAAAATGTAATCAAATTAACTACTTCCCCTAAATATATTCTCCCCCTTAACCTATGCTACCATTTAAAGATTATCATATAAAAGAAAAATTAAGACATATCCAACATAACTACTTCTCTTCTAATTATGCAAAATCTATCTTGACTAAGCGGTTTAGTCATATTTGGGTCTAGGGACTAATTCCCAAACTTGATTTCTCTCAAATTGGTTTAATTCTTCTTGGATAGCCAAAATCAAAATTTCATCATATTCGGCTTCTTTAAAAGATTTTGGTTCAAATTGAGAGACAGAAGTAAAATGATTACAAAAGTTCTTAAAAGAAGATCTAGTTTTCATACCTTGTGATGGTTCACCAATAATGAGATCTTTAGGGTGAGCTTTTGCATACCTCCATTCCTTTGGTAATTCTTGGGAAGAATTATTTACTTCCACAAGCTTGTCTTGTTGAAGTTTTAATTCATCTTGACTCGTTTCATCAAGCCTTGATTCCTTGATTTTCCTTTCTACTTCAACAATATCATCATCTAAATTCTTTGAAGAAATAACATTAGTTTCATCAAATTCAACATGCATAGATTCTTCAATAGTAAGGTCTTTTTGTTAAAAACTCTATATGCTTTACTATGGTTGGAGTAGCCAACAAAAATTCCAACATCGGCTTTTGCATAAAATTTTCCAAGGTTATCCTTGATGTTTAAAATAAAACATTTACATCCAAAACTTTAAAAAATCCAATGTTGGGTTTTCTTCCTTTCCAAAGTTCATAAGGAGTTTTCTTTATTAAAGCTCTAATATGGACTCTATTGATTATAAAGCAAGCGGTATTAACGGCTTCGGCCCAAAAATATTTTGACAAATTATTTTCAAGTAACATGGTCCTAACCATTTCTTGGATAGTCTTATTTTTCCTCTCAACAACACCATTTTGTTGTGGAGTTCTAGGTGAGGAAAAATTATGCTCAAAACCATTTTCATCACAAAGATTTTCAAATGCAACATTATCTACTTCACCACCATGATCACTCCTAATGGACACAACAGAATACCGTTTTTGATTTTGGACTCTTTTTGCAAATTTTGAAAAAGCTTGTATGGCCTCATTTTTAGTATTCAAGAATAATACCCAAGTGAATCTTGAATAATCATCCACAATAACGAAAACATAATACTTTCGACCAAGGCTTTGAGTTCTTGATGGTCCAAATAAATCCAAATGAAGTAATTGTAGAGGTTTATTTGTTGAAATAAATTTCTTTTGTTTAAAAGAAGTTCTCACTTGTTTCCAAATTGACAAGCATCACAAATCTTATCCTTTTCAAATTTTATTTTTGGAAGACCATCAACTAAATCATTTTTAGAAATTTTTGAAATTGTGTCCATGCTAGCATGACCTAATCTTCTATGTCATAACCAAGCATCATGATTAACAATGAAACAATTTTCTACATGATCATTAACATCAATATCAATTGTATAAAAATTACCACATCTATTACCAACAAATAATGTCTTATTGTTACTAACATCCTTAATCACACATCTATTAGGCTCAAAAGTAACAAAAAATCCCTTATCACACAATTGACTAATGCTAATAAAATCATGTTTTAAACCATAAACAAGCAAAACATCTTTAATAATAGGTGAAGAAGGGTTACCAATATCACCATGTCCCATTACCCTTCCTTTGGCATTATCACCGAAGGTCACATATCCTCCTTTCTTCGTGATTAATCTTGAGAACTTGGAGGCATCTCCGATCATATGCCTTGAGCATGCACTATCTAAGTACCACTTGTGTTTGCCACTCCTTTGTCTCTACAATCAACATTCAAGGAGTAACTTTTTGGTACCCAAAAGTTCTTGGGTCCTTGGGGGTTAGTTATGGTCCTTTTTGGAATCCATATTTGTTTCAAATTAGGATTTCTCTTAATATAGCAAGAATGCACTTTGTGTCCTTTTCTTCCACAATAAGTACATGAATGATTAGATTATTCCTAGAAGATGCATGGGCAAAATAATTTTTAAAATACTTTTGATTTTTATGAGTTTTATATCCTAAGCCTCTTTTATCAAAAACACACCTTTGGTTTTGTAACATAGAGTTCAAATTTTTTGTACTTTTTGTAAAACTATCAACAATATTTCTCAAGTCATTATTTTCCTTTTTCAAAATAACATTTTCTTTCTCCAATTTATCAAAATCCTTTTGTTTTAAAACCTTATTTTCAGTTTTTAAAAAAGGTATTTGACTTTCCAAACTTTCAAAATCTTTTTGCTTTAAAATTTCATTTTTATTTTCTAAAGCTTCATTTATTTCTACCAACTCTTCTAATTGAGATAACATGACTTTTGACTTCTTTTTGAAAGCATTGATTTTTGAATTTTGTTTATCAACTTGCACATGTAAATTTTGGAATGCTTCAAGTAATTCATCATATGAAAGATTAGGATCATAGTTTAGAGTACTTACCTCATCTTCTCTTAAGGCCATGAAGCACATGTTTGCCACTTCGCAATCTTCTTCATTCTCCTTCAAGATGATTTCATGAGTTATGAGAGAACCCATAAGTTCTTCTAATGGTAGTTTGGTGAGGTCCTTTGCTTCTTGAATTGCCGTCACCTTTGGCTCCCAAGATTTTGGTAGACACCTAAGAATCTTTCTCACCATTTCAACATTAGAATAAGATTTACCAAGAGATTTCAAACTATTAATAATATCCGTAAATCTAGTAAACATTTCATAAATTGATTCATCCGATTTCATCTTAAAAAGCTCATAACTATGAACTAGCATACTAATTTTGGATTCTTTAACTTGACTAGTTCCTTCATGAGTTACTTCAAGTGTGTGCCAAATTTCTTGTGCCGTAGAACAAGTAGATATTCTATTAAACTCATTTCTATCTAGAGCACAATATAACACATTCATAGCTTTAGCATTCAAACTCAATTTCTTTTTATCATCTTCACTAAACTCGTTAGGTTCTTTAAGCATGCTTTCTCCATTTTCAATTTTGGTAGGAACAAAAGGTCCTTCCAAAACAATAGACCACAAATCATAATCAAAAGATTTCAAGAAAATATTCATTCTAGTTTTCCAATAAGAGTAATCACTTCCATTAAAAAATGGAGGTCTAGAGATAGAAAGTCCCTCAACATATGAAGTTGAATTAAAAGTTGTCATAGCTCAAAAATCGATTAAGATTTAAAAAATGAGCAACCTTGCTCTGATACCACTTGTTGACCCAGGTATGGCAACCCAAGAGGGGGGGTGAATTGGGTTTTTATTTATCAATACGGAATTAGAAAACTTTTTTTGAAAGATCAAAATTATTTAACCCTTTCTTTGAGAATGAAGGTGAAGAAGATGAAATTAGAATTTATCAAAGATGCAATCAAAAGAATAATAATGATGAACAATCACAAGTGCAAGTAAATGTAAAGAGGAAAGGGATAGAGAGAGTACAAACTCAATTTACGTGGTTCGGCAAACCTTGCCTACGTCCACGGGCTCCTAGCTCCACGAGCTAAGCTTTCCACTAAGGTGTAGAAATCTTTACAACTTGCTTGATGAACAACCTCACCAAGACTTTTTCTTCCAACTCTTGATAACACCACACAAAGAGTTCTTCTTGATGAACAACCTCACCAAGGCAACTTCCTTCAACCCTTGATAACACCACACCAAGAGTTCTTCTTGATGAACAACCTCACCAAGGCAACTTCCTTCAACCTTTGATAACACCACAACAAGAGTTCTTCTTGATGAACAACCTCACCAAGGCAACTTCCTTCAACTCTTGCTAACACAAAACAAGAGTTCTCTCAAGGATAACTATTATCCTTTACAATAATATCTCACTCTCACCACAATACAAGAACAAAGATAATTTTTTACAACAAAAGTATAACTCTCTTCAAAGAGTAGATAAATAATATAAAAGCTCTCTAGACTTGATATTTCTCTTGCTTTTTGCTTGATAAATTGCTTCTCTTGCACTACTTGAATGCATGGGAGAATGGCTCCTTTTATAGGCAAATGAGATGAACTTAATCAAGTGAAGACACCATCTCCAAATTTTATGCCCACCATAAAAACCGTAATCTTGTCTGCCATTTTTTTCAATGTTCCGTTTGAAATTTGAAAATCTGTAAAACATAAAAGATCTGCACATTTGAATAAGCTTTCCAACGCATCAAGAATCAAGTCATTTGGATATCTGTAGCTCAAGATATGGCTAAAAAACCATTCGGTGCTCATGTGACTTGATTTTTCTCCATGTGTCAGTCCACCGACTTGAATGATAATTCTGTCAGCCTTCCGTTTGAAATTTGAATTTCTTCAAAACATAAAAGATCTTCATATTTGAATAAGCTTTCCAAAACATTAAGATTCAAAGAATTTGGATATCTCTATCTTAAGATATGGCAAAAACACCATTCGGTGCTCATGTGAGTTGATTTTTCTTCTCTGTGTCAGTCCACCGAATTGCATGTCAATTATGTCGGCCTTCCATTTGAAATTTGAATTTCTTCAAAACATATGAAATGTGCCCCATTAAGTCATCTTTCGAATGCCACAAGAATCAAGTCATTTTGATATTTCTAGCTCAAGATATGTCCAAAAGAGTATTCGGTGCTCATGTCAGCTGCTTCCATTTGTCTTTCAACTTGCATGATGATTTGGACAACCTTGCACTTGAAATTTGAATTTCATTAAAACATATGAAATGTTATAAATTGAGTAAGCTTTCCAAAGGCTCAAGAATCACGTCATTTGGATATTTGTAGAGATATATATGACCAATTGATTGAACATTGCTCATGTGTCACATTCCTTGAGTCAATCCTTGTTCTTAAACTTTGGTGCCTTTAACATGTAGTCTTCTCCTTAGCTTCAACACTTCATTTTAATAAGCCTCTTCTTGATTTTAAAATTATTTCAATGATCTTACTCTTGCACATAAATAAACATATTAGTAAATATCAATTAATCAATGTGTATTGTTATCATCAAAATTATCATGTAGCCTTAGGGCTAACAATTCTAACTATAGCACAAATGAATAAGAACAGCAAAATGGATTCATAACATTTGTTGTATCGACATTAGATAAAGGAAAAGGAGTTATGACTGGCACAAATAAAGTAGTTGAGATAGGAGACAATAATGATGTAGATAAAAAATCTGTTCTTAATCTTAACTATTATTGCAGGAAGCCTCCAATGATCTTCATCATGCATGGCAAATTAAAGCTCAAAAGAACAAAGACCATGAGAAGAAAATTGAGGCACTTATGTGAGAAGTTGAGATTGTCACTTATGAAATAGTGTTGTTAGAAGAAAAGCTTGATGCAACTAAAAAAAAAAAAAATTGAATCAAGAATTGATGGTGGAAATTGAATTCATAAAACAGTATGAAGCAACCATTCGATATCTTTCTAAGGGAACCAAGAAACTTGATGAAATCTTAGTCCAAGGAAGAAGTTGCACCAACAAGCATGGATTAGGATTTGAAGACCACAATCAGGCATCCACTTTAAAAGCAACCTTGTTGAAAGCTTTTGGATCAGACTCTTCACAAAAAATCAGGTAAGGATTTACCCAGTTCAGGTAAAAATTTTTCTTCTCAAAGCTCTAAGAGTTCATATCATAGCACTTCATCACAATTTGTGAAATCTAATTCAGTTAAAGTAAAGAATCCAGTCTACTATTTTTATGGTGTTAAAGAATATATTAGGCCTAGGCATTATAAATTGAACAATTTGCTATATCAAAATAAACAGCAGCATAGGCAGTCATATAATACACAATAGAAATGGGTCAGAAAGAACATAACTAGATGTAATGTTGCTTTAACTATTCTTAATGTTTCAACTAATGATTCTTGGTACTTTGATAGTGGTTGTTCAAGATATATGACAGGTAACAAGAATTTTTTGAAGACTTTCAGAACATGTAGCCAAGGTTCAATCATTTTTGGAGATGGAACAAAAAGTAAGATAATGGGTAAGGGAACCTTATGTATGAATCATCTACCTGAATTTGATGATGTTCTTTTTGTTGATAGTTTTATAGCCAATTTGCATAGTATTAGTCAGATTTGTGATGATAAATATGTTATTGAGTTCACAAAGAATTTGTGATGATAAGTATACTATTGAGTTCATAAAGAATAAATACATGGTTCTTGAATGCAGTAAGAATTACATTCTTGAAGGCAGTAGGTCAAATGATAACTATTATTTATTGACTACACTAAGTGCATTGCATGCTAAGACATTTGAAATTGAATTGTGGCATAGAAAACTTAGACACATTAACTATAAAGGCTTAGTACATTAACTATAAAGGCTTAGTAAAAATAAATAAGACTGGTGTAGTAAGAGGTGTGCCTAAGTTTGAACAAAAACCTGATATTGTTTGTGGTCCATGTCAAAAAGGTAAGCAAATTAAGAGTTCACATGGTTCTAAAACTTTTCTTGGTACTTCAAAGATTCTTGAACTATTACATGTAGATCTCATGGGTCCAATACAAGTTCAAAGCATTACAGACAAAAGTTATGTGTTTATGTGTGTTGATGACTACTCAAGATTTACTTGGGTAGATTTTGTTAAGCAAAAAGTTAATGCTTTTGACGTGTTTAGAAACTTGTGTGCCATGTTCGAAACTAAACAAAATTGTAACATTAGAAGGATAATAAGAATTCAAAGTGACTATGGAAAGGAATTTGAGAATGAGAGTTATGCAAATTTTTGCAAACTTTATGGCATAACTTATGAATATTCATCACCTAAGACACCTAAGCAAAATGAAGTAGTGGAGAGGAAGAACAGAACTTAGCAAGGAGATGGCTCACGTAATATTGAAGAGGAAGTGACTTACAAAGAGGCTATGGTCAGAAGCAATAAACATAGCTTACTATATCATCAATAGATCGTAAGGCCTATAACATGTCAAACTCCTTATGAGCTGCTGAAAGAGAGAAAGCCTAATCTTAAATACTTTCATGTATTTGACTGCAGATGTTACATACTCAATGACATAAAACAATGTGGCAAATTTAATGCCAAAAGTGACAATAGAATGTTTATTGACTATTCTTTAAATAGCAAAGCCTATAGAGTTTATAATATGAGAACTAAGACAATCATGAAATTTGCTAATATTGTACTTGATGATTTTGATGATTATGTAGATTTTTCATAAGAAGAGATCATAAAAAGCTTATCAGAATGTACTCATAAAGTTAGACTAGAAACAATAGAAAAATTAGTACCTTTTCACCAGATTCAACTATAAAAGTTAAAACAGACAAGACAGACATGTCTGATAGTGCAGACTTGAGTAGAGATCATGAACTACAAGAAAAAGAACAAATATTTGACTATTTTTAGCCGTCAACTATGATATTATTTGACGGTTAGTGCAAGTCATATATATCACCATCAAATATGATAATATTTGACAGTTGGTCAAATGGTCAAATATCTACTATAACATATTTGACTCTTAAAAAGTAGTCAAGTTTATATGCCATTGGAATTTATTTTTTTAGCATTATTTGACTGTTTTTGGAAGAAATATTTGACAGAAACCGTCAAATATGATGAATTTAATGGTCAAAATTTTGAAACTACTATAACTAATATTTGACAATAACAGTCAAATATGATGAACGTTATGGTCGAATTTTTTCAAATTCAATTATATTTAACCGTCAAGTATGTAATGGTAGAATAATATTTGACTCTTTTTTGAAAGAAAAATATTATTTTAAAATAGTATTTTTTAACTTGCCGGTTTGTATATTGTCAAGTATGACAGAATTTTTTTGCTCATATTTGATTGTTTATTATTGTCAAGTTTTTCATAACAGTATTTTTCTAATTATCATATTAAAATGTTTTTGACCATCAAGTATGAATTATAATGTATATATATATTTATAAAAAAATTTATGATATTAGATGTATCATTTATATTATATATTCTTTTGTGAAAATATGATAATTTTATTAACTTTTAAAATAATAATAATAATTTATATTTAAGATCACGTATACATAGAACAGAAGCCTAAACAAAATACAAATGGAATTATAAGAAAATATGGGACTTTATATGGAATGTAGCACTTGAAAACAATAAATTAACAAAAGCATGCAAGTGATTAGTAATACTTTCTCTACAAGTTGAACCCATAAACCAATAAGAAAATTAAATACTAACTGACTGAAAAACAAATTAAACACTTCCTTTCTTTGTGTACAAAATCCCAATTGCATCTTAACACTACTTGTCTCTTTCTTTTTTAATACAAGTACTCATTGTCTACCTATTGTACCTTGAAACTCATAAACATACAAAAACATAAACAATATTTCATTTAAGTTGTACTTCAACTAGCATAAACATGCCTAAACATAGCTTATTACTAACATAAACAATATTCCAAAATAGTTGCATTCCAACATAGCAAACCATGAAAAAACATAAATTATACCATGTTAAAGTCAAATCAAAAGGAGGAATGCAATATAAGAATTCAAGATAGATTTCTCTAATTGATCAATTGAAGTATCCCTCCACTATTAGGTAATTGATCCATAAAGTTTTCAAATGAGCAATGGGCACTTTACAATTGCATGCATGCTGCAAAATTTAACATTTGCATATGTTATCTTAATCTATACACGCTAATGATGTTATCCACAAAATGCAGTCCATCTCCATCACCATAACTACAGTCATCTTTTCAATAACCCACCAATACACAATCCCAAAAAAATAAGTTGTACACCATATATATCAACAAAATCAATCAATATAACTTCTTCAATCTGCAAGGCTGCAACATTAGAAAGACACTTGTTAGAAAGAATTAACAAGTATGAAAACCTTATATATAAGTTAATTATTTCTTGTATTCAACCTTATCTTCAAGCTTTTTCTTGGGCATGCTTCAATAATATGATTTGGGTAACATGCTTTGCCTACTCAGATCTGATATCATTAATCTCTTCATCATTATTTTTTTCTTTCTTGTTGAACTATAACATAATCAAGCATAATTACTTCTCTAACAATATCCAAACTTGATAAAACAAGTAAAATTAACACCAACTCACCTTCTCACATAGGATCCTAGGGTCTAACATGATTTCTTTCATATATCTTAGAATGTAATACCCACATTCAAAGTTTCTCACCTGTCTTGGGCCTTACATATCCGTAAATAAATTGTTATTGACATAAAAATTATGTTTACACATTGTTGAAATGTCATATGAATATCAAAATCATTAAAATTATACCTTTACTGAAATCTAATAAATTTTCTTCTTTTTTTTATTTCCAACAAATTCTTGGCAAGACGTAAACACCCTACAAGCACATATAATTAACATTAATATTCATAAAACTTCCAAAAATTGAATTGTTTTATGTTAAGAATGACATGAAAATACTGGGTTATAACTTCTTTAGCATCTTCCCCAATAGCTCTCCTTATTGAATCAAGATAATATATTTTGAAGGCTGTCATGTCAAACACCATCACAGTTCAATGGTAGCTGCCACTAACTTATAATAAGTAAATAGTAATACAAAATACTAGAAATAATTAATCAAATTCCATAAATTAAATTAACACATGTTAATAATGAAAATATACCTTAGGTTATAAGGAAGAAAAACAAACTTCCTATCTTTGAAACTTTTGAGCTTGTTTGCAATTGATTTAGACATGTCAGCATACAAATGAGCATCTTGAAGCTTGTTTAGTAGGACTGTTGATGGGTTGATAAAGCCAAACTAGTGTGTGGCTGATCCTCCTTCTAATGTCTCATATAGATGACTATAATAACAAATACAATCAATGAACTCTTGCCATTCAATTACCAAAAAAGAGCAAATCAATTAATTAAATAAATGAACTTTCAAAATGCAACTAGAAACTGATATCAAAATCTAGTAAATGTTGTTAATGATATTAAAGTATCAACATTAAAAAACTGAATCTATATTCATAGACAAATAACTATAAATATAAAGAACGTATTTCTTAGACAAATGAATATGATACAAGAAAATCTAAACATGTTGTGAAGTTGATAACATTTCTATCAATAATGTTTTAGCAATGCATAATATTCCAAAAACAACCCTCTGGTGCCTTTAAGCTATATTGCACAACCTCTCTAGTTAACAAACGGGAAAACAGACTTTCACATTTTGATAATGTAATATCTCAGAATCAAATGAGTACCAAAAAATCTTGCAAAGTGTAGGGTCAAGCTCCCAAAGTGTAACATCAACACGTAACAAAACAAAAAAAAAAATCAATAGCAATATTACATATGGGCATGATGATGGAAATAGAAGCAAAAATAAAAAGAAAATAAATTAGATTTGCCTAAAATCTAATTATTTCCAATATGCACAATAGTTAATACCAAACAAAAAAACTTAGTCAATAATGACATAAAAGATGAAATATATTCAAACCTCATATAAATTGAGATACAGTTTTGCGATAGCTCCTTATAGTCGATGATGCACCTCATATCACCAAGAGACAAATAGGTTACAACATTGTACCTAAATAATCCAACCTCAAATTGAATTTTAATGTCTTTATCCTTGTCCACCCCAATGTTCACTAATCCTTCAAGCATTACCACTGCATTAGGTTTTGGGATCTGCTTCTTACCTTGTTCTTCATCCCTTCGCAGTGCTTTCAACTCCTGGTTGACTTTCTTTTTTTGGGAACTCGATTTATCCTATGTTTAAAAATCTCATAAAATATTAGTAAATTTCATGCGTTTAAGGTTAAATTGAGGCAAATGATAGATAAAGCATAAATTGAGCGATGTTGATTCTTCATTACCTTATCAGTTTCAACAACAAGATGTGCAGGCCATTCCACATGTTCCCCTACTGCATCATATATGGTTTCTAGTATATCTTCATTCAACTGTATAGGTAGCATGGCAACTCGATTGAAACAAACCTCAATGCATACCACCATGTTTGGACCCCCATCCGTCAAAATTTTTCCAATTTCCTTTGTGTCTCCATCTGGTTGCACTTTCAAATTACATTATCTAGGCTGAAACAAATTAGAAAATAATATATGATTTTCCATCGCTAAACAAAAGGTCAACAAAAATATTTATATCAATATCGTTAAACCTCAGATATATTCTTACTTGTGTAGTTTGAGCATGTGGAGTTAGCTCCTTCGCACCATCCTCCTCATCTTCTAATTTTATTTCCTTTTTCACTTTGCTAGTGATACTTGCATGTATTGCTTCACTTGAGACCTTGTCAGATGGCACAGATGGAGTTTGCACCATGTCCTTAGATTTATGAACTCCAAAATTGAATTGATTCTCTGCCACTGTGTTACTTGACCCTCCTGACTTAACTGTCACTACTTGGCTCATGAGAATGGCTATCTTTGCATCTTTTTCTTTAATCTGTTTTTTCAAGTCTTCCACAATTTTTTCACTTTCATAAGTTTGATTTAATCTTGAAAAATACTATGAAGGTGTCACAAATTTGCCCACCCCCCTCACCCTCCCACTATGCTCGCCTTTCTCTAATGCTCAGGCAAGAATATCATTACAATCTGAAGTGTCTATGAAGCCCGATGCTGATTGTGCCTTTAACTCATCCTATAATAGACCAAAATTATTAGGTAAGAGTTATAATTTCTATTGGACAGGTTATCCCAACAAGTATAAAAACATAGAATTTAATGCTAAGTAGATAGAATTACTCACAATCTTCTCCATAATAGGAACCACGTTTGGATGGTAGTTACCATCTTTCTTCCTTTTTCTAGCTTGCACCCACAAATCAACTCAATCAATGGGTGAAGTCCAATCACCAGATTCCTCTCGCTACACATATTAAGGAATAAATAAATTATCTTATTTGGAAGCTAAATACCACTTGTATAAAAGCCATAAACACTCACATAAATAAACACAACCATATTACCATTTTTTCTTCCAACTTTGCATAACTTGATCGTGTAGTACAATGGTCATATTTGTTCATCTTTCTTCTCTTGCTTTGAATTGTGCAATATAATTTCAGATTTTGTAATCAATTTCATATGTCATTATATACGTATAACAAAACAAATTCACCTATAGCAATATTTATTCAGATCATTAAACATTCTGTGTAACTCAACTTAATAAAACAAAATTCAGATCAGAAAATGAATTAGTCTTTTACATAAAAAGACTAATCTGACTCAACTGGCATTACATTAACTCAGCTACAATAATATCTAAAGAAAATGATAGGTTAATGCTCCAAAAGTTACATTTGTTCTAAAACATCACTTATGGCAACTAAGTTCATAGTTTATCAATCACAACTTTATATAATTCTTCACTACTCGTAGAGGCTTGACGGAGTTAAGCTGTCTGGAGGTGGCAATAGGCAGGACTCGCGGTGATGATTCCAACTGTGCTTCGCGAGGACGGGACGTTCTGTCTGTTCAAATGCCGGCAGTCAAAAGGGATTAACAAACAAAATGTGACATCACTGTTTTCTTTCTACATACAAAATAGACTTCACATATACATGTCATAAGGCATGCACCTATACATTTTTTATACATCATCCTTCAATACCTTCTCTTACATACAACCTAAAAAGCAAACCAGATTATTAGTATAGATAATTACTTTTTCAGTTCCAACTTTCATATGTATATTCAACTAATTTCTCAAGTGGTCATGTTCCACTCCTCTACATTAATGAGTATTTAACCGAAAAGCACATTGAAATTTATAACTGCCTATTCCTAAATAAGGATTAATTAAAAAATTATATTTACTGTGATAGGACATAAATTTATTTAAATAAGGAGTTTATCATATTATACTTAAAAAATAAAAAGCTAAAGAATGGTATGACAAGTTACACAAAGCAAAATATGAAATTGCAGTCCACAAATGACTAATTTTTTAAGCACTAAAATAGATTACAGTTGAATAATCACTTATTTACACTACAACCTAGAGCTATGACATGACTTTTAATCACAAATATCAAATTATCATGTTATGATGACCTCTCATGCTGAAATTTCAAATTTGAGCAAAGTAATGCAAACAAATTTAATAAGAATCTTTACCTGAAACTCATCACTCACACGGTTTGCAACAAATTGATCCCAATCTTCCTGTTGAATTTTCCCACGATACTCCTCTTTGGATATTTCAATTTTGTAGGATCACCCTTATTTGGCAAAATGAATCTACTGGTCAACCAAAACTTAAAATTTTTCCAAGCTGTACAAGCTTCTTGCAACAAATAAGTCTTCCATTTGTCATCGACGTCAAATTTGCTCTACAAAAATTGTTTTAACCAATTAGAACAAAATACATACAAAATATTATTACATCATACACATAGATTAAGATGAATACCTTAATTTATTCCCATATCTTGTTTTTATAGTTGTCTTTCACAGTTTTCCAACTTGGATATGTAATGGGGACTGACCCACATGCCAAAAAACCAATAGTGGATATGAGTGCATTCCTATTGTCCCCAATTGGCACCCCGTTGGTGGTAGTTATAATCGGCAGCTTCACACCTTTATTTTTTTTGTTTGTTCTAACTTGTTTACATATGCCTCTTTTTTTGCGCTTTCTTGGTGCCTCCCTACTATTCTGATCATTATTAAATTCTTTCTTGCCATCCTCCTCCATTGCCGCTATCCTTAAAAAAAAAAAACAAAATTTTATTAATCTATTAAATACACTTGTTACTATGGTATGCTCAAGGAATATGCATATACTATAATACAATAATGATGTTTCAAAATAATACAATTAATAAACAAAGTAAAACCATATATGTCATTTGATAAGGTGAACCTTTTAACATTTATTGCAAATTGTTGATAGTTTTGTTGTCAATCCATATGCCATTTAAATCCTCTTTAATGCACCCACTCTCATCATCCTCAAATGTGTCAAATGACTCAACAATAGGTAAAGCATTTGTGAATGGATGTTGTTCAACCAATGAAGGTATTTCATCTTGAATTCTATCTATTTTGTAACATTTATTGGAGGTGTACAGTATAGACCATCTTTCATCACTTTGGTCTGTCACATAAAATACTTGCTTAACTTGCGAAGCAAGAACAAATGAATCTGACTTGTGTCCGACACGAGTGAGATCAACCAACGGCACCCCGAATTCATCAACTCTAACACCCCTGTTGTTGTCAACCCAATCACATAGAAACACAGGGAAGCTAAAGGAGTGGTAATCCAACTCCCATATCTTGTTAATTACACCATAGAAAGTTAAATCCCCAACTATCGGATTTTTGTCTTTGGCATTAGAAATTTGCATTGTTGTTGCCACAATGCTAACTCCACTATTTTGATGGACTTTGTGTTCCCCATGTTCTCTTGTATGGTAATGAGAGTTGTTGATGACGTAACCGGAATAACTTGTCACATAAGGACGAGGCCCTTCCGCTAACCATTTCAATGTAAGAGAGATGTCCTCATTATTATTAACAGCATTCCTAACCTATTAAAGATCAATGCCGAAAATGTAAATTTGAAGCTCTATAGAGAAATTATTTACCTAAAAACACTAATTTAGAAGGCAATATGTTGAAAGTCAATATGTACCTCTGATTTAAACCATGAGATAAAGGTACGGTTGTGTTCATCTTTTAGCCACTTTGCATTTTTCACTTGCCTAGGAAAACGAGTCTTCAACCAATTCATATGCATTCTAGCAAGACAAATACAACACTGGTTAGATATATAGGAAAGAATAAGGAATTAAAATTTAACTAAAATGATAATAAGAAAATTAGACACTTACTCAATGTGAGGTTGCACTTCATCCATGTTTTGTAATACATATAGGTGCACTTGTGACCATTATTCTTGAGAGATAGAAATCACTCGACCTCCAAGTAATAGACCATCAAATTCAATAGGTCCATCAACAGCACCAACATACTTTGAGCAAAAATCAATTACCTCTGATACAATGTAACACTCAGCAATACAACCTTCTGGTCGATTTTTTTTCGAACAAATCCTTTAAGAATTTTCATGTATCTCTCAAAAGGATACATCCATCTAAGATAGACAGGCCCACACCACCTAACTTCTCTAACAAGATGTATTGTTAGGTGCACCATGATGTCAAAAAACGAAGGTGGAAAGTATTTCTCAAGCAAACACAAGGTTATGACAAGTTCACTTTGAATTTTTTGTAACTTAGGAACTTCAACCACTTTGGAGCAGAGGTTATTGAAGAAGACACACAACTTAGTAATGGCGTACCGAACATGCTTAGGCAACACTGATCTCATGGCTAATGGTAGTAATTGTTGCATCAAAGCATGACAATCGTGGGACTTAAGACCAACCAACTTTAAATCATCCTTGGATACAAGGTTCCTAAAATTGGAACAATATCCAAAAGGAACTCTAAGGTCATGTAAAGTTTGGCAAAACAATTGTTTCTCTTTCTTACTCAGTGTGTAACAAGCAGGAGGCAAATATGTTCGACTGTTTTTGTGGGATGGTTGTAATTTTTCCCTCAAACCCATCTCTACAAGATCTAATCTAGAGTTAAGATTATCTTTTGTCTTCCCTGGAATATTTTGCAATGTGCCATAAATACTCTCACAAATATTTTTTTCAATGTGCATAACATCAAACATATAAATGTTTCCAATACAGGAGATTGAAGAAAATTGATTTTTTCTTGTAATGTTGGCTTTCATTAGGATCACTTTTCTTTCTTTTCCTATCCTTACTTTTCCCCCAAATATTTTGCAAATTTTTTAGTTTTTCAAAGATGTCCTCCCCACTAAGTGGTTTGGGAGGGAGACCATGTTCTAGGTGTCCATTGAATGCCTTTTTTTGATACCTATATGGATGATTTAGAGGAAGGAATTGTCTGTGACCCATGTAGATGTTTTTCTTGCCATGTTTTAACCTACATGAAGATGTTTCTTCCCCACGTATTGGACAACCATAGTACCTTTTTACAGAACACCCAGAAAGGTTGCCATATGCTAGAAAATCATTGATTGTCCACAACAATACAGTCCGCATGTTAAAAGTTTCCTTCTTGTAAAAATCATACACATCAACTCCTTCATCCTATAAAAGTTTCAAATCATCGACCAATGGTGTCAAATAAACATCTATGTCATTACTGGGTTGTCGTGGCCCCAATATCAGAAGAGATAACATAATAAATCTCTTCTTCATAAACAACCATGAAGGGAGATTATAAATAACAGTAAGCACAGGCTAATAACTATAAGTGCTACTCATGGTACTATGTGGATTTATCCCATCAACTGAAATTCCTTATCTAAGATTTCTACTTTCAGCACCAAAGGTAGGCCACAACCGGTCAATTAATGTCCAAGAAGGGGTGTCAACAGGGTGCCTAAGTTTTCCATCTATGATTCTACCATTGGCATGCCAATTTAGGTTTTTTGCAATCTCAGAAGATTGAAATAACCTCGTAAACCTTGGAATTGGGGGGAAGTACCACAAGACTTTCGCGGGGATGCCTTTTCTAGATTTAGAGCTTTTAGACATTTTCTTCCATCTTGACAATCCACAAGTAGGACAAGAGCCAAAGGATGCATACTCTTTTCTATATAAAATGCAATCATTAGGACATGCATGTATTTTTTCATACGGCAATCCCAATGAAACCATTATTTTCTTTGCTTCATACATGGATGAAGGCATTTCATTTCGTGGTGGCAACATTTTTGAAATTACTTCAAGTAATTCTGAAAAACTATTATCCAACCATCCAAATGTCCCATTAATATCATAAAGTTTCATGAGTGCATATAATTTTGTGTGAGTTGTGCATCCTGGGTATAAGGGCATCTCAACATCTTCAACTAATTTTTTCAAAGATTTTGGATCATTGTCACAGTATTTGAATGCCTCATTGACCATGTCTATACCATCATCTATAGGAAAAGAGCATTCATCAAATGATAAGTTGATGAAGTTACTAGGTTCCCTAATTGGATTTGCTTCCCCATGCCAAATCCAAGTTTTGTAATTTGTGTCAAACCCATTGGAGAATAAATTATGATATACTTCATTTTTAGTATGAAATTCCAAGCAACGACAAGCATTGCATGGCCACCTCATGAAGTTTGGGTTAATTGTGCGGGCAGAGGCAAAATCTAAGAAATTCCTAACCCCAATGTCATACTCAATAGACAACCTATCCTTCCACATCCAAGATTTTTCCATTCCTTGTATTGGTGAAACACCTGTTGAAGCAATTAAGCTTAAGAGTGTTACTAAGGATAAAATATATAATTGGTAAATAAAATCAAGTTTAATTTTGAAGTCTTTGTCATTGTTTTGCTAGCTACTTAAGTTTTCTTATTTATATTTTTTGAATTCATAAATTTCTGCGTTAAAAGGCAACATATGTATAATTTATACGTAGACACTAGTTTAATACTGTGGCGAGGGAGAAATGATTTGTGTTTTGAATGGGGTGGATTTACAAGATTAAATGGGTGAAATAATATCCACTAGAATCTTAAACAAATGCCTAAACATACAATAAACATAAAGAGACACATATAATTGGGCATAAAGATATTTAATAATAATATTATGATCATTGTAAGCATGTATACATCTATAAACATGTCATCTACAGTACTTTTCAATATTACTCTATGCATGAGACATAACATTAATCCATACAGATAATCTCAATGCTCAAACAAACATTCATGGTCCAAAAAATATATGAAGTAATATGTAGTTTTGTTGACACTTCAAATTTCAAATATGATTTATCATTATAAGCAATAACTTTGAAAAGAAAAATACCTGGTGGCGCTATTTGACTAATGTTAATCCTTTAACCGTTGATGTTGATATTCATATTGAAACTTAGATTGAAAAAGCTATGAAGTTGGTGTTGATATAAGTCGAACAAAAATTTTCTGTGAAACAAGAAATAGTTCTACATTACTCCTAAAAGGCAAATAATTTTGTGGGTCACTTTGTCGCAAAATCCAACAATATGTATACAGTAATGCTAATCAGATTAATATAAACATATCACCAACTCCTTAATTTTAATGTTAAACAAATATGATGAATTGATCCGACATATAGCATGTCCCGAAAAAGGAGGAAAAAGGCAAATAATCAGATCAGAATAACATAATTCAAGAAGTAAATTCATCGGATTTAAACTTAGTTCTAAATACGCTATTATGGCAAGAGGAGACCACGTATTAGAAACAAAAACTTCCAAAAAAAATTACTAATTTTAGAATAACTTAAGAATATTTATTGAAACCATTCAATACAATAATTGCCTGACAAGAACAAATATTATTATAAGTTAAATGTACCTGACCCCAAACAAATTATATAATGACCAATATAATATAGAAATATATATTAATTAAATTTGTTCCTATATATAACTCAACCATACTTAGAATATAATTTTTTTTGATAAATTATTGTGCGTGTCTATATGTAAATTTTTAAAGATTGCAGCCAGGCCAGAAATAGTAGTATTGCACATAGCCATGTCCACAACTGCCAGTAAATTATTGGTAAAATAATGTAGTCAGCTTTCACTACATGTGCAAAGTTGAAATTCCTGTAAATGAAGCCTAATCTTTATGAGACTACATGGGTTATGATACATAAATTATCACAACAACTGATTGGGAATTAAGATATCTATATTTTTTTTTCTATTTGTATGCGGTTGCTTATAAAGGTCAATAAAGAATCTTAGAGAAATATTTTCTCTAGTATAAAGAAATTGAAACAGGACTAGACCCATTTCGTAGTATTATTTGAGGCATTGATCCTTCTAATATAAAATTTAAAGTTTGGAAGAAAATCACTATATGCCATGATTAACCTGTTAGAAACATACATTAATACCTAGAGTGTTGGTAAAATATATGATCCTCTTTTATGCTTATCAGCCTATTAATTTGCAGGTTTTACAAAATCTATACATCTTTAACAAGTTAAAATCATTCAAAGGTTATCTAATCTAAAATCTTCAGCTCATGTCCATGCTTTTTACCGATTAGGTACATATATTGGTCCGTAGACAAATTTTATATTGATTAGGCTAGAAATTCAGAAAAATTCCTTGTAGTTGTATTTGGAATATGTAGCCAACAATCTATTCTTAGTTTCAAAAATTTCAATATCCTCAAGAATGATCATAAAGAAAAATCAACTATAGTTATATCTTTGCTAATTTTTTTCTAATTTAAGTGATAAAGTATAACTTGGAAAGATATAATATTGCTTACTTCAAAAGGAAAGTGTCATCATAAATCATACTGAAAACAAATTGAAATATTGAGTCGAACCATATTATAGAATGCAAATTAATTTGTTATTCAAGCTAGTGATTTTATCTTTTCAAGGAAATATTGAAAGTAATTATATAAGAATCAATCCTACTGAGTCCTTGCCTACTCTTTACCTACTCCAATGCAATATATAGTGGAACCACAAAATGCATTCAACATAAAGGGCCCAAAAAAAAAAGATATATGTGTGTGTGTGTATTACACAATCAAATTTAGATAAAATAGCTTCTTGAGTTTGGTTGGTATTATACAGTCAAGAAGGTATGTATTTGGAGTCTATTAAGTAATGGACAAAACACAGGCCAAACCAGTAAGTAGCATCCAAGAGTCTGGGCAAGGGGGAAAAATCACATATATCAACTGAGTGAATTCAAGACTGTGGGACGAGTAACAGACCATTGCAAAACAAAAAACTAAAAGCCTAAGATCTTGACATGACAAGACAAAGTTTTGGCTAAAAAATGAGATGGTACTTGAGTAAGAGCATGTAAAAACATGTGAGAAAACATTCATTGATGGGGTTTTCTAATCTAAAATAGTAACTCATTGTTCATCATAAAATAGGAAAGCTCTAGGTTTTTTAGCAATTTACCGAACCAGTGAACTCAAAAAACAATTCAGAAAATTAAAATTACTCTAACAGTATTCAGATGAAGAAAATTAGGATTATAAACTTTAAATATAACAAGAAGCATAATCACTCAACCCAATCTTAATGTTCAAAACATCCTAAATAGACCAGGATTATGAAGTTAAATAACTGTAATGATGCAACTATGCAACAAAATTAGAATGAGAACATGAATATATATGCAGTTCCTTTCATTCTAAACAACTTGTGTTAACACCTTTGTCAATCATCCTTGTTTCTTTCATTTAAATAGTGCAAACGGACATTAGTTTATGATATATCAGAAAGTCAGGCCTTGTGGAAGCTGCTTATTTACATAATTCTCCACAATAGATCTGGATGAATGTAATTTAGATGTTCATGCACTAGACCAGAAAAAAGAAAGAAAAACAAAATTGAAAGCAATATTACAATTCAAATCTAAGTGACTATACTTTGTACTCGGCAAAGCATGTTGGGAAAGTTTCAACTATTTTAGGTTTTGGGAAGTAAACAATAAATGACAATGACATATTAGTTAAGCATCTAGGTAATGACAATGAAATATTATCTTTCTCTTACACACATAGATATAATATAAACCCATTTCTTAAAAAAAGAAAAAAAAAAGTTAACAAGCAGAAATTCATTACAGGTTCTACAAGGGAATTGTAAATTCTCTTCTAATTGACTCTAATTAATTATAGCATGCTAAATAACTATTTATAATATCACAAATGAAGAAATAACTTATATATACATATACAAAAAGAGGACTTTGATGCTTTAGTGTGTATATATATATGCATGTAGTACATCGCAAAGCAAAACCTAGTAAGAGGAAAAAAAAAAGGAAACCATGGTGAACAATAGAATTAACATAAGCAAAGCTATAGTTTCTGAATTAGATTTGAGATTGGTATCCTAATTCTTTTTAATCAAGTTGAATTTCCATATCTTACTTGATTAATTATGCTACATGTTGTCAAAAATAATTTGTAGTAATGTAGCCTACTACATTGCGATAAACCTCTCTTCAAGAAACAGCAAGTTTGAGATGTGTGAAGGCATAATGGCAAAATCTGCTTCTGAATACACTTATTAAATGTATTCTAACTTCAAATCATTGCATAAATTGAAGTATTACTTTTATACACAGATCTTACTTTCTCATGATGTGGCAGAAGAGTCACTTTTCTACAGATTAGCAAAACCAAAGATCTAATCCTTTTTAGATCCTCGGTTTTGAGAAACCATAAAGGCCATGAACCCCTACCTATTCACCTATTTCTAATATGACTGCTATGATTTTTAACTCTAAAAGTATGCAGTCATAAAAACAGAGCTTAAGAAGCAAAAAATAATCAACAAAAAATAACAACTTAGAAAATTGAAAAGCTAATTGATAGAACCAATCTCATGAGCATAAATGTGTTTGCAAGATTGCAGACAAATCAGTCAACCAAAAAAGAAAAAAATTTTAAAAAAAAATATCAAAATCCTTTGTAAGGTAAAAATCATAAAGAGAACAAAACAACCAGTTCAATTAAGGTATCGAAAGTTTTGCAGATAGCATCCATGTGAAGAAGGATTACCAGAGTAAATATGGTGTGGCTGCGGCTGCTAAATAGATTAAAATTATTTGAACCAATATGACGATGTTCTGTTGGAAGACACATTCTAAAAAAAATGTATATATTAGAAAGAAAACTCCACATAGTGAACATGATAAATCGGGAGAGGAAAGGAAAAACAAAGCAGAAGTAAACCTAGTATATAGCTTCTCCAGCAGCAATAAAAGAAAGGGCATGGCCAAGAGACAAGACCATTTCTTCTTTTATAGCCTCTACATAAGTCCTCTTAAAAGTAAAATCAACAAATGTAGAACCAAAAATCATAAAATTTTCCAGATTTGGGTGACTGTATTTATCATGAGATAGATAGAGTATGTGATGATTACATAAAAGATTTTTTTTTTTTTTTGGTTTTCAAGCTAACCATAAGAAACACCTATAAAAGATTGTAATTTCAATTTCAGTAAGTGAGATACCTGAGCATCTTCTCTCACACACAAATTTTGATCTATGGGATCAAGCAAGTCCTTTATTACCTGATATAAGAAACAAAAATTAGTACAACATATCATAAGATACATACTCAACAAAAAATAACTGGTTTTGAAAGAGGTTGTATAAAGAAGGAAATTAACAAATTCTGCATCCTGAAATATGAAACAGAACATGTACAGAAGACAAGAAAATTAGCTGTTTAGGTTATAAAATCAACAAAATGGAAGGAATTTCTTAAAATGACTTCAAAAAACACAATGAATCTACATTAATACTTAAATAAAAGCGAATCCAGATGACATTTCTTAAATTGTAAGCGAGAGCTGCGAAGAGCAACTTACCTCATTGTAGATTTCGAGATACAACATATTAAGTAAGAACTCTCTTCCAGGAGTCTAACGTCAAAATAATGTTAATGTTCCAAACTTCATTCATGAAAGTATAAAAAAGTAAAAAGGATTCTACAATAAGATCAGGCAAGAAATTAGTTTATTGATTAAAAAAAAAGTTTAACTTCTAACCCTCCTAAACCAAAAGGCCTAATTTTTTCTTACTCTTAGGTCTAGCCTCAAATGAAGAAATAATAAAATAAAATAAAGAACAACAAAAACTTAGCAAAAAACTACCAAATCAAGCAAACACAACCTAGTTTCTGATAACAAAGTAGAAAAACAAACAAATAAAAATGGAGAGGAAGAGAGATCAAATCAACAGAAGAGCAGAGATATATACATAGAAAGAGGCGAGAGACAGAGAAAGAGTAACCTGGTAAAAGAGAAACCATGGAAATGATTTGGGAACGAGAAGAATGAATGCAGAGAAAGAAGATAGAGATCCAGGCAGATGTAAGAAGGAAAAATCGTAGAAGAAAGAAAGAAAGAAGTTTGTAAAAAATAAAAAATAAAAAAATCAAATCAACTGAAATGAACAACAAAATCACTTACCAATTAGCTATGCTGACTGAGCAAAGAGAGGGCATATAGCAACTAACCGATGACCGTTGAGATGAGAGAGTGACTGAGCGGCGAGAGGTCAATACTGAGTGCCAAACAAAACATAGTGGTTAGTTCTAAGTGTGAGGCACGACGGAGAGATAGAAGATAACGAAGAAATTGGGGTTGTGAAGAGAGGGCTTCTGAGAGTATTTTGTGTGATAGAGTGATGAGGGAGAGAGCAGGCTAGGGCAAAAAAGAGGGATTTTGAAAAAATGAAGAGGGAAATTACATATTTATAGGAAATGGCAATTTCATAAATAACTAAAAATAGCATGGTGTCAAATATTTTTTAACACAGGTTGACTTTCTAAACATTATACAATATGTGACTGAAGCACTAAAAAACCCTCAAATGAAAAAATTTGATGCGTCAAGTATTTAAAAATTTCTTGTAGTCATTTTTTTTTTTGGGTATAATTCAATACCTGCTTAGAACCATTTAGCTACAAACTCACACAGATAAAATGTTCAACGAACAACACAAGAAATGATAGATAACTGACAATGATATAAAGGTTTAATGGAAAATCAGCCTCCACAAGGTTAATGCCTAGAACTAGCTAGCGACAAGCTGAAAAAGATGCATACAAGAGAATAGTCTTTAAGGAGCAAGTGAAATAACAATTATCAAGGCTCACAAAATTGATTATCACATAAATAAAATTACAGGTTTATAATGTACCTACCATCTGTTTTTTTTTTTTTTTTTTAACATACAATCATTAGGGAACAAAGTTTTCAAGAAGCCAGGTAAAAAAAGTGCTAGCAATTTAGAATGTTCTTTTTTTATTATTATTTTTACATACAACTAAGGCTAGTTTTGTTTTCAAAAGCAATAAAAGTAATTCCAGAAACTAAGATATGATACCTAAACAAAGTAACGTCCTTCTCAACAACTCCAAAGGAATATAACACTAAAGAAACAATCTAATATAACATTAAGCTTTAAAATTCACTCCTCATACAATCCATTCTATACAACATTTGGAAAAAATAAAAAGTTAAAAGTTAGCACTTTTAGGAATTGACTCAAAATCCCTATCTACACAACTCATCCATCTACATAACTCATTTGCACTCCAAATCTGCACAAAATTCAAACTTTCCTCAAAAGTGTACAAAACAGAAGACAAGAACCGTACTTTTCCAAAGCCAAAAACGTTTGCACATAGAGAAGAAAATCAAGGGAAGCAAAACCACAACATTCCATTTGCTCTTCCATTTCTTAGATGAAGTTGTCATAGAATGAATTGAAGCGGCATAAAGGGCAAGCGATAAAGTTGGAATCTTTAATGGATTCTTGAGAAACAACACGCTTCACCATCTGGCTATTTGCATAATTAGTGAATTGAAATTTGAAACAACAAAATCTAGTTCTTATGACTCAGGAAACAAAGTTGTTGTTGTATTATACTAGTGATTAGCACACGCAAGCTATTGTTGCACAGAACAAAGTGATGGATTTAATGAACAATAATTTTTTCCAAAAAAAAATTAAAGTAAGAACACTGAAAATCAATCAAATACTAAAGAAATCATTACCGTGTGATGCTTCAAGTTTTCCTATAAAGGCTAACTGAAAAAGAGCACCTGTAGTAGGATCATCATTTCATGATTAATAATAAATCCATCGAAACTCCATCAAATTCACATATGAATAGTAAAACTTAAATTTCTAACCACGAAAAAAGAGTTACAAAAATAAAAGAATAAATCAATCTTTACACAAAGAATGAGAAAGGAATAAGATGATGCAGATGATAGTTCCAAAAGATTGAAAGTGAGGTGGGCTGCAAGGGCAATTGAAAGAGGGAAAGTGAAAGTGGAAAAGGAGATCGACAAAGAGAAGAAACTAGGTGGGATAAGGTGAGATAAATGGAAAAGAGTAAGGCAATGGTGGGTTAGGGATTCAACGAGAGAACAAGGCATGCAAAGAGGGATTTCAAACTTGGGTTGCAAAAAAATTCAATTGCAAGACTAACAAAAGGGAGAAATTTTGCTTATATATATGAATGGCAAAGGTGTAATTTAGGGCAAATGTTAAGTGACAAGTATGAAGCATACGCGGGTTTGACTTTTAAGAGTAAATATATATTTGACTACTTTTTTAAAAACCGGCAAATATGTAAAAAAGAAATGGTCAAACATTCCAAAATTTCTTGTAGTGAGAAGAAATTAGAATGATTTTTAGAGCAAGGATGTCCCAACCTAGATTTAAAAACCACATCTTACCTCTTTTGTTATTGGAAGTCTCAAAGGTGGAACAAAAACCAAAAGCAAGGTAAGGAACTAGGTAAGTTTTTCATGCTATATTTCTTTTGTTAAGCCAAAATTTGTAAATGAAGCCCTTAAAGAAGATGCTTTGATTCAAGAAATGCAAGATAATCTTAATCAATTTGAAAGAAACAATGTTTAGATATTGGTTCCTAGACCTGAAAACATAAATGTTATAAGAACTAAGTAGATTTTTAAAAACAAAAGTGATGAAAATAAGCAAGTGATTAGGAATAAGGCTAGACCACTTGTAAAAGGCTACACTCAAATTAAGTGAATTGACTTTGATGAAACTTTTGCACTTGTGGCTAGACTAGAATCAATTAGATTGTTGCTTGCCATTGCTTGTTTTTTCAACTTTAAACTTTTTTGAATGGATATTAAAACATCTTTTTTGAATGGAATTATTAATGAAAAAGCTTTTGTTAAACAACCTAAAGGTTTTATAGACCTTAAGCATCCCACATATGTGTTCAAACTGAAAAGGCTCTGTATGGTATGAAACAAGCTCCAAGATCTTGATATGAAAGGCTAACAACCTTTCTTCCTAGCAAGGGATAACCTAGAGGTAGCCATGATAAAACTTTGTTTATAAAACAAGCTTCTAGATATATCATTATAGCTTAGATTTATGTTGATGACATTGTGTTTGGTTCTACTCTTGAAGACAAAACTAATGAATTTGTTGATCTTATGCAAGGCGGACATGAGTATGGTAGGTGAACTCACATTTTTCCTTGGTCTTCAAGTTAAATAGCTTGATGATGGTGTATTCATTTCTCATATTACGTATGCAAAAAACTTAGTTAAGAAATTTGAAATGAACAATAGCAAGACAACAAGGACACCTATTGCTACTAATCTCAAACTGCCAAGAGATAATACAAGAAATAATGTTGATCAAAGTATATACAGAAGCATGATTGGGAGTCTTCTGTGCCTCACTACTAGTAGACTTGACATTAGCTTCAGAGTTGGTTTATATGGATGATTTCAGTCATGTCGAAAAGGACAACGTCTTGCTACAATCAAAAGGTTAATAAGTATGTTCATGGGACTTTAGAGTTTGGAATATTGTTTTCTAAAGACACAAATTCATGTTTTGCAGGTTACAGTGATGCTGATTGGGCTACAAATGTGGATGATAGAAAGAGTACAATAGGAGAATGTTTCTATCTTAGGAACAATCTTATGGCATCACAGCAAGAAACAAAATTCAATTTCCTTGTCAACTACTGAGGTTGAGTACATTGCTACTAGTAGACTATGGTACTACCCAAGATTCTATAACAATTTTCTATGATAAGACTAATGCAATCAGCATCTTCAAAAATCATATTCAACACTCGAGAACTAAGCACATAAACATTAGGTATCATTTTATTATAGAGCTAGTTGAATCTAAGACAATCCACATTGAGCATGTTTCAACTGAAAACCAACTGGCTGATTTGTTTACCAAGGCACTAGACTTAGCAAGATTTGAAAAGCTAACAAAGGCTATTAGTATTTGTCAGTTACATGAATTATTTCTAAAGCAATCATGTATAAGGTATCTAAAGCATCATAAGGTATATTTTTACTTAGCATTTTATAAGCTATTTTGTTTATTTCATTGCATATAATGATGTTTTCATTAATGGAATTTAATTGTGAATATAAAGAGAGCTACCTGTATGTGTTAAGTGAAGATGCTTCTTCACTCTCAATCAAAGTGTACAAACCATTATTAAGTTTGCCCTTCATAACGGTCACCGCATCCTTAACAATTTCCATGTAGCCATTCTCAATTTTGACTGCACGTTCTAGATTATCAAGCACACTAAGAGATATCAAATGCTTCCTCAACTCAGGGACATACCTCACGTTACTGAGAACACGTTCACAACCATCAAACATCTTGACTTTGATTGAGCCAATCCCAACTATCTTGCAAGCTTGGTTATTACCAAGGATAACAGTTCCCTCCACCTTATCGTTCAAGTATTAAAACCATCCCTTATGTGAACACACGTGGAATGAACTGCCAGAGTCGAGAATCCATTCCTTTTGGTCTTCCATTACCAAATGCACCAAAACTTCACCAGATTCATATCCTCCATAAGCTGCATCTCCATGCTCTGACTTTTTTCCTCCTTGATGCTTCAATCTTTCCAGACAATCTTGTCGAAGATGTCCCAAGTTCTTATAGTGAAAACACCTAAACTTAGATTTATCAAGCTTCTTTGATGACGATCGATTCTCCCTTTGTTATTTTTGACAGTTAGTGCTTCATTGCTGCTCCCATTACTCAATATTTTCCCCTCAGCCTTTAATTCCATCTCTTGAGATGCAATCGTAAGTTCCAATTCTTCCATGACTAAAGACTCACGACCATACATGAAGGTATCTTTCAGTTGACTATATGCCGATGGTAACGAGTTTAGCAAGATGACAACTTGATCTTCCTCATTGATCCTTTCCCCAATATTCTCTAGATCAATGATTATTTTATTGAAATCATTGATATTCTCATCAATGCTATTTTCTTCTTGCATCTTGGACCCAAATAGCTTCGCCTTCAAATATATTCAGCTTGTTAGGGATTTAGTCATGTAAAGACTCTCTAACTTCAACCAAATCTCCGCTGCAGATGTCTCCTTTGAAATCTATCACAACACATTGTCACTTAGATGCAAGACAATGGTACTATAAGCTATCTCTAACATCTCTTGTTTCTTCTCTTCAGCCAACGTATTCGGTAGTTTACATTCTCCACCCAACGCCTGAGCCACTTTTTGTTAAACCAGCAAGGCTCTCATCCTTCTACGCCAAATACTGAAGTCACCCTTGCCATTAAATCGTTCCATCTCGAATTTTGTTGTAGCCATCTTGAATTCTAGAACCAAAAAAGCTTTCATACCAATTTGTTGTGAATTTTATGCCTTTCACGGAAGCTTTCAATCCGAGATATTGACAAAATTATGATGAAACCACAAGCAAGAAATCAAACAAGAAATTAAAGAAGATAGGAACACCAGATTTATAGTGGTTCGGTCGATCAAGCCTACATCCACTTTAAAGATCTCAGCAACAGCTTTATTCCAATCAACAATAAAGGAGAAATACAAGAATATCAACAGCAATAACAAGGATTTAACCTTATAGCCTCCTTACGCATACCGACAAGATAACACCAATCTTCGATATATGGTCCCAAGAAAAGACTAACATAGAAAAACTCCCACAGGTACTGGATCTATACTCACGACTTACAATCCAAACCGTAGCTTCCAATATCACCCAAAACGTTGACGTCCTTGTGACTCCCAAGGCTCCTCAAACGTTTAACCAGTCTTCTCTGCCACACAACTCGCTGTGTATTGTGTGCTATCTCATCATCTTTTTTTCACTCATTATACAAGGCTTTATATCGCGTCAAGAGTCTTGTTCCTAGTCTAACCATGATTCCTAGACTAGAAGTACGACTAAAACTCTTCCTATTTCAGTTTCCTTGTCAAACTATGAGTAACCTAGATTATCCTAATTAAAACAAATTATAATCAAACTCAACTTCCCAGTTTGATACAAATTCCAATTTGTTTTAATTCTAATCTAGAAACAAATCCTCCATTGTCTAATATTCTAACAAGAAAAAAAACACACATAACAAAAAGCATCCTTGAAACTTCCTTTCTGTTTCCGTACATCAGTGGGTTAACGAGGTGGAAACAAGTATAACTATTTGGCCATTGTTTTTCTTGCATTCCATGATTTTTGCAACTTCATCCAAGCATCATGTAGAAGAAGCATAATTTTCTAAGAAAATGATTACTGAAATCTTTGATTTCTCAACTACAGCAAAAAGCAAAGGTGAAATTTCATCTCCCTTCCTGAGTCCTTCATCATCAATGAATGCTAAAATATTTTGTCGGCACAAAGGGGCATAAAGATGGCCAGTAAAGTTGTGATAGGTATCCTCCCCTCTGAAACTAAGGAAAACATCATGTTCAAATTCAAGGATAACAGAAAATGAAGAAGATGGTGAAGCCATAGAGTAAAACTTTGAAGCTGTGTGTGGCAAAGGGAAAAGACATAGATAAAGATGTAGTAATGCACTGACTCTGCAAATTAGTCACCTTAAATACAGAAACGAGGTGTCTATTGATTTTCCTCTCTCTTCACATTGACTGAAGCATATAGAATTGTCTTTTTTTTTTTTTTCCAGCTGGGCCTTTTGATTTGAATAAATAGTTTTACGAAGTTTTCTGCTGCAACTTTTGCTTGCAATTATGGCAACACAACATCTCATTTTATATATGACTTGTGTTATGTATGACTTTTTCTTTCTAGGATGTCATTGTATGCAGGCCATGTTGGACTTGTGTTATATTGTTGGGAAACATGTGGCTGTTGGGTCGGGATCTGCTTTCTTAGTTTTAACTGAATGTCGTAGCATTTGTTGGAAACTCCTAGCTTTTAACTGCCTTTCATTGTCTCTATTATTTGCCTGGAAGTGAAGTATAAAGTGAAATATATGTAATGTATAGATTAGAAAATTAAATGCAGGAACTCAAGAACAATGTATCCTAACAAATGATCATATCCATGCATCACAACGAAACAGACTACACAATAAATCAGAAATAACAACAAACATCGATGAGTTTAGTGCTACTACGAATACGATACAATCAAAGAAGAGAAAATAAAAAACAAGACCTCGGAGTCTCATAGACAAACTAACGAATACGAGGCTCTCTCAATCCTGCAACCACACTCACAAGCGCCTATGATGGAGGCATCTGAAGAACTATCGATTTACTTCGATGGAGGTGGAGAGAGGAAAGGAATTATGGTGGGAATGGTTGGAATTCAAAGGATTGTAGTCGGAATGGTAGGAAGTGGAGTTGAGGGCAATGGAGGCAGTGTCACCTTGGGGAGTGTAGGCTGGGTGGGCAGGGTTGGATTTGGGAGAGGAGGCAATCTGGGCTTTGGCAGAGTTGGTTGAGTTGGCAGGGTTGGCAATGAAGTAGTGGGCTGAGGAAGAAGTGTACTTGTAGGTAAAGTTAGTAATGAAGGCAATGGAGGCAATTTAGCCTTAAGCAGAGGTGGAATTGTGGGCAGTACTGGCGGTGGTGCCGCTGGTGTGTCCAAAAGATGGCGAGCTGTAAGGCTCATATCAAAGCTTGATAGTGGTACTGCTACAAGCAAAGAAAACATTGAGCAATAGTGCTTAAGAGCCATATTTAGAACTACAATAAGAGGAAGCTTTTGATTGACTTCTTGTGGAGAACAGAGTACTTGTTTGCTCTTTGAATTAGATGTGTAGATTTTAATGAAATAAAAAATTATATCTATATACTACAAATTTATTATTATCATTGTTAATAGTATGAAAACTGAAGTACTCTACTCGGTTTAATTACAACTACTTTTATCAATCCAATATTGGTGTCATCAAGTAGTTATGCCAAATGACTTCTTTGTAAATGCTGACAATTTTTATCAAAAAATTTATTTACTTGTTGATGCAGCCATGCAGCAAGCCCTCTGTTGTGCCTAGCTTAGTGCCTTTTAACCTGTTGAAAGTCCACAAAGACTCCCCAGGCTTAGGATTAAATTTACTTGGAGGACCATGGACTACAAAAGAAAGCATGACATAATCTACTCATCAACTTGTTGGGGATTTTGATCAAGTTCAAGCGCATAAATTGAGGTACAGGTTTTCCTTCAATAACAAAAAAACCTAGGATGTAATGGGCGTATCACATTTCCTTCAATAATGCATAGAACTACTATAAATCATTAAGTTGATACGTGGATAAGGTGAAATATCTATTATATCCTAAACTTTTCTTACTACTATATATTTAATTTTTTGCTCTTATGTTCTGTGATAGATCAGTAGATAATTTTTTTTAATTTAGCTGCTTTTGATTAAACTACATATCTGAAGAAAATTCTTTCTTTTAACATATATATATATATATATACACACACAGACACATACACACTTACAGAGCTAGCGAGTATGGATATTCGAACCTTCTGGATTGTAGTTGATAGACTTTGTAATAACTCTGCTGTATTTTGATATAAGATTTTTGGTTAAAGCTGTCATGTCTCATTTGATTTTATATTTCATGTTCTTTGACTAAAATTGTGAACTACACAGAGGCATTCCAAATTTTGCTATTCTGTTTTCGTAGTTTTAACTGACTAGTGTAACACTTTTTAGAAACTCGTAGCTTTTATATATATCAAGTTAAAATATTGCAGGTTCTAACTTAACCAACAAATCGTGCATTCAAAACTGTATTAAAATTTTATAATTCGTCCGTTGACTCCATTCTTCCAGTCAAATTAAGAGAATGCTTGTACATGTTATTTCTTTAATTGCCTTTCGTTGTCTTTATTATTTGCCTGGAAGTGAAATATATGTAATGCATAGATTAGAAAATTAAATGCAGTAACTCAAGAACAATGTATCCTAACAAATGATCATGTCCATGCATTACAACAAAACCGACTACATAATAAATCAAAAATAACAACAAACATCGATGAGTTTAGTGCGACTACGAATACATTACAATCAAATAAGGGAAAATAAAAAACAAGACGTCGGAATCTCATAGACAAAACTAATGACTACGAGGCTCTCTCAACCCTGCAACCACACTCACAAGTACCTATGATGGAGGCGTCTTAAGAACTACTGATTTACTTCGATGGAGGTGGAGAGAAGAAAGGAATTGTGATGGGAATGGTTGGAATTGAAGGTATTGTAGTAGGAATGGTAGGAAATGGGGTTGAAGGCAATGGAGGCAGTGTCACCTTGGGGAGTGTAGGCTGGGTGGGCAGGGTTGGATTTGGGAGAGGAGGCAATGTGGGCTTTGGAAGAGTTGGTTGAGTTGGCAGGGTTGGCAATGGAATGGTGGGCTGAGGAGGAAGTGTAGCTGTAGGTAAAGTTGGTAATGAGGGCAATGGAGGCAATGTGGCCTTAGGCAGAGGTGGAATTGTGGGCAGTACTGGCGGTGGTGCCGCTGGTGTGTCCAAAAGATGGCGAGCTGCAAGGCTCATATCAAAGTTTGATAGTGATACTGCTACAAGCAAAGATAACATTAAGCAATAGTGCTTAAGAGCCATATTTAGAACTAGAATAAGAGGAAGCTTTTGATTGACTTGTGGAGAACAGAGTACTTGTTTGCTCTTTGACTTAGACAATCAATAGCTATTTATAGAGAAATAAAGGCTGAGGGGTTAATGGAGTTCGATGAAATGTGGTTGGAAAAGCGTTGAGATGAAGAACTGGTTAGCTTACCTCCTCACACCTAGACTCGTTGCTTGTAAAACTCGACGTTTTGAGGGACGATGCAGGCAACTTAACATGGAGAACAAGTATAGGTGGCTCTGTCTTTGACTCTTTGAAAAATGAATTTTTCTTTGCTGGAGCAGTAGAGTTCTTTACGATTACCTTTGTTAAACTACCATGTTATTGAACTCCAGATCCATGATTAGAGCTTCAATTTTGTTCTAGGTGGTTAACCTGCTTTATTAATCAATTATGTAGGAGAAAACGTTGACTCGATTCATTGTTAAATGTTAGTTATCGGCCCAATTTGCAAATTAAAAAAATTAAAAATTAAAAATAAAAGAGGAAACGTAATAGACAAATGTTATTTATCCAAGCCTAAGAACCCAAACCATACACCATTATGTTTGTTCCTCGAGTACAGTCATATTTCGCCTTTGGGGTACACTGTACTTTTAGTCCAAATTAACATTAATTAGCGGGCCAACAACCTTTTGATTTTGATTTGGTCAAACCATTAATACGGATTTGATTTAAGATCTATTATTAATTCCATAATATTACGAATCAATATGTTAATTAAGTTTTCAAAATAAATTGTAAAATGATATATGATATACAGTGTTGGACTTTAGTGGGGGCCCGGCTTGGATTTCTGGGCAAAAAATTTCATGAAATAAGCTCTCTCGTGTTCCCCGGTAGCAGCTCCTGATGAACTGCCCGGAAGGTGAAATATAGAGTCCCTATATCCTTGTGGTTAGCGGAAAACAGCCATCGGACCGGATTTGTCATGATTCTTTCGATTCTCATTCTTGTTGAGGTAGCCCTGTCCTGTCCTGCATGTGTCTATGTACGCACTAGGCAGCCTAGTTAGTTAGCCAACGTTTCTTTCTATTGGATACAAGTTTGTGCAGGATTTAACACTGGCACTGATGTTTTTGAGGCCGCACCCTTTGTTTAGCGATGTTCCAGCGCTGGATGAAGACAAGATATTAGAAGAAGATCTACAGAGGAGGATGATTGAAAATTGTCCAATAGACGAGGTGAAGGAGATTTCTGGTTCTGATCACATGCCCATGTTTTCCGAACCGAAGAAACTGTATTCTTGCCTGCTTGACATAACTGAGAAATACCCTTAATTTAAAGCTCCATAGTTTAAAGAAATTCAGCTACCGTTTGCAAACAACCATAGTGATGATATATCAACGCGAAACTGTTTTGAATAATTTTGGGAAATTATGCTTATCAAATGTTAAAAACTTATTTAAACATTATCACGTCGCACCGACTCTTCAGCTCATTATATATTTAAAATATAAATTTATTTTTACTTATAATATATGACTTGTTTAAACTTTCATTGCATTACAATATTCTATTAATGTTTTCAATCTAAATTTTAATAGTTATTATAATGAACAATTCTATTTATCTCAAATTTGTTTTTTAAATAATGTTAATTTTATAAAATATTGTCAGTTAGATAGTGTGATAATATAATGAATGATATAATAATTTTAAATTAATAGCACAATATTTGGAATCCATGATTCACCCTATTATGATCTATGATAATATCAGTTCTTACTTAAGAAATTAAAATAGTTAAACTAATGATAATAGTGCTACTTTGGTGATTATTAAAATAATCAAATAATAATGTGAAATTAGTATTAATATAAATGAAAAATTATATTTTATACTATATGTTTTTATTTTATGTTATGTTTAATTTATTAAAAATTATGTTATTTTAATTATATGACCCATTTGGTATCCATAGTCTTTATATTCAATGCAAAAAATTAATGATTAAAATTTTTAATATCTAAATTTATTTATTCGTCCCATTTTCTTGTATATATAAAATATTTTATATTTTTTTAAAGAGAATTTTATATGTATACAATAAATATTGTATTCTTTTTCTTGCTATCATATGCAGTCATCATAATACAAAATTGAATCTTCCCATTTACATTATGCAGTTTCTTCATCACAGCCGTATGAACCTCTCTTGATGCAACTTCATGTGTTATTGAACTTGTATAATAAGTTCCAAAGCTGATCAAACTAAAAATTTCTACTGGTTTTCAATTGACATGAAATAAGACAATTATAAAATATAATATTTCTACTAGGTTTTGTTAAAAAATTTATAGATAATAAAATTATTAGAGAAAAATGAATATAATAGTTTTTGTATACGTATAACACTCTCTTGAAAAATAAAATATAAAATATTTTTTTATATACAAGAAAATGGGACGAATAAATAAATTTAGATATAAGAAATTTTAATAAATAATTTTTTAGATTGAACGTAAAGGTTACGGATGTCAAATGAGTCATAAAATTAAAATGATAGAATTTTTGAAAGTTTTGAAGCCACGAACTCAGTTACAAATAATAAAACTAAAGTAGTTATATCTAAGATAACAAATAAAACTGTAAAAGTGCACAAAAAAACTTTTATATGGTTAAGCTATAATCAACCTATATCCATGGGCAGCCAAGCGACAATTTACTATGTTGTTTATGCTTACAAGGCCTAGGACTTCACAGTTGGAGAACACCCCCTTCTCTCAGACTCACCTATCTTATATAAACCACGTTTTCTCTCTAAAAACTTTAATCGTAGTAAACCAGTTCCCTAAGATTTTGCTGCACTTCAACCCAATAGTTCAAGTCCCTCTCAAACTGTTATACAATTTCCCAATGAGATATTCAATACCTATTGTATATCTACAAACATGATAAGAGATAGAAACTATCGCTACTTAAGCTAACAAAATAAAAGTCCTCTAATCGAACTTAAAAGCTTGCACATAAAAATTGCTAGACATAGAATAGAACTCTTCTTTTTCTTATAAGACACGTCCAGCAGGCAATCCTTGTTGCATAAGGATTCTTCAAGATCTTGTACATATCATCTAAGGACCTCGATATCTTGAAGACTAGGAAAGTAATATCACATTAGGATATTCAATGAAGAATCATGATCGTAATCTTCTCTAATGCTAGATAAAATAAAATACTTTCCAAAAATGAAATAATTTTCTCGAAATAATTTGGTTCTAGTGATGTCAATAATGGTGGTGTGCTGTTGGTGATAACTGTTCTAGTGATGAATCTGATATTTTGTTCAATATATCTAGATATGTGTAGATTTTAATGAAATAAAAAATGATATCTATATACTACAACTTTATTATTATCATTGTTAATAGTATGAAAACTGCAGTACTCTACTCGGTTTAACCACAAACTACTTTTATCAATCCAATATTGGTGTTATCAAGTAGTTATGCCAAATGATTTCTTTGCAAATACTGACTATTTTTTATCAAAAATGTATTTACTTGTTGATGCAGCCATGCAGCACGCCCTCTGTTGTGCCTAGCTTAGTGCCTTTTAACCAGTTGAAAGTCCACAAAGACTCCCCAGGCTTAGGATTAAATTTACTTGGGGGACCATGGACTAAAGAAAGCATGACATAATCTACTCATCAACTTGTTGGGGATTTTGATCAAGTTCAAGCGCATAAATTGAGGTACAGGTTTTCCTTCAATAACAAAAAAACCTAGGATGTAATGGGCGTATCACATTTCCTTCAATAATGCATAGAACTACTATAAATCATTTAGTTGATACGTGGATAAGATGATATATCTATTATATCCTAAACTTGTCTTACTACTATATATTTAATTTCTTTCTCTTATGTTCTGTGATAGACCAGTAGATAGTTTTTTTTTTTAATTTAGCTGCTTTTGATTAAACTACATATCTGAAGAAAATTCTTTCTTTTAACATATATATATACACACACAGACACACACACACTTACAGAGCTAGCGAGTATGGATATTCGAACCTTTTGGATTGTAGTTGATAGACTTTGTAATAACTCTGCTGTATTTTGATATAAGATTTTTGGTTAAAGCTGTCATGTCTCATTTGATTTTATATTTCATGGTCTTTGACTAAAATTGTGAACTACACAGAGGCATTCCAAATTTTGCTATTCTGTTTTCGTAGTTTTAACCGAATAGTGTAACATTTTTTTAGAAACTCGTAGCTTTTATATATATCAAGTTAACATATTGCAGGTTCTAACTTAACCAACAAATCATGCGTTCAAAACTGTATTAAAATATTATAATTCGTCCGTTGACTCCATTCTTCCAGTCAAATTAAGAGAATGCTTGTAAGTTATTTCTTTAATTGCCTTTCGTTGTCTTTATTATTTGCCTGGAAGTGAAATACATGTAATGCATAGATTAGAAAATTAAATGCAGGAACTTAAGAACAATGTATCCTAACAAATGGTCATGTCCATGCATTACAACAAAACCGACTACACAATAAATCAGAAATAACAACAAACATCGATGAGTTTAGTGCGACTAAGAATACAATACAATCAAAGAAGGGAAAATAAAAAACAAGACCTCGGAGTCTCATAAACAAAACTAATGACTACGAGGCTCTCTCAACCCTGCAACCACACTCACAAGCACCTATGATGGAGGCGTCTTAAGAGCTACCGATTTACTTCGATGGAGGTGGAGAGAAGAAAGGAATTGTGGTGGGAATGGTTGGAATTGAAGGGATTGTAGTCGGAATGGTAGGAAGTGGGGTTGAAGGCAATGGAGGCAGTGTCACCTTGGGGAGTGTAGGCTGGGTGGGCAGGGTTGGATTTGGGAGAGGAGGCAATGTGGGCTTTGGAAGAGTTGGTTGAGTTGGCAGGGTTGGCAATGGAGTAGTGGGCAGAGGAGGAAGTGTAGCGGTAGGTAAAGTTGGTAATGAGGGCAATGGAGGCAATGTGGCCTTAGGCAGAGGTGGAATTGTGGGCAGTACTGGCGGTGGTGCCGCTGGTGTGTCCAAAAGATGGCGAGCTGCAAGGCTCATATCAAAACTTGATAGTGATACTGCTACAAGCAAAGATAACATTAAGCAATAGTGCTTAAGAGCCATATTTAGAACTAGAATAAGAGGAAGCTTTTGATTGACTTGTGGAGAACAGAGTACTTGTTTGCTCTTCGAATTAGACAATCAATAGCTATTTATAGAGAAAAAAATGCCGAAGGGTTAATGGAGTTTGATGAAATGTAGTTGGAAAAGCGTTGAGATGAACTGGTTATCTTACCTTCTCACACCTAGACTCATTGCTTGTAAAACTCAACCTTTGAGGGATGATGCGGGCAACTTAGAATAGAAAACAAATTCTAAGTATAGGTTGCTCTATGTCTTTGACTCTTTAAACAAAGAATTTTGCTTTGCTGGAGCAGTTCAAGTTCTTTACAATTACCTTTGTTAAACTACCATGTTATTGAACTCCATATCCATAATTAGAACTTCAATTTTGATATGAGGTAGATAAACTGCTTTGCGTTATTAATCTATTTTGCAGGAGAACACGATTCGATTTATTGTTAAATATTAGTTGTCGGCCCAAACTGCAAATTAAATAATAAAAGAAGAAACGTATAGCCAAATGTCATTTATCCAATGCTATTTTAGATTATAGTTTATTTACCATTAGAGCGTACCTAAGAACCCAAATTATATACAATTATATTTGTTCCTCAAGCAGAGTCATATTTCGCTTTTGGGGTACACTATATTGTTAGTCCAAATTAACATTAATTAGCAGGCCAACAACTTTTAGATTTGGTCAAACCATTGATAAGGATTTGATTTAAGATCTACTATTAATTCCATAATATTACGAATCAACATGTTAGTTAAGTTTTCAAAATAAATTGCAAATGACATTATGTCATACAGTGTTGGACTTTAGTAGAGGCCCGCTTTCCATTTTTGGCCTAAAAAATTAGATAATATTTAACCATGTTGTAAACAGGTAGCCGCTTTACCACTTAGCCACACCACCATTTTCAAGTGTAAGTTCATTGTTGGAAATGAAATTGAAGGACAAATCATTAGTTTCTTGTTCAAATTATATTGGATCAATTGGGCGGTGCTACGCTATAAATAGAAGCCTTTGGACTTGAATGAATTTGTACAAAAATAGAGAGAAATAATAAAGCTCTCGTTCTCTTTCTTTCTTTCAATTCTCATGCTTCTAATTTTTACATTTTCTCCCTTAATTTTTGTTACTTTATTTATTTAATTTATTTCATGTTATGAGTACGACGAAGCACTGTTAGTCTAATATCCTGCATTTATATTTTACAACTATTCTTATGAGTATGCTCTGTGATTGCCACTGAGTTGGATCTTCCACATCAGAAAGTAAGATTAGTTTGTTTGGTTGTTCTGTTGTTCTTCTGTTATAATTGAAGATTATTAAAGCTGACAAATCTAGCATGTGTTCAATTTCTCACTTTTGATGGGAAAGAAGAAAGATATATTCCATGGGCTAGAAATACAAAAAATCATTTGCAATCAATGAACTTTGACATCAGAGAAGGCAATTAGCCATCTTTACAAGAGAAAGCTAAAACTATGACTTTTCTTTTGCATCATTTGATTGAAAAGCTACAGAGTAAATATCTTACTATTGAAGATCCATTGATTTTGTGGAAAAGCTTAGAAGATAGATTTTTCCATCAGAGAGATGTACTACTTCCACAAACTCAACATGATTGGATGAGTCTACGTTTTCAAGACTACAAATCAGTGGCTGGTTATAATTTAGCTTTGTTTAGAATAACTTCATAGTTGAAGTTTTGCGACCAAGAAGTGACAGAATATAATATGATAGACAAGACTTTATCTACATTTCATGCTTCAAACTTGGTTCTTCAGCAAATTTATAGAGAGCGCCATTTCAAGAGATATTCTGATCTGATTACATGGTTGTTGGTTGCTGAGAAGAACAATGAAATTTTGCTTCAGAATCATGAATCACGCCCAACTGGCTTTACACCAATTCTAGTAGTTAATGATACCAACTTCAAAAATAGTAATCGCAATCAAGGGCGTGGAAGAGGTCGTAAAAATTGATCAAGAGGTGGTTATAAATCTTTCAATCATAGACACTACAATGATAACCACCATCAGAAGAATAATAATTCTGAAGATAGAAGATATGGAGCATAAAGGCCTACTAGAGAAGATATATGTCATAAATGTGGTATAAAAGGCCACTGGGCTAGAAACTGTTGCACACATCTAATGGACCTTTACCAATCAACTCTGAGAGATAAAGGGAAGAGAATTGAAACAAATTTTCTTGAAGACTCTGAGCGGGATATCAAACCATTCAAGGCGTTTTCTAATGCACAAAAGAATAATGGAGAATTCTGTTTGGCTGATAGTGCTATAACAAACATAGTACTTCGAGACAAGAAATTTTTCTTGAATTTAACTTTGTTTGAAGCTAAAATAAGTACTATATCAGGATCTGTTGATTTGATTAAAATATCTAGAAAAGTCGACATCTTATTAGCAAGCGGAACCAAGTTACAATCAATAGGCATCATACTATAATAGATCAAGAAGAAATTTGCTTAGCTTTAAAGATATACAACTTAATGGTTATCACATCGAGACCATAAATGAAGAAGATAGAGAATTTCTTTGCATCATTTCTTACACCTTAAGATAGAAGCATATATTACAAAAATTACCTAGTCTATCGTTGGTTGTATTACACATTTATAAAATCAATTGAAGCTCATATAGTTGTGAAGCAAAAGATCATTGACCTAAAGACTTTGATGCTTTGGCACGATTATCTCAGTCATCGTGGATGTACAATAATTAGAAGAATTATTGAAAATTCACGTAGACATCCATTAAAGAACTTGAAGATTCTTCTATCCAATGAAAATATATGCACTGCTTGCTCACATGGGAAACTAGTTATCAAACTATCACCTTTTAAGGTTGGTTTGGAATCTCCATCCTTCTTACAAAGAATTCAATGAAACATATGTGGTCCTATCCATCCACTAAGTGGGCCATTCTGATATTACACGGTTCTAATTGATGTATCTGCTCGATGGTTGTAAGCATTAGAATTTTGCTTACAGTATTTTAGGCCCAATGATGATAACTAGAGACATTAAAATCAGAAGATTACTCTCAGCTGCAGGAATGATACCAAAAAGGGTAGAAAAACCAAGTAGGCTCAGGATTGTTTTGGTACCGATGTGGGAATAGTCAAGACCCCAGGAATTATATCTGCTCGATGCACACACAGATCGACCTTTGTGGTTAGGTCACAGTAGGGCTGGAAGGGGGGCAGGAAGCCCCGAGGAGGCAGTGCCCCCAACCCAAAATAGCGTAAAAAGGGAAAGAACTTTGGAATGGGATTAGGCACCTGTAAGCTAGGGTTGGCAGCTTTAGAGTTAGAGGCGCACACCTCTAGTAAAATGAGTGCTGCTTGTAACATTGCAAGCATGTGCCTTTAGGGTTTCATACCACTAGGGTGTACAAACCCTAGTACTGATTGCAGCATTATGGGCGCGGACCATAAAAAAGAAAAGTGCTGCTTGTAATCTACAGTCCCACATCAAAAAAAGAGCATATTTTGGCCCTTGAGAGGCTTACATAAGGAGAAAGGCCCTAGCTTCGAGAACAAGCAAAAGCATACCTAGGAAATAGTTGGAGAATTCAATCTTCTAGTGATTCCTGCAGTCACGATTCATCCTCCAATAGTGATGAGAGTTAGGTAAGGTTCTGAGGGCCTTTTCTAGTATTTAAATTTTATTTATTTGTAGTTAATTACTATGATTAGCTTAGGTATAATTAGGAGATAATTATGTCATGTTTAGTTTTAGTTTAGTTAATTAGTAGTTAATTGCCATATTCAGCTTAAGATTAGTTTAGTTAATTAGTAGTTAACTGCCATGCTTAGTTTAGGATTAGTTTAATTAATTAGTAGTTAATTGCCATGCTTAGTTTAGGATTATTTTAATTAATTAGTAGTTAATTGCCATATTCAGCTTAAGATTAGTTTAGTTAATTAGTAGTTAATTGCCATGCTTAGTTTAGGATTAGTTTAATTAATTAGTAGTTAATTGCCATGCTTAGTTTAGGATTATTTTAATTAATTAGTAGTTAATTGCCATATTCAGCTTAAGATTAGTTTAGTTAATTAGTAGTTAATTGCCATGCTTAGTTTAGGATTAGTTTAATTAATTAGTAGTTAATTGCCATGCTTAGTTTAGGATTATTTTAATTAATTAGTAGTTAATTGCCATGTTTAGTTTAAGATTAATTAGGTTAATTAGTAGTTAATTGTCATGCTTAGTTTAGGATTAGTTTAGTTAATTAATAGTCTAATTGTGCATGCTAAGCAATTATGTCACACCTCGCACCCAATGGGTACAGAATAGAACAACAACACTCATCCAAGACAATCTCAAAGAAAACGAGGGCTATTAAATTTAAAAGTTTCCTAAAAATCTGATGTCCCTATAATATCCAACTACAATATATACTATCACACCTTAATACAGCTTACAAGGAATTAATTTATTTACTTGCACAGAAAATAGTAACATTGTAGCGGATCAGAGATTGCAAAGGGAATACGGTCGTCGCTATACCAAAATTCTTCCATAGTCTTTAACTAGTTGATTACCTGAGGTACACAATAGACTAGTAGGTATAAAACTCAGTAAGCAGCTAGAATTAAGAAAGATTGGCGTAACACACAAACTGAAACAATTAATGAAGATAACAAATTCAGAATATAGCTACTATTCAATACTTATCCCATAAGTCACCAATTATTATTCATTACTTGGTTTACAAGCACACAGTTACTTGATCTGGAAGTAAGAAATTACTGTACGACTTATAGCATTCACACTCTTGCGCCATGGGACTCATGCCGAGGTGCCAAGTCTCTGGGGCATTTACTCTTCTGGAATATAAATCGGCGCTCTTGCGCTAATTAGTTGGCTCGACTGCGCCTACTTTTTGCCCAATTCTCTTTAAGCCGATTACAGGCGCGCTCCTGCGCAACGCTAATGGTGCTCTTGCGCCAATTATGTATTTTAGCCTGTAACTTTGGCTCATTTCTATCCTTGCACAAGTTCACCAATGTCTTTTCTAGGCCCTTTAAATCATACAAACATATACACAATATGCCCATCTCATTACACACACATTTCTTAGGCAATTCATATCATGTACACACATACACAATATATAATCATATGTACATATCATTAATTCAAATATGCCTCTTTTAGGCTAGGTTCTTATCACACATTCACACATTACTATACCCACAATTACACATGTGCACATCTCATTTATTCGAATATCCATAGCCAACACATCATATATGGGTAACATACTTTTCACAATTTCACATAACCATAAGAACACATATATCACACATTATCGCAACTGTACATGAATCCTTATTCACAATCAATCCTTTGCCTTAAAGAGCCTTAAGACCCACACACACTAATCATATAATCACAATTAATCACATGAAACCTTAGGGATACATGTATCACACATAATCACATATATTAACATATTGGAAGCTAGCCCATTATCCGATTTTGGACTTCAAGAGGTGGCCCAACCATTGCCACTTTGTGTCCTCATGGTTTTGTTTTTGGAACCTCAAGAGGTGGCCTATGGCACTTTGCGTTCCGAAACACGTCCACCAACTTTTAGACACATAATCACATATCAACAGCTTTGTTTTCGGAACCTCAAGAGGTGGCTCGTGGCACTTTGTGTTCTGAAACGTGTCCACTAACTTTGGGTGGACACTTCCACAACCCAACCCATAACGCGGCTACTAGCTCCACAAGCATGTGTCACTTTGCAGTCTAGAACCCTCAAGAGGTGACCCACATGCATTAATTACACAATAAACATTCCATGTTTCCCTAAGGTTTTAGTATTGTAAATTCATATTTCATATGTATTTTCGCATGTGACACTTTGCATTTTGTGTGACACTTTGTATTTTGTGTGGCACTTTGCAGTCGTTGTGACTCCTAAGAGGTAGCTCACACACACAATCTTAAGAAGTGTCCCTCCATGCACAATCACATAATGAGTACTCAAAAATTTGGCATGCTTTTCACATTCATAATATTGCATTTCAATTCCGTAATTAAGGCTCTAATTAGGCTTCTCATTAATCACGTTGTATCATTATCAATATCATGAATTCATAATTCACCTCGTATAACATAAACTCAAAATCGGATTTTCTATCCATCACAACACATCAATGCACTTATATTGACATTGTATCTAACAAAGTTTCACTCACATTTCCATTCACAACACATTAGTGGTAGTTCTAATCATCATATAACATATACATTCATACACAATAAGCAAACACATCTCATTGTAATTATATACATCTATAGAGTCCTCAGAAAAAGGGGTACTTACCTGAATACTTCACTCCTTGACTTGGATTTCCACCTAGAAATCATTAAATCTCTTTAAGTTTAGTTACACTTACTTAACCAATAACGTCATAGTAAATTCACTAGTCTACACATATGGGTTGGATAGTTATAGTAAAAGGGTACGTACTCCAATTATCACCAAATTTCATGGGACTCAAGTATACACACATATTATACCCCATGAATTTTATTGAGTCAAAATAAGTTCATGTACCCCTTGAAAACCCTTAATTTCATTCACACAGTAAACCTGTCTACAGACCTCTCAACTAAACAGTGCAACTTTGAAGAGTTATATAAAATTCTACAATACTCAAATCACTACCAAACTTTCAGTCTAGAAGTCGACATATATAAGAGTTGTTCCACCAAAAATCATGATTTTCTAAGGAGCTTAAGTTGGTCAAACAAAATTTACTTCACATACTGTATTCTAGAAATTGACTTTCTTAGTTCTATAAGTCCAAATTTGAAAATTCACAACAATTCATACACAACTCCAAAAATCATAAAACTTGACAATCAATTAGAAAACGTATCTAAGGATTTACATATCAAAATTCAGAGAGTTTTATGAAGATTTGTCCCCTTAATTTGAATTCATTCTCCCTGCTCTACTTTAAAACAGGGGAATTCACAATTTCAAACCAGAATTCAAAAATTCATTATAATTCACATACTACGAATTATCAAGTGCTTCAAAATTTTGTACAATCCTTAATGTGTCTAGTTTACCATATAAAAATTTCAGAGTCAGCAAACAACCATGGAATTTATGGGAATTTTCAGACTTAGCACTGTTCAAAAACATAACTCTGCAGAATTCAAACTCAAACCTTCTTTCTACTTCTCTAACATCATTCAGTCCTCTTAAATCCATCATATCTCATCTTAATTTATGTTTTCTAATTGTTTTCAGATCATGCATAGCAAGTAATACTATCACTGATGCTATTTCTTAACTAATTCCATTCCAACTTCAAGAGAAAACACAAGAAATGGAAGGACAGAGTAGAATTTCCTTTGTTACTTCAACAACCCTTAATTTCCTTCTTGAATCCTTAGCCAATTAAGGAAAAGAGTGAGAGAGAGAGAAAGAGGCAAGAGAAGGGCTGACGGTTTGGAGCAAAAAGGGGGAGGAAATCAGTTTCTAGAGTCTACCCCCTATTTATATAAAAACAACACAAAAACTCCATCAACCCTTCAACTTTCTTAGCTTTTCATTTAAACCCTTCCATTTCTCATCTAATTTTATCTCACTCCATATAAATATACATACTTCATAATGCTAATAATACACATTTTACAATATATATATAAGTTAAACTTACCAATTTGGAGTGTCACAAATTAATCTTATAATTAGGTAGTCAATGATTATGCCATTATTAGATTCAGTTACAATAAAGAATGTGATGATTAGTAGCCAATTATGTGATCACCAATCATATATGATTCGATTAATGATCAATGTCATGTCTAATTTTCTATTTATTTAATTATGCTTACCAATATTTGTATTTGTTGATAAAGGGATTAATTTAAGAGCCTTCCATTTTGTAAATAATTTACTTTTTATTGCAATTACGAGAAAATTGTTGTAATCCTCAATCCTTTCCCTCATGTTTAACAGAAATGTAATCAATTCTCCTCTCTCTTTCTATGTATGTATATAAACTGCCAACACCTCACATATAATAAATAGATAAAAGTGGTTGTGTGCATAATAAGACTCAGGATCCAGAGAGGGTAACATTGGTGATTTTAGAATCCAGAACTCAATAAACCTATAGTGGAGGCCAGATTAACTTTCGAGCGGGTGTAACCCATATTTAACTTTCCAAACTCATCTCTAATGTGTGTGATAGGCAGTTAGGTTCGAAGTTAGGGATCTGCTACCGTCATCCAATTTTTTTCATGGTTATTTACGCAGGTGGCGACTCTGACTCATTCTCTAGGCCTCGTCTTCATGACGATAATTCTATACGACCCTTCAGGCGTTGGAAGGGGAGCTCGTGCAGGGAATCGGGTGCGAGTGCGATTGCTCACAATGGTCACATGTCTACTTGTTTTCTACTTGCAATGTTGCTTTTGCTAGATTACTTGTGCAGATTATGAAGTTATGAGCTTAATTCCCAGATTATCTAATAAAGTCTATATGTCTTGATAATGCTGGTGAACTTACATTGAAGACTTTTGATAATTATTACATATTAGTAAGAATAGATATTGAGCATCCAGCTCCGCACATTCATATACAAAATGGCCTAGCAGAGTCACTTATCAAACGTCTCTAAGTAGTTGCAATAACTTTATTATTACAAACGCACTTACCAACTTCTACTTGGGGACATGCTGTTTTACATGCTGCAACGTTAATTCGATTATGACCCATTGCATATCATCAGTACTTACCATTAAAACTTGTGTTTGGTCATCAGCCTGACATATCTCATTTAAGAACTTTTTGCTGTGTTGTACAAGTTTGCATTGCTCCCTCGTAACAAACTAAAATGGGAGCCCAACAACATTTACGAATTTATGTTGGATTTGACTCCCATATATTATCAGATATCTGGAGCCTTTGACAGGTGATTTATTTACTACAAAATTTGTAGATTACGACTTTGATGAGACTGTTTTTCCACCATTAGGGGAAAGAAAGGTCCTTGAAGAAAGGCAGAAAAAGTCTATTGAAACTAAGGAAGAACTTTCATAGAAAATGACATCATTGTCTCATCTGGATCCTCGTACTAGTCAATGTGAGAATGAAATACAAAGAATAACTCAGCTTCAGAAGATTGGTAATCAAATGCTAGGTGCATTTATTGATTCTACAAAAGTAATAAAATCTTATAGTCCAGCTGCGAATACACTAGCCAAGATTCCTGTTGCCACTGAATTGTCTACTTAAAAAGCTTTGGATAATTTGTCTAGTCCTCGTTTGAAACATGGAAGACCACTTTACTCCAAAGATTCTATTCCTAGAAAGAGGAAATCGAATTCCACGTTTGCCAAAGAAAATGGCGTAGGGGAGACATCAGGCAATGTCCAAGTAAAGACATTAGCCAACGAAAATATCCTAGAAGAGACATCAGGCAATGTCTTAGAACAGACATCAGGCCTTGAAATGACACAAGTCCTAAAAATGACTTAAGCTTTCGAGGAAGCTAAAGCTCTTGTCCTTGAAGAAACAAACAAAGAGGCTAAAGCATTTGATGAAGCTAAAGTCATTGATGAGACTAATAGAGAAAATTCTATAAATTTTAAGACGTGGAATCAAGATGAGATGATCCTTGATGAGTTCTTCTCATTTGCAGTAGCCACTGAAATCATGAATGATCTAAACCATGCAATGTTGATGAATGCAGACAAAGACATGATTGGCCCAAATGGAAATAAGTAACCTCAGTTGAATTGGCTTTTAGTCTAGACACCTATAGAGATGTCAAACCCGTTGGATACAAATAGGTCTTCACGAGAAAAAGAAATAAAAAAAATGAAATTGTCAGAGATAAGGCTAAACTTATGGCATAGGGTTTCTCGTAGTGAACTAGAATTGATTTTGGTGAAACATATTTACTTGTTGTGGATGCAGTCACATTCATGTGTTTGATTAGCTTATCATTCACTGAAGAACTTGACATGTATCTCATAGATGTTATGATTGCATATTTATACGGTATATCGGATATTGATATTTGCATAAAGATTCCTTGAGGTTTCAGATTGCCTGAAACAAATGCAACAAATCTAAGAGACATATATTTAATCAAACTAAAGAGATCTTTATCTAGGTTGAAACAATTTGGACGTATCTGTTACAATCGTCTAAGTTAGTATCTTATAAAAGAGCGATATATCAATTATCCTATATGCCCATATGTATTGTGGCTATATATGTTGATGATATGAATCTGATTTGGACTTCTAAAGAACTCATAAAGATTGTTGAATACTTGAAACGTGAATTTGAAATGAAGGATCTTGGTAAAACAAGATATTGCCTCGACTTCAGATTGAGCACAATACAAATAGAATTCTTGTTCATCAATCAACCTACGCTGAGAAGATATTGAAACAATTCAACATGGATAAACTTATACATTGAGTACTCCTATGATTGTTCGGTCTTTAGATCTTAAAAAGGATCCATTTCGTGTGAGAGAAGAGGGTGGGAAGATACTCGATCTTGAATTATCCTATCTTAATGCAATAGGTGCTTTATTATATTTGGCATAATGTACAAGATTAGATATTGCTTTTGCTATAATCTACTAGCAAGATTCAGTTCTACATTGATTAGAAGACATTGGAATGGTTAAACATGTTTTTCGTTATCTTCTTGGAACAACAGATTTGGGTTTGTTTTAGTCAAAGAACTCCACTAAAAATCATGGATTGGTTGGTTATGTAAACGTTGTATACCTATCAGATCCTTACAAGGCTTGTTCTCAAACGGGATATGTTTATATGAGTAATTGAACAACAATCTCATGGCGATCTACAAAACAAATATGAGTAGCTACATCTTCAAATCATTATGAGATTCTTGCATTATATGAAGCTAGTAGAGAATGTGTATGGTTGAGATTTGTCATCTATCATATCTTGAGTTCATGTGGATTTCCATTGATTATGGATACCCCTATAATTATTTATGAAGACAATGCTACTTGTATTGCCCAAGTCAGAGAAGGGTATATCAAAAGTGACAGAACCAAATGCATTTCTCCAAAATTCTTCTATACTCATGAACTTCAAGAAGATAGAATAACCGATGTCAAACAAATATGATCCAATGACAATTAGCGGATCTGTTTACAAAACATTACCTACCTCAACTTTTGAAAAGTTGGTATATGACATAGACATGAGACGACTCAGCAAGATATCAAATTGATCTGGTCACTTGTCACTATCAAGGGGAGTACAAATCAAGGGGAGCAAATGGCAAATGTGCACTGTACTCTTTTTTCCTTGATCAGGTTTTGTCCCTTTGGGTTTTTTTGATAAGGATTTTAACGAGGCAGTTGTAGTCCTACACCACTTTTCAGTTCATTATATAATTATATTTCTTTTCTAAGGTTTTTATTCGACTGGGTTTTTCCTTAGTAAAGTCAAGTATAGTTATCTGAAAATGGTAAAGTATCTAAGGGGGAGTGTTGTAAATAGGTGGCCATTTTCCCACTTAGCCACACCACTATTCTAAGTGTAAGTTCGTTATCGCTCATCATGAATATGGAAATGTAATTGAAAGACAAATCATTAATTTTTTGTTCAAATTATATTGGATCAATTGGTCGGTGCCAGGCTATAAATAGAAGCCTTTGGGCTTGTATGAATTTGTACCAAAATTGAGAGAAATAATAGGGCTCTCGTTCTTTTCTTTCTTTTAATCCTCATGCTTCCAATTTTTACACTTTCCCACTTAATTTTTGTTACTTTATTTAATTAGTTTATTTCAAACCACAAGTTAACTAAAAAATTCGGTAGTGGTGGTAAATGATCTATCAGCCTATTAGCTCGTAATGGTCTTGATGGGCCTGAACATCTATTCGATAGTCCTCCCAGTAATATATACTTTAGAGTGATTCTAATCAGCCCCATTAATAAACTCTTTAACCCCATTTTGAAATTAAATAAGGTTAAATTTGTCAAATATAGACCAATAAATAACGGGATACATAGTATTAATTAATCTCCTTAATTATTTTAGCCTTTAATTACAATTATGAACATGAATTCAAATTATGAACATAATGAATTCATTAAATTAAAGGAAATGGAATTGTGGAAGAGATCATATCTAGAAGGAATAGGGGGAATGTTTTAATGACAGCAAATATAATCTCTAATATTTAAGGAAAAAGAATGTGCTAATTATTATTATTATCTCATGACAATTTTACCCCAGTAAATTTAGGATGTGGGGGCTAAAGAGTTTATTAATGGGGGCTAAATAGAACTACTCTATATATTGTTGTTGTAGTTCCCTTTACACTTTATTACAAAACCTTTCTTCTGAAGTAGATCTATTGTTATACTAAATACCTTTCTTCTAAGTACATCCATTATTATTCTCAATACCTTTCTTTTAAATACATCTATTATTAATAATTGAAGAATTAAAATTTTGCTCCACTTATTTTCATAATTCGAACTTAAATGCATATAACCACAACAAATCTAGTCAATTAGTTTGTCGAAGGATATAATATATCTATATATATCAAATAATTTTGAAAATTGTTATACCATTTAAAATAAAATATTCTATATAACAAAACATTGGTTTATTAACTTTGAATTTATTAGATGAGTTATTTTATAAGGATAAAACTTGTACTAGGAAAAAAATATTAATTTGTTGTGAGATTTATGGTGAGTGTACTTAGAAAGACAGAGATGCATAGAATATTTTATAATTAGATACTTACTGCTTCAAATTTTTTTTAATTCCAGATTATGACCTCAAAAATTTTAATCATTTAGATATCATTTGAAAATATATGTTTTTAAATATTAGAAATTGTAGTTTTAAAATATATTCTTTTTAATAAAATTGACAACCATTTTTCGTATATAATACAATCCACTTGAAGTCTAAGGGGACAAAAAAGAAAAGAAAATGTATTGGTATCATGATTTCTTAGAGTTTCTTTTCATTTATTATTGCATAATCAAAAAGTTACGTTTATTTGATGATTAAGTCTCACTAATGGTTCCTAATTGGCAATATTATATATACAATGAGTGAAGTTAAGTTAAATTATTCAAATTTATACTTTTTAATAAGTTTATCAACACTACATTACTTAATAGAAGGAACAAAGCAATGCAACAATTGAATCTAATATTTGAAAAAAGAAATAAGTTTCGCATGTATGAACAAGCTATGCATAGTTGAGTACAAATTCAATGTAACTACATATACTATTAAAAATATACAAAATAAATATATAAATAAAATTGTAATAAGTAAAAAAAAAAATCTAATTAACATGATTAAAACACAATGAAGCTGGGGTTATAAATTGATTCCCCGATTCTAGTACTTTCTAAGGGTGTATATGCTAGTCGCCAAACTGACCCGGCCCGCACGACCTGTTAGGGGGGTCGAGTGACGAGAGGAATTTCGAGCATATCGAGTGAAGAAGGAAGATAATCCATATTATCGGATTGGAGGTTGGGTAATTTGAAAACCGTGGAAAATAGCCGAACTGAGGAGGAATTTGTGTTGTATAAAAATAAATATATGTGGCAGCTTCTTATTGGTAAAAGAAATTAAATTCTATACATTACATACACCCTAACATCTATACTTAAAAAAAAAATCTGTAAATAAGGAATCCACCGAGCATGCATTCTACTAATAGTTTTCAGTGAATTTAGAAATTGCAAAGAATGGTGATCAATATGGAGGACAACCTCTTGATGTAGTAGGCAGTGCACCCAATGTTGCAATACCCTCACAATGGCCAATAATTCTTGCTCATATGTGGGCCACTTTTGCCTCACTTCACTGAACTTCTCATAGAAATATTCTACACGTTTGCCACTTTGAAATAAAACTACTCCAATACCCTTCACACAAGCATCAGTTTTAACTTGAAAGGGTAAATTAAAATCTGATAAATCAAGAATAGGAGCAAAGCATTGCTCTGATCAAAGTAAAGTTATTTTCTTGTTCTATTCCCTATGTAAGTCGATCTTATTTCAAACATCTATCAAAGGTGCGACAATGGTACTAAAATTTTTAATAAACCATTTGTAGAAAGTTGCCAAGCCATGGAAACTTCTTACCTCAGAGATTGTTCTTGGAATCGGCCACTCTTTTATGGTTTTCGCCTTTTGTTCATCAACCTGCAAAGCTTAATTGGTAATTACAAATCCTAGAAATACTAACTTGCTGGTACAAAAATCACACTTCTTCAAATTAAGATAGAGTTGGTTTGCGTGAAGAGCCTCTATAATTAACCTCAGATGCAGCAAATGATCATCCATGCTCTTGTTAAATACTGACATATCATCGAAATAAGCCATTGCCATCTAACCAATAAATGGTTTCTGGATTTGATTCATTAGCTGCATAAAGGTGCTTGGAGCATTACATAACCCGAATGGCATTACTTGCCATTCGTAGAACCCCTCTCGAGTTTTGAAGGCGCGCAGTATTCAACTTATCTCCTGGCCTAATTCGTATATGATGATACCCACTTCTTAGATCCAATTTGCTAAAAACTAAAGAATCCACCAACTTATCTATCATGTCTTCAAAGCGAGGCATTGAAAATCTATATTTTATTGTGATTTTGTTGATGGCTCGGCTGTCTACACACATCTACCATGAGCCATCCTTTTTAGGAATCAAAAGAGCTGGTACAACACGTGGACTTAAGCTTGGCTTCACCAATTTTTTTTTTTTTTGCAACAAATTTTTAATTATTTCTTATAAAGCTTCGTGCTCCTTTGGACTCATTCTATGGTGAGGAAGGTTTGGTAAATTAGCACCTAGAAAAATTGATTTGGTGTTGTATGTCCCAAAGTGGAGGTAAAGAATTTAGTAGCTCACCAATCTAGATATCTACAAATTCATGAAGCAAAGGTTGGACTATTGTGGGAATGCCTTCAATCAATTCTTACTGCTTAGTTTACACAAGAGCCAAAGCTACCCTTTCTTCTTTTAGTTCAGACTTAAATTCCTTCTCAGTCACAGACCACATAACTTTCTTCAAATTTGTCCTTTTAACTACAGTTGGAGCTTGATCTTTAAATGGCATGAGAACTATCTTTTTACCCTTCCAAGTAAAAACATAATAATTCTCTTTTCCTTTGTAAGTAGCATCAACGTCAAACAGCCATGATCTCCCTCATAGAATTTGACATGCATCCATGTCAATTACGTCACGCCAAAGCTTGTCTTGATAAAAGCATCCATGTAGGATGCTTCCCAACAGTGAGTCTAAAAGCCTTCACAGCAGCCCTCAAAATAACCTTCTCGCTACTCCCACTATCAATTATAAGGTCACAAACCTTTCCATGCATAATACAACAAGTCTTAAAAATTACATTTCTTTGAGTATATGAACTTTGTTTTGGTGTAAGCAATATTTTTTGTATGATACATATCAGTTGATCCCCTTCATCACCTTGTACAAATTCAACACCTTCAAACTCGTCTTCCAATCCATCTTCTTGCTTAACACAATTTTCCACTTCAAAATTGTCAATCAAGTTTACAGGCTTACGGGTGGACATTTATTGGACCTATGTCTACGCTGGTTGAATCTAAAACATTTTCCCGGAATTGGTTTGGCATAAGGGTTGTTTTTAGTTAGATAAGTAGCTACTGGCTTACTCACATTCTTCTGTTTCACGGACCAGGTTAGCTATATAGGTTCGTGTTTGGTTTTGAAGGGAGCTCTATGTAGTTTGAACATTGGAAAATTTGGATTCGTAATTACTGGTTTCTCCAAAGCTTCGCTGAGAAGAATAAGCTCTACTAGCACTCTTATGTAACTCCAATTCGGCTCGGTTGGCTAAGCTCATAGCCATAGAAAGAGACTGGATGCTTTTCAACTCTAATTTTTCCTCAAAAGGTTCTCTCCTCCAATAAAACGAGCAACCAATTAAATCTCACTTTCTTCCAGATTATTGCGAGCACTAAGTCTATTAAGTTCATCAATATACTCATCAACAAATCGCATTCCTTGACTACAATTTTGATAATGCTTATATAAAATTTCTTCATAGTCAACTGAGAGATACCTTGCATGCAACAATTGTTTCATGCGAGACCAGGTACGAACTCTGCCCATTTTCCTTCCCTTCTTCTGATATGTTGTAATTGTTCCCACCACCTCCCTTAAGTTTATAATCTATTAATGTAACTTGTTTATCTTCACGAATTTTCATATATTCAAAGAAATTGTCCACAGTCTATACCCAATCAAGGAAATCTTCAATGTGGATCTTACAATGGAAATAAGGAATATCAATTTTGAGATGATACTCTTGAGATCTTTGACTGCATCTATTCCTCCCGCCTTGTGTTTGAACAACCAATCTGGATTCATCCAAGATCTATTATTCAACCTCAACATCAGTTTCATCATCATCCAAATGGGACCTACGGTGATGAATTTCTCTATCATCTGACTCAGAAAACTCATGTGGAGTTAGGTTTTTGTGTCTCAGGGCTCTCCTTCGATCAAGGCTACCTATTGGATGAACACCTTCATCATCAACAAAATCTGCTCTATTCACCTAATTTCTGAGATTCCTATTTGCATCCCTCGAAGCTGCAACCACTTGTCGAAGTTCTCTAGTGAGAAGATCGACCTTCTCCTTGAGGTTTGACTGTGATTCTCATAGATCATTCAAGCTATGATTTGCACCAAGAACATGGTGATTACTACTGTCGGAGTTGGTCATCGAAATCTGGGAGTTAACCAAAGCTTTGATACCACTCTTACGTAGAAATTAATCTGTAGAAATTGAGAAATTGCAGAAACCAGCTAGCTCAAGCTAAACCGGAAAAAGAAATATGCACTGAAAAACAGAGGACTTCCAAAATATCTTTCCAGAATTGCAATTCTTAACTGAAAATCAAATACAATAGCATTTGTCTCACATGAGAAGACTCCTTAGCAATGCACAACGTTTTGGGCAAATGAAAATATTAAGACAAAGGAATTAAACAAATAAAAAATATGCATATGTAACATAGCCATGTCATGAATCAAGTGTCTCTTGCTGCCACTTGGGCATCTCAACACCTAACATTCATCAGACTTCTACAGATGCCATTAGTTCGGAGTCGTATAAATGAAAAGGACAATAAAGGGAACACTCTCTGTCATGTTTGTGCTTCCGTACGTCCTGTCTTTCGTTCCTTATTCCTTGCGATAAACGGAGGCTACATGGAGGCTTTGAACAAAAAAAATGTTACTGTTCGAGACATATTGCTTTGTGGTCCTCCTGATGAACTCAAGGTAAATATTGTAGAAAGAGCTACTCTCCATATATATATTTCCAAGGTCATGTCACATGCATATGCCATCTTAACTTATATATATTTGTCTATGGTAGCTAGTTACAATGTCTCAATATGTGGCATCTACAATAATCAATAGCTCATTTTGCAGCTCACATACCAAAATATGTTCTTTAAATATTAATACTTATCTATTGATAAATATAATAAGATAGGTTCAGTTATGAGGACAACAATGCAGAAATATATATTTAATTACTTGAATCTAATGGTTAAAAGTTGTGTAAAAAATAAGAATCTCTTGAACTTATGTATATATTCAACTAAATAATGATAATCAATATATTGTAGAAAGAACTCAAAGAATTGGACAAAGAGAAAGGCCATGGACAATATCCTTTCGGAGCTATCAGCAAAACTTCAAAACAGAGCAAAAGGTCAACAGCTCAGGGTGACACTGGTGTTAATGAGAAAGTGGGGGAGACATTTTTGTTAATAGCTACACTCATAGCTATAGTAACTTTTACAGCAGCTTTCACAATTCCTGGTGGTTACAAAAATAAAGCAGGCCCGATCCAAGGCACTGCGATTTTAACTAGAAATTCAACTTTTCAAGCATTTATTATAATGGATACGATAGCAGTGATCCTCTCTTTTACTGCTGTCCTCCTCTTCTCTATTACATCAGTGGGCAAGTTCAAATATTCGTATTGGTCATTCAATTCTGCCTTTCTCTTGACCTTTTTAGCCATGGGTGCAATGGTGGTTGCATTAATCACAGGCGCATATGCAGTTTTAGCACCTTCTTCAGAGTTTACCAATGCCATTTGTGTCATTTGCTTGAGCTCCTTTCTTGTAGTGTTTTACGATGCAAGGCAACTCTTCCAGAAAATATTTTAGACCATTCCCACCAAAGTTGTCCTATGACAATAACTCCACTTAAATGACTGGTAGAAGCATTAAATCTCCATCCATGAAATGTTGATGTTGGACTTTTTTTTGGTATTTTATTTATTTTTATGTAATTAATGTATGACTTTATTCGTGTCATTTGATATTTATGATTTTAACTGTGTTCTTCCATATATGTATGGTACTATCACTCTATGAGAAAGTTTTATGACGAGGAAAACTGAAAATCAAGTTATCCTCTTTAACTAATTGCGTATCTATTGTAAAGTCCCGAAAAATTGGAATAATTATATTTTGAATGTCTCATAATTTATATTAATATTTTATTCTATATTAATGTGTATAGAGACATTTGTGTAAATTTATATTTATGTGTATTTTAATATTTGGCAAATGAACTTAATTGATAGGATTGAAAAACTTGGGCTCAAGATTAATTTTCTTGAGCTTAAGCAGTATTTTATTGGACTTGTGTTATATTATTGGGTTGAGTTAAAGTTTTGATTTCCAATATAAGTTGGCTTTGATTGGTATATTATTTTAACATCTCATCTTGATCCATCATTTTAGTGCCATCTTGGCCTGAATATTTTTGGTATCTGAATGCTGCAAATGTCTATGATAATGGATTTATTGGAGATTAAGATCCGGTAGGGAAAGCTCAAGATGGTGTCCATGTGGGTTCTCCATTTGAAGGAAAAACTGAACCATGGGGATCCAACATGTAAATTGAAAACGGGGGATGTGGTAGAGCTCCCCGGCCCCAGCATTACCTGACTAGTCCCTGACAAAGTGTGAGCGAGGTCTGGCTGTGTGAGTTCAGGGCCTCCTGCTACCACCACTGGCAGTAGTATGGTTGGCTAGAGTAGCTAACCCTTCTCTTATTGTCCCATTTTACAGTGTACCATTTAGTATTAATTGTAATGGCCTGGTGCTAGTCAAACCATTCAAAACATGAAAACTTAGAATGAAGTCAATTTCTTCACCATTCAATCGGTATACCAATGTTTCATAAAGTTGCTTCTTCCTCTTCCATTTGTTCGGCTGCCTGAGCAGGTTGCTCCTTTGGGATCGCTAGTTGGTAGTTACGGCTGACTAATGTGTCTTGCTCAGGTGGAAGTGGGATGCCATACCAGGACCTGTTATTGACTTTGGCAACGGGATTTTGTTCCGGTTTCTAGGCTACTCGAGTATAACCTAATAGATTTTAATGCTTTTGTTCCTATATGGTTGTGTTGGGAATCCTAAAAAAGGAGTTTAATTAGAGATGTATTGACACATTCAAACATAGCAATCTATTGGCGGGTGGCTGTTTTAAGGATCAATTTGGGATTGTTGTTGTTTCATAACCAAATTGTAGTCATCTCATTATATCACTGACAAACTTTGTGTTTGTTTACATTTTAGAGAAACAATTTTAAGAAAACGCACATTTTCCAATGCATTTAAATTAATATCAGACACATATTATTTTCAAAGTTCAAAAAAATTTAAAAACAATTAATCATTTTTTCAAAATTTTGAAAATAAAAACTCAAAAAACACAAACAAACATAATTTTTGTTTCGATTTGTTTTCCTAATTTTAAAATAAATTTGAGTTCAGAAAAAATATATTTGCATTTTGCTTGTTTCTTAATTTGTTAAACACTTTCAACAGCCAAGGGGTAGCATACACTTGACAATAAAAAAAATTCAAAGAACTACTAATGTTTGGTATTTTGAATATGGGTGGATCCATCTAATTATTTGAAGACTGGCTAAATGTAATTAAGAGAACTGTGGTGATACAAGAAAATTTTATTAGATTCGGGTAGCTAGGAAACTAAAAATTGCAATGCAGTTGTCAACTAAGAATGATTGCGTCGTAAAGTCGAAATGGCTTCACTCTACCGCCTTCCACTCGTATTGCCCTGGATTGACAAAAGAGACTTTGATTTGAGAACATAACGAACAATATGAAGGCCACTTGGAAAGACAGAAACTTGAGAATACAGACCTCTTACGAGAACTATACTCGTAATGTTCACACTGATGAAGTTACTTGTTTGAAACCGCTTTTCAATACTATACACGCGTTTTTGACCCAATTAAAAATGAAACAAGAATCTATGTTTACCGGCACAAATAATATAAAGAAATATAACCAATGTTTATTAGAAAATGCAACTTTTAAGATTTGGGGAGGCGAATAAAATATCCAATTAGGTCTACTTTGTAGGGCTTTTTTTATAGATTAAGAGGTGAGTGTGAGCAAGGACAGATTAGCCAGTTCCCTCCTTATACTTAATAAGGAGGTCTACATATTCATGCTTATCACCCGGGATAATAATAATAATAATAATAAGTTAACTTATTAAGTATCAACGGAAGGGCGTCTCCCAGGGCTTCAGATAGGGGGGAGAGAAGCTTTCAAGAAAGCCCCTACTCCTAACAAGTTGCGGAGTTCTACCTTTTTGGGACTCCGTTGACCAAGATCTGCTTTCATTATATGGGCTCTCTATTTGTTCTCTCCCTATGGCTACGTCTCTACCTCTGTCCACCAAGAAAGGAAATAGACTTTTTTATCCATTCAAGGATTTTATTTTCATTACCGCCTACTGAGGGTAAAAAACACCGCCGCTCTGTTAGATATGCTAAGTTAACACCCCCAAAGTTCAGATAGTAACATCAAAATCCAAAAAATTAACAAACGTCACAAGGCTATTCTAGTCATTTCAATATATGAAACAATAAAATAATAGAAATCTTTATAAAAACCCATCTCTAATAAAAATAAATGAACTTCATCAACAACAAATCCTATTCAAAGTAAAAAAAACAAAACTATAAATCTAAACCCAAATTTTCTTTACAACCAAACACACACTCTGAACCCAAGAAACTGAAACCGGCAAACTGAAGTTATCAACCCAGGAACCTAAACCCAGAAACAAATCCTGAATCTTTTTTTTTCTTTCCTGTTCTTGCCAAACAAACTCTTCCCAGTCAACTTAACCAGGAAGAGAACCCACTTTCAGATTCCGAGTATGCTGAAAAGTTGCAGCTTGAGGAGGCTCTTTTGGCTTCTACATTCGGTTCCAAAATGATAAACTTTCAAACAATTGAAGGAGGTGAGGCCTCTTTGAGCGTCTGTGAGATTTGCGAGGGGAGGAAGGAAAGTTATGAGATGATCGAAATTGAGAGATGCTTTCATTCATATTGTTGTGATTGTATAAGCAAGCATATGACCACCAAGCTCCAGGCTAATATCACCATAGCCACCGATCTAATCAGCCCATCCAGCACCGTCACTATCTTCAACCGCACCGTGACTAATTGATAAGTGTCTATTTATATATCATTTTCATATCAATTCGTCCATGTTTCTTTGCTATATTCCTTGGTATTTTTATGTTTTTGTGTGGTTTTGATGTTTGTAGGAGTTTTGGAGCAACTTGCACAAAAATGGAGTAAAACCCTTCATTTTCACCTCTGCTAGTCAACCATCTTCTCGGATTTAATTGTATTGATATACAATGAACCCGATGACATATCATATACCGTTGAAAAGCTCTCGAAGTCTAATTTTTGGAGAAATTTACGGTTTATGAATCCATTCAGTGTACCGAAAGTTGTAATCAAAACAGTGTGAGAAGTGTAGAAATGTAATTCCACACATCACTGTAGCATGTATAATACGGGACACTGTAGCACGTTACTGTAGCAGAGTATTTAAACACATTTTAGGGTTTTATTTCATAACTTGAAGAGGGGAGAACGTGGAGAGGCTGCAGCTCTGGAATTCTTTCATCTCTTGGAGTTCTTGAAGGAGAAAGGAAGCTTGGAAAGAGGAAGAACTACAATCCAAAGAGAATTACATCAAATTTGCTAAGTTTTTCCCTTCCCTTTCATTTTCTGGAATGTCTCCATGTTGTATTGTATTTACCACGTTCTTAAACATGTGTAACTGAATCTGAATTGGTTGAGGGTGATTTCAAAGCCCTTGATATGGTTTTTGTAAGTTGATTGTGCAAGAATTGTTATCCAATTCTCTAATTGAAGTTGCTTGTATTTTCCCATGTCTAATGCTTATGATTGCTTGCTGATTGTATTTGGGTGGCCAACTGAATATAATCTGGTTTGTCTATTGCTAGACTAGAAATCTTGATCCGTAATTGTCTTGAATTTCTAATCCTTAGTAGCAAAATTGTGATCAGAGATTGCAATTGGAGAATACAACCTAAGTTAAATAATCCGAGCTTGTGTGTTTATTGCTTAGATCAACCTATCTTTCTTATCATAATGCATCCATTGAATTAAATTTAGAGAGCTTGTTCTAGGTTGTTTAATGGATAGAGATTAAATAAAGAGCCTGTTTTATTTAACAACAAAGTAAGGAAAGATTGGGATAACAGAGCTTGTTGTTATCTACGGTTGATAATTTCAATGGTGTAATTGGATGACAATTCTATGATTAATTGCAAATCCATATCTTGTGGCAGAGAAGGATCCCTTAACCAGATTTCTCTCATTGATTTTTCATTCAAATTAACTTCTGTTTTGTTATTCTTAATTTGCATTCTTATTTCATTTAGTTAATCATTCAACAAAACCCCCCCAATTTAGTTTATTGTTGCTGGAAATAACAAATTCAATTAGAATCAATCCTCGTGGGAACGATATCTTACTTATCACTTTATTACTTGTGCGACTAGTATACTTGCTAGTTTCGAACGCATCAAGTTTTTGGCGCCGTTGCCGGGGATTGATTTTCTAATCGATTTGTTATTTTGTTTTCATTGTTGATTCATATTTTCTTTGTTTTTCTTTTCTGATTGTTTGTGTTTAGACAACATGGCAGTAAACTTCTATCAATTCAGTAGCGGATTTGAGCCACAAGTACCATGGAGAGTAAATGAGGTAAGCACTCCGAACATTGAACAACAACTTTCTGAGCTAACCTCTCTTGTGGAAAACATGGCTGTAGGAGATATGCAAAAATCTTATGAATGTGGGATATATTCTACGATGGAGCATCCAATCGACATGTATCCAACTTTACAAGAAGAATATATGGAACAAGCCAATGCCATGGGTGGATTTCCAGGACAAACGAGGCAATGGTATGATCCTTTCTCTAGCACTTACAATGCTGGATGGGAAGATCAACATAATTTCAGTTACTGGAATCATCAACCAATCACTCCAAATGTGATACCAAATCGGCCACAAGGTTTCAATCAACCTAGAGTGCAGCAACCATTTCAAATGCAACCACCACCAATGCCACATCCAGCACCGCAACCAGCTTCAAAAAACTCAGGTATGTCTCTCCAGGATATTGTTAATGCACTTGCCACTAACACAATGCAATTCCAGCAGGAAACTGGGGCAAGTATCCAAAACCTGGCAAATCAAATGGGACAATTGGCTACTAGCATGAGCAAATTGAGGGCCAAGGCTCAGAAAAATTATCTTCTCAAACGGTGATCAATCCAAGAGAGAATGATTGTGCGATAACTTTGCGAAGTGGAGAGCAAATTCGAAATGGAGGGCAAATGGAAACTGGGGCAAGTATCCAAAACCTGACAAAGAAATCACAAATTGATGAAGGAGATGACACCACTTCCACCATGAACAACACATCATCTTCTAAGGTAGATCTTAAACTCAAATTCCTTCTTATGTTACTCCTCCACCATTTCCTAGCAGATTTGCAAAATCAAAGAAGGAGGAACAAGAACAAGAAATCCTGGAAACTTTCTCACAAAATCGAGGTAAATATACCACTTCTGGATGCTATCGAGCAAGTACCTCATTATACAAAATGTCTCAAGGAGTTATGCACCAGCAAAAGAAAGTTAAAAAGAAATGAGAAAGTAAGTGTGGGGGAAGATGTTTCAGCTGTATTGCAAAAGAAAATTCCTCCAAAGTGCAAAGATCCAGCCAAACTTCTATGGTCCTTGAAGTAGAGGATGAGACATCTCCTAATCCAACTCCGATTCTTTGAGGGAGACCATTCTCGAAAACTGTTAGAACCAAGATTGATGTTCATGATGGCACTCTCGTCATAGAGTTTGATGGCAAAATGATCCGTTTCAATATTTTCGAGTCAATGAGGTACCCTAGTAACTTGCATTCTGTTTTTGTAGTTGACATTATTGATTCTTTGCCACAACAATATTTTGAGTTAACTCGCAAGGATGGATTGGAAATGGCTATTAATGAGCTCATAGGGACAGAAAATTTCAAAGAACTAAGAAGGTTGATACAAATGTCCAAAGAAATGGAAGAAGCTATGGCATGCTTAGATAAGACCATAGCCATAACTACAAATAGGTATGATGTTTCATGCATTCATTTTCCTTTATCTAATATGAAACTTCTCTCTTCTGTGATGAAGGCCAATACCGTGGAGCTTAAGTCACTTCCAGATCATTTGAATTATGGATTCTTGGGTGAGAATGATACTTTGCGAGTTACAATGGAAATGGGCCTTGCACGAATACAAGAAGATAAACTCGTTCGAATACTTACAGATCACAAATAGCTATTGAGTGGACAATTGTTGAAATCCAAGGCCCATCCATATGCATTGACCGTATCTTGTTAGAAGAGGGATCCAAGCCCATTAGAGAAGCACAACGGAAATTGGATCCTCCCATGATGGAACCACCGTCGGGCTGAGGACGTTAAACCAAGCGCTTATTGGGAGGCAACCCAATGTTTTTGAAAAATAAATAAAAAAAACGAAAGAAAAATAAAATGAAGGTAATAATGATTGATTTTTGTGTCTCAGAGGAGATTCCTTTCATAGGCCATCAAATTGATCAGTTTTTATCCTCTTTGCCATCTGTCTATTTGTTTTTTATGTTTTTTACTGTTTTTTGACTTTTGTTTCTATTGTATGTTATCTCTTTTATTGTGTTTTAGTTTTCGTTTCTGCTCTTTTCTTTTCCTTCCTTTTTGTTTAATTTGATTGATCCGTACTTTCAAATTCATTTTGTGCAACAGCTTGAGGAAAATCCAAACGGGAGCTGAAGTCAATTGCTCACGATTGAATCGTGCATATCTGGGAGAAGAACAAACTCAATCGCATTATCGGTAATATCTCTCCTTTTCTTCTCTTCAATGGATGCTGATATCTTTCTATCGAACCTTCGTAAATATTTCCCTTCACTTCCTCAAATGCTGTGTTTAAAATTTATAAAGTACGGATGACTAGACTTTGGGCATTGATGCTCCTAAATGTGCCTGCTGATATCCGATGGTTTATCGAAGCCAAGGTGAGATTGTCCGGTGAGCCGGACATTAATCTCGCAAAATACATGCCTGGTCTAGGAAAAGCTACTACGCCAAGAGGCGAAGAGCGAAAAGGTTACAAGTATGTTATAAATGTGCTAGATGGAATTGTAACCAGACTTGTCGTTCATTAGGTTTTGTGTCTAGGAACAGAGAAGAAAAACTTTCGTTTATTAAGAATGGTTTGAGTAATGAGTCGCTGGATAATGTTTTATTAACTCTTGAGTCACATTCTTGTGGACTTGTTCAGCGTGAATTGCTTAATCTATGGACACAATTTCGTGATGAATTGCAGCATCATAGTCTAGGGAATCTGACTAAAAACGACCCTGTTTGCCAGTTTATAAGAAAACTGGATGGAAGCAAATCCCCGACTCATAGAAGGCGTTTCAGCCGTTACTGGACGTAAAACCAGAGGAAGATGTGAGCCACAATCACAACTACTTGTATATTTGAATGTGTGTTGTTGTTATCGAATTTTATTTTCTTCTTATTTCGTTTGATCTGATTATCAATGTTGTCTTTGTGTTTTTGTTGTTTGTTGATTTTGTTTGTTTCAAATTTTAAGTTTTCTTTTTGACAAACAATATGACTACCCCATGTCATAAGCACACGTGGAGACAAGTGCGGAGGTTTCGTCAACCTCTGCCGAAAGTATATCTCCATTTTTCATGCACATGTGAGAGATAAGTGTGGAGGTTTTGTCAACCTCCGCTGAAAGTAATCTATACTTTTCATGCTTCACGTGGGAGACAAGTGTGTAGGTTTTGTCAAACCCCGCCGAAAGCATATCTCATTTTTGTCAAATCTTGGGGCGATAAATCTGCCTCGAGCAACTCCCACCGAAATTATGTCCCCATGTGTCAAATTTGAGAGTTTTACGTGTGTATATATCCATGCTGCATATTTTGCAATGTCATTTTATAACCTGTCTTGCACTTGAATCACATAATACCTAACGCACATTATTATCTTGCACAAGTTTAGAGCACTTTTAGAAATGGAGAAAACACCAATTCGGCGATTCCAAAATATATGCGTATTTTGTGGATCGCAATTTGGTAAAGATGGAGAGTTTACAACAGCAGCTCTTGATCTTGGTAGGACATTCGCTGCGAGGGGTATTCATTTGATTTACGGAGGGGGTAGTCTTGGGTTAATGGGGTGTGTGTCGACAGCTGCATCCTTAGGAGGAAGCAAAGTTCTCGGCATTATCCCTAAACCATTAGCTGTACTAGATATCGTAGGCAACACCATGGGGGAAGAGTTACAGGTTTCTAGTATGCATGAGCGTATTGCACATATGGTCATTAAATCTGATGCATTTATAGCTTTGCCCGGTGGTTATGGTACTTTAGAGGAGATATTTCAAATCACCTCTTGGGCACAGCTAAACATCCATCGGAAACCCATTGGTTTGTTAAATGTCAATAATTTTTTTGATGGTTTGTTGTCTTTTCTTGATCAAGCAGTAGAAAAAAACTTCATCTCACAGTCGGCGAGGCAAATCCTGGTTACAGCTTCAACTGCAGGGGAGTTAATTGACAAATTACAAGCATTCGTCTATTCGCCTGATCCAACAATATCTCGGATAGATTGGTTTGGAGAAGGCAATAAGAGGCGTAAACTGGATTTAACGCTCCATCTGTAATCTCTATCAACTGGTTTGCTTTGTTTTTATTTGCTTTCTTTTTATTGTGTTTATTTGAGTTTTTTTCAGGTTGTTTCTTTTGTCCTAGGTAATATTTTCTAATCTTGGCTTTTAGAGTGGTGGCTTAAAAAGTTCAAGTTCTCTTGAAACGCATTCTGGATTTCTTTAATCCATAATGGCTGAATAAGGAGGCTAACTTCTAAACCTTTTAGACCCATTCTAACTGACTTGTTTGTGTTTGCTGATTTGTTGGACTTTATTATTTTCTGAGTAAGTTTAGTTTTATGTAATTTCGAGTTGTTGTGTGTTTTTGTCTTTATCAGTTTCGGTTCAAAAAAAAAAAAAACATTGTGGAAAAACCTGAGAATGGCAGAATATGGGGTTTTCTTAACTCTTGAAACGCATTCTCTCTCAATAAATCTGTAGTTTGTTTATTTCCTGTTGTTTGAAGTGTCTTGTTTCTTGTTTTGTTCTTTCATAATAAAGGTATATAGGCTGGAACCTTAAGTCTGCGGGCTACTGGTCCTAAGGATTGTTTAAATATACAATCTTGACTCAGGTGTAACAACGCCACGTACCTCTTTTCTTGCATTTTGTGGGTCAATGATAAGATAATGATTGAATGAAGAATAACTCTTGGAAAATGATAAATGATGCATGGATCTGTGTGCTTGAAATGTTTATTGGTTTTCGCTTTGCTTTTGATTCCTTGCGCAACATTGAGCACTGAGCTATTATCACTGAGTTATTTGTTCACTTAGAAAAGTTTATGTAATTTAAATGTTTCTTCAGATTTCAATGAATTCTAGAACTTGTTTGATGGTCACTCAAGGTGAAATCCTAGGCTGTGCAACATTGGGGAAATGATTTAGGCCATCTTTGGCCGTTTGAGCCTTAATAGCCAACCTTGACTGAAATTGATCCCTAGTTACCCCTTTGAGCCTTTGTAAGCTTTTTTCTTTGTTAACTCACGAAAAGATTTCCTAACCTCAAATGAATTTATTCCAAACAGTTTATCCCTTACCTATGAGCATGTAGATCTTTCTCAATTAAATTTTGAGCTATGTTCTGGTTTTGGGAAGTTAGAGGAGGTTGGGATGTGTCATGAGCAATACAAGTGAGTTCTATTGTGTTTAAAAAAAAAAAGAAAAACAGAAAAAAAAACCAATCTGTACTTATCGTCTACGTACTTACACATTGAGGACAATATGTTGTTTAAGTGTGGGGGAGGGGAAGTGTAATATAAAAAAAAGAACAAAAAAAGAACAAAAGAAGAAGAATAAGAGATCTATACCCTTAAGTGTTCTTAAAAAGAATGAAACAACAAAGTGTGGGGGTGTAGTTTTCTTTTGTTTTCTCCAAAAAAAAAAAAAGATTGAGTGTTCTAATAAGTTTGGGGGAGTAACTTGGTGAATTGAAATAAAGTTGTGTTATAGGGTTGAGCTCTACATAGTCTTGAATGATTTATGTGTTTGTGGGTGATTTGAGGCAAATTATTATCCTTTATCATACCTTCACCCAAGCCAAACGTTACAAGCTTAATAAAGTCCTACTTGATCCTTGGTGTTGTGCATGTCTACCTTAGTGGAGAGTGACTTGAAAAGCAGGCCTATGGAGTTCATTTATACACACATCTTCAATATTAAATATGATTCATTTTTATGCATAAACTCATCTGGGTTACAAGTGATTAGTGAGAATGGCTCTACACACACACACTTGAGGAATTGAAGTGAAGCGAAACTAATCTTTGAGATGAAATTCTTGATCAAATGCATTATTTTGAAGTTTTCCTTGGGTTATAATTAAGTACAATCTTTGAGGCCTATTTGCAAGATAAAGCATTTGTGTGTTTTATTTTTTTTGTTGATTCTGTTTCGGTTTAGTTTTATTTCATATTGTCGTAGTTGCTCGAGGACTAGCAAAGTCTAAGTGTGGGGGAATTTGATAAGTGTCTATTTATATATCATTTTCATATCAATTCGTCCATGTTTATTTGCTATATTCCTTGGTATTTTTATGTTTTGGTGTGGTTTTGATGTTTGTAGGAGTTTTGGAGCAACTTGCACAAAAATGGAGTAAACCCTTCATTTTCACCTCTGCTAGTCAACCATCTTCTCGGATTTAATTGTATTGATATACAATGAACCCGATGACATATCATATACCGTTGAAAAGCTCTCGAAGTCTAATTTTTGGAGAAATTTACGGTTTATGAATCCATTCAGTGTACCGAAAGTTGTAATCAAAACAGTGTGAGAAGTGTAGAAATGTAATTTCACACATCACTGTACATGTATAATACGGGACACTGTAGCACGTTACTGTAGCAGAGTATTTAAACACATTTTAGGGTTTTATTTTCATAACTTGAAGAGGGGAGAACGTGGAGGAGGCTGCATCTTTGGATTTCTCTCATCTCTTGAAGTTCTTGAAGGAGATTGAAGGCTTGGAAAGAGGAAGAACTACAAATCCTAAGAGATTTCATCAAATTTGCTAAGTTTTCCCTTTCCCTTTCATTTTCTGGAATTTCTCCATATTGTATTGTATTTGTATTGTGTCTGAATATGTGTAACTAAATCTGAATTGGTTGAGGGTGATTTCAAAGCCCTTGATATGGATTTTGTGAGTTGATTGTGTAAGAAATTGTTATCCAATTCTCTAATTGAAGTTGCTTGTATTTTCCCATATCTAATGCGTATGATTGCTTACTGATTGTATTTGGAATGGCCAACTGAATATAATCTGGTTGTTGTCTATTGCTAGATTAGAAATCTTGATCCGTAATTGTCATGAATTTCCAATCATTAGTAGCAAAATTGTGATCAGAGTTTGCAATTGGAAAATACAACCTAGGTTAAATAATCCGAACTTGTGTGATTATTGCTTAGATCAACCTATCTTTCTCATCGTAATGCTTCCATTGAATTAAACTCAGAGAGCTTGTTCTAGGGTGTTTAATGGATAGAGATTAAATAAAGAGCTTGTTTTATTTAACAACAAAGTAAGGAAAGATTGGGATAACAGAGCTTGTTGTTATCTACGGTTGATAATTTCAATACTGTAATTGGATGATAATTCTATGATTAATTTGCAAATCCATATCTTGTGGTAGAGAAGGATCCCTTAACCAGATTTCCCTCATTGATCTTTTTTTCAAATTAACTTCTGTTTTGTTATTCTTAATTTGCATTCTTATTTCATTTAGTTAATCATTCAACAAAAACCCCCCCATTTAGTTAATTGTGGTTGGAAAATAACAAATTCAGTTAGAATCAATCCTCGTGGGAACGATATCTTACTTATCACTTTATTACTTGTGCGACTAGTATACTTGCTAGTTTCGAACGCATCACTAATTTCCCCAACCGCTCCTCGAAATGGGAGCTCACCTCGCCAGTTTCCCCCGCGCCATCGCCTCCCAATCTGACGTTGTCCTCTTTATCGTCATCTACCGCTCTGACTTGGAGAAGCAGGGCTCCGTCACTGCAGCCGGCTCGGCTGGTTGCCGGAATTCGTTCTTGATTTCTCGGCCAGAGAGATTATTGTTGCTTTTGGTTTTTTTTTTATTTGGTTTTTATTTCGTGGAGAGGAGAGGATTTGAGAGAGGGAAGGTTTGTGTGAAGATTATATATAAGCGGAAGAGGAAATTAATTATCAACCATGGGAGCATTGGATTGACAGTGCGTTTGGGTGGTTATGATGATTCGTTGACATTGAAAGAGAAAATAGAAATAAGCGAAGGAAGAGGAAGAAGAAAAATAAAGAGAAGTTGACTGTAGGAAGTTTTTGTTTGGCAAGAAAATGAAAGAAAAAAAAAAGATTCAGCATTTGTTTCTGGGTTTAGGTTTGACAACTTCAGTTTGCCGGTTTCAAGTTCGTGGGTTCAGGGGGTGTGTTTGGCTGTAAAGAAAATCTGGGTTTAGATTTATAGTTTTGTTTTTTAGTTCGATAGGATTAGTTGTTGATTAAGTTTTTTTTTTTTTATTAAACATGGGGTTTTATAAATATTTATATTATTTTATTGTTTCGTATACTGAAATGACAAGAATAGTCTTTATATTATTTTATTGTTCCATATACTGAAATGACAAGAATAGCCTTGTGACTTTTAACGTCTGTTGATTTTTTAGATTTTGATGTTACTGTCTGAGCTTTAGGTGTGTCAATGTTACTTAGCATAATCTTTACTCCTCAATGCACAAAAAACAATATATATAAAGTAAGTATTAATAAGTTTTATCAAAATATAGTAAAATGTCTTTATAAAAATAAAGTTTAACTCAAACCGGATTCTTTGAATTATCCTCTAATTCTTGCTTATTGAATTTGCTCATAATCAATTTATCAAAATTTAAGAAATAGGACACTAAAATTAATTCGAAAATCCCAACATAAATAAAATCTACATAATAAAAATCTGACTCAAATCAAATACTTAAAACAAATTATCGTCTAATATTTGAGACAATAAACAACATTGCAATTAATTTATGAAAGCCCATTACATAACATGTTAAAACTAGTTTTAAAATAGGGAAAATTGAGAAAATAGACAAATTTAGGAGGCTTGTTTGAAAAATGGACATGTTCTGAATTATTTTCATCCCATAGACACTTTTGTGTTTAAAAGATAAAAATACCCCTGTCATATAATAAATTCTCAAAACCTTTGTTATTTCATATCCTTAGGCCGAATTTGAAGAAAGACAAAGCAAAACAAAGAACAAAGAAACCAGTAACAGATCGAATTATATGGCTTAAAAATGGGTTATGTATGTGAGCTAAGAGTAGAGATAGTGCCGTCTATGTGAAAAAATGCTGGAAATTGGCTGTCGGTGTGCAAAAATCTGTTTTCGCAGTCGAAGGTTGAAGAAGAGGGGTGTCTTCGAGTGTCGTCGAGTGTAGTCGAGTCTAGTCGAGCGTCGTCGAGTGTCGAGAAGTATCGTCGAGTGTTGAGAAGTTCTGTCGGACCGAATCTCGACAATTCGGATGGTGGTTTCGAGTGTCTAAGCATTGCGTCGATTCTAGGTTCGAGTGTCGCGGGTTCGAGTTCCGTCGAGGGTCTTGTGGATTGTCGAAAATTCGTGTGTCGCGTGTCGAGAGTCGAGTGTCGGACGCGGAGAACTGACCTGTAGATGTCTCGAACCATGCATGTCGAGTGTTTCGAGAGTCGAGGAGACTATTTTGTCGAGCTTTCGAGTACGTGCATCGAGTGACAAACTTGACGAGTGTCGGTTGCCAAAGATAGTCAAGTGTCGAGTGTATATGTCGAGTGTCGTCGAGCGTTTTGGCAGAACACTTGTTTTTTGGACTTTTGCAAGCAATTTCGTAATTATTTTTTGTCCACGGAACTTATATGATATGATATGTCTCAATCATGCAGGAAATGGAAAGTTTACACATACTCATTGTATATAATGGTTGTTGGACCAGAAAACACGAGAAACATGTATGTTCTATTACAAAGACCCCCCATAGGTTTTGACTTAATTACATTCGGAAATAGTGTTTGTTACTTTTCATCATACGGTAGCCCTGACTTTTTCGAAATTCATCATGGGTACCCCTTCCGTCAGTTTTGCCGTTAAGTGACATCATACGGTACCCCTAACTTTCTTGCCAGATATTGTTGTGAATGTTCTGTGGTAGGTGTTCACATCCTTCCGAACATCATCCTCCTTTGAGAGGCTAAAAAGCTTCCTAATCTCGGATGCCCTCTTTGGACCCCTCATCCTTGGGTTTTTACTGTCTGTCAACCCAGGTAGATCATTCTCATCCTTCTTAACTATAACCAAGTTCAATACAGACAGATCTTGACTGACAATGCATCCATGAACAGATTTCCTCCTTCGCTCTCCATTGCGGCTTCCATAACCTCTGAAGCAAGGGGAGATTGTTAGCCCTAAGGCTACATGATAATTTTGATGATAACAATACACATTGATTCATTGAGATTTACTAACATGTTTATTTATGTGTAAGAATAAGATTATTGAAATAATTGCAAAATCAAGATGAGGCTTATTAAAATGAATTGTTGAATCTAAGGAGAATACTACATGTTAAAGGCACCAAAGTTTAAGAACAATACACATTGATTCATTGATGATAACAATACACATTGATTCATTGAGATTTACTAACATGTTTATTTATGTGTAAGAATAAGATTATTGAAATAATTGCAAAATCAAGATGAGGCTTATTAAAATGAATTGTTGAATCTAAGGAGAATACTACATGTTAAAGGCACCAAAGTTTAAGAACAAGGTTTGATTCAAGGAATATGTCACATGAGCAATATTCAATCAATTGGTCATATATTTTTCTACAGATGTCCAAATAAAGTGATTCTTGATCCTTTGGAAAATTTACTCAATTTATAAAATTTCATATGTTTTAAAGAAATTCAAATTTCAAGTGTAAGGTTGTCCAAATTATCATGCAATTTGAAAGACAAACAGAAGCAGCTGATATGAGCACTGAATACTCTTTCGGACATATCTTGAGATAGAAATATCAAAATGACATGATTCTTGTGGCATTGGAAAAAGGACTTAATGGGACACATTTTATATGTTTTGAAGAAATTCAAATTTCAAATGGAAGGCTGACATAATTGATAGGCAATTTGGTGGACGGACACAGAGAAGAAAAATCAACTCATATGAGTACCGAATGATGTGTTGTCCATATCTTGAGCTAGAGATATCCAAATGACTTGATTCTTGTGGAATTGGAAAGATGATTCAATGGATCACATTTCATATTCTTTGAATAAATTCAAATTTCAAATGGAAGGCCGACATAATACAGATGCAAGTCAGTGGACTGACACATGGAAGGAAAATCAATTCATATGAGCGGCGAATGGTGTTTTGGCCATATCTTGAGCTAAAAATATTCAAATGACTTGGTTCTTGATGCGTTAGAAAGCTTATTCAAATGTGAAGATCTTTTATGTTTTTCAGATTTTCAAATTTCAATAGGAACATTGAAAAAAGTGGTAGACCAGATTACAATTTTTACGGTGGGCAGAAAATTTGGAGTTGGTGTCTTCACTTGATTAAGTTCATCCCATTTGCCTATAAAAGGAGCCCTTCTCCCATGCATTCAAACAGAGTAAGAGAGGCATCTATCAAGCAAAAAACAAGAGAAATATCAAGTCTAGAGAGCTTTTATATTCTTTATCTACTCTTTGAAGAGAGTTGTACTTTTGTTGTAAAAATTTTCGTACAATGTGTATTTACAAGTTTTCGTACAACTATACATGATTAGCCCATTAAACAATGTCACTATACAATAATGTGTATTTACAAGTTTTCGTACAACTATACATTGTAACCATGTGCTACTATAAAAAAATGTACTATACAATAATGTGTTAGTGTCCAGAAACTATAAACAAAACAAAAATGTGTAACTAAACATAATATATACAAAAAAATAGGTGATCTCATGGTCCCAACATGCTCGGCTGCTACTCAACCTCCGCTGAATCAATATCATCATGGGCAATAGTAGTCATAACATCCCCAGACACATCATCAGCAGTCGCGGTAGTGGCTGCAACATCAGCAGGCACTACCGATTGAGGCAACAGCCCCTGAGGCACAGGAGGTCTAGGCACCGTGATGGTCGGGGCGGCCTCTTGTGCCTGTGGGTTTTTGCGACTGAGCCAAAGTTGTACCGCCATTCTCTCTCGGCATTCGTCGTCCGGGAATGCCTTAATCTCAGTCAGTGGAACGCCCCCCACTAGGAACTCGATGTACTTCAAACAGTACATGCCGCATGCCCCTCCCCCAGGCTCCTGCTGTGGCACCTGCTCCACGTCCTCGATTCGCATAATGTCAAATGGGGTTGCGGGATAGTCAGGAATACCGTAAACCTCCATTGACACCATATGGGGTAGTATCTCAGCGAGGCATCAGACTGTCTGCATGACTATGTCTGCAGAAGTATGACCAATAGATGAGTCGTATATGGAAATGTGACGGCGATTCAATTGCACCTCAGCTGCCACCCAATGATCATCGGTGAGGTGAATTGGGAGATAGAGCTGAAAACGAATTGACAACATGGAAATAGAAATCAATCACAACATTTTAAATAAGATAGCAAATAATAACTCAGTGAATATAAATGTTCTCACCCTGTCCATATCGACCCATGGTGTTCCAGCGAGGGGCATCTGTCCCAGGACATACTGGACCATGTCCTCTCACTCACCCAGCTAATGTCGTCCAGTCTCTCCGAGTATAGCTCCCACAACGACTTCGTTTTCAACTGCAAGTTCATGAGTTCAGTTAGCGCATTGAAGGAATCATAAATTACAAGTGACAAAAGTGAAAATACGTACCCAAAAAGTGGTGTCCAGGAAAGCAGACATCTGTACACCAGGTCCGGCCATGGCGTGAGCTCTGCACTGTAGCAACCACAAGCAACCGTCTATGTGCTGAAAACAATAATTGCTATCAATATTAAATCCAAATGTATATAGCAATATTCGACATCCAAAGATGGTATGAATCTACCTCAGCTTTAAGCCACTGTGATGGCTCAAGCAGCGTCTTGAAGAACTTACGATCTGCGCTGTATACTGCCAAATCAGCACGATCGATTTTGGTGTCGTTCGCCAGCCATGCGTCGAATGCTTTCATATCAACTTCTACTATTGGGGCACGTGGGTCGAAAAGTGGAACCGGAGGGCACAAGATGAGACCAGTTCTTACATCCGCTGATGGACCCTGAGATCGATTGTCTTCCGGCTGAGGAACAGGGGCCTCGGACTGTGGCTACTGGTGGTCTACGGTTTCCTTCTGCTGCTGAACCCTCGACCTCTTCCTACCCGGTGGACTGACAAAGGGCTCCGCTTATGCTTAGCTGGAAGGAGGGGGTGACCCCGGCGTCAAACTAAGGCCGTCAGAGGAGCATCGACAGCAGGAACAGTCCTGTTGACGGAATCAGGTTCTGCGGCCGACTGACCGTCACCATCATCAGCCAAACCTCTGTCAAAATCAGCATCTGCATCCTGAAATCAGCCGAACATAACCATCAGCTTAAGCGTTTATGGAGATGACAACGCACGGTATGTAAATATTGAAACGTACCGTGCCATCGTATCCGAAGTTGGCACCGAGGTCAAGAACAACATTGCGGAGAAGAGCTATCTCGTCCCGTATTTCCTTGTTCTCCGCCCGTAACAGGGCAAGTTCACGCAAAACTGTGCTCTGGAAGTCGTCATGGACTGGCGGCACCTGCATTAGAAGAGTCACACGAGTCTTCATTAACCAACGGAGCATCAAATGTATACGGACAAGAATATTAATGTAAACTCGCATTACATACCTACGAACTCGGAGGACCGTCGTATATAGTCGTTGGGTGGCTGGTTGCACGACCCGACGTCGTCGTCGATGCTCCTGGGTGTCTGAAACTATGGAACGGCTCTGGCGGTGGACTGAAAGGCCCTACGTCCATGTCAGGACTGGCCGTGTCTGTTGCTAGCTCCACATCCGGCTCAAAAGGGGAATTAGGGCCAGCAGGAGGTGGATCTGGTGGTCCCTCCGGAGGTGGTGCTGATGGACCCTACAGAGGTGGAACAGCTGATCCCTCAGGGGGTGGAGCTGAAGGACCCTCGGGGGGTGGAGCTGGTCCCTCAGGGGGTGGACCTGCTGGACCCTCTGGATGTGGACCTGATGGGCCCTCAGGAGGTGGATCTGGTGGTCCCTCCGGAGGTGGAGCTGCAGGACCCTTCGGAGGAACTGGCTCAATGCTGTCCGCCGCCAATAATGGAGCATCCACAGCTGTTGCCCAAGCCACATGTGCACCTTTACGGATGCCAACTACCTGAGCGAGCCGTGCATACCACTCCGTCTGCTGCTCCACATCGGACGGCTCTAAAACGACGAGCGGCCTAGCCTGCGTCAAGATATAATCCATCACGTGAAACAGTTAATGTGGAGTGAACAAAAAACAAGACAATTCGATGTAACAGAGGATTCGTACTAACCCGCCTCCTAACCCTCAGTATATCGGTGTAGGCAACGTTCTGGGCCGAGGTCTTAACTGTCTCCCACTTCAACAACCGTGGTATCCTCGACTCGCACTCCTGGGGCACTCTTCCGAAATTAGTGCCAAAGTAAGGCACGGCCTCGTACAACCAAACCTTAATTACATCGAACATGTTAGTTAGTGACATGGACTATAATTACATCAAACAGAAATAAACAAGGTCGCACACATGGATAGCAGTATGTACCTGAAAGGCGTACGGGCACCCCTCCAAGTTATGTCGCTCCACCTGGGCCGCCTTCGCTTGGGCTCGCCTCTTGTAATTTTCTAACCTCCCAACTAAAGCCCTCTTCATTGAGCCCAATGTCTTTTCATAGGACAACGAACCCCATGGATACGTATTAAATTCATCTAGTATGTCCACAAAATTCAACCATGTCCGGGACACGTGTCGGCGTCTATCCCGTGCCATGAAAAAATGCTCAAGCACGTAGTACACGGCTAGCTTCACGGCATCCTCGTCTGGCATACGAGACACATTCAAGTCCCTAAGTCTGGGATACAAAGTCGTAAGATCCAAGTTGATGCCATCGAAGTATGTATCCAACAATCGGCACGAATTCAACATCGTCGATATTGGTGGCACCGTGGAAGCAAATCGTAATCCGGTTATCAAACCGAACTCGTGCGCAGAAAAACGAATTAGTCGTCCTAGAAATAAGGAAAAAAATTACATAAGATGACAACTATAGTACAGTAAAATAACTAAAAATATCATACGTGTAAAACTAAGAATTTGTAACAACATTGTATCTGAAAACCATTTTTTTACCTTCAACAAGGAACCACATCTCCCGGTCGAACCCCACGGCGTTAACCTCCCACTAAAGCACGTGGTGCGCCAACTGAGACGGAAAGGAGAGCCGACGGATGTCTAGGAGAAATCCGAAACATCTCCTTCTGCCTCGCACTGAAGCTCGCCCGGATCCATTGTATACAGTCCCAACCTGCCAAGTTTGTGACCACTGCATTGTAGTGCTCCGTATCCGGTGTCTTAAGCGTGTAGGACAGTCTAAATTCACCAGCCATTTGCTTCAATTGGCAAAAACAAGTCCATTATAGTTCAATATGGAACAAAAAGGCAAAAAAAACAGCAAAAAACCATGCATACTGCCTAAACGCTCGACAAATCTCGACAAACTCGACAACACTCGATAACACTCGACATAACCCGACGAGACTCGAAAGGTCTCGATAAATCTCGACTTGTCTCGACAACACTCGTTTGCCGAGTGTCGAGTGTCACTACCACGAAAAACGCTTCTGTAAATTTCTGACAACTACAAAGCTGAAACCAACCAGATACAATACATTTTCCGTCCACATATATAAACATAAACGGCCTAAACATCACTAAATAGCCCTAAAACCACTGAACCAGTCAAAACAATAATGCAAAAACCACAAATTTCAATCCTACAACAGCCGTCGCGACGGCGACTCTCGGCGCCAGCCAGTTTACCCCGACCGTTCCCATATCAAACAATTTTGAAACTGTATGCACAAGACCAAAAAACAACATGCATGGGCCGAAAATATTGTCTAAAGCAACGTTAAAGCCGTACCTCAATGTCGATGGGTGCTGCGGTCGGCGGGAGTTCCGATGATTGTCACTGCACGTCTGTTTGCATCCCAACCGTTGTCTGTACGTTTCTGTGATTTTGGAGAGTTGACACGGTGTGTAGGACTAGACGAAATTTGTGTGAAGCGAGAAGTGACGGTCGAGAGAACTTTAACTTTAAACCCTAAAGTTTGAGCTCTTATGTCGCGTGTCAGTCTTCGAGGGTCGAGGGTCCAGACAAATTGTCGGATTTCGGGTCGAAGTCGAGGGTTTGTCGGATTCTGGATCGAGAGTCGAGGTTCGTGTGACGTGTTGGTCGAGCTTCGAGTTTTGGTGTGACGTGTTGGTCGAGCTTCGAGTGTTCGTGTGACGTGTTGGTCGAGCTTCGAGTGTTCGTGTGATGTCTTGACCGATCTTCGAGTGTTCGTCTGACGTGTGGATGGAGCTTCAAGTGTTCGTGTGACGTGTTGGTCACGCTTCTAGTGTTCGGGTTACGTGTTGATCGAGCTTCGCGTGTTCGTGTTCAATATGATCGAGCTTCGAGGGTTCGTGTGACGTGTTGATCGAGCTTCGAGGGTTCGTCTGTCGTGTTGATCGAGCTTCGGGGGTTCGTGTTACGTGTTTGATCGAGCTTCGCTCATTTAAGTCATTTAAGTCGTATTTCGCGTGTCGTGTTGATCGAGCGTCGAGTTTTACCATTGAGTGTCGTCTAGCGTTTCGGCCGAACACTCGTTTTCATTTTCTGTCCCTTTAATATATGTCGAGCGTCGAGTTTCGTCCGTCGAGTGGCATCGAGCGTTTGGACAGAACACTCGTTTCTTCGAGATTTCGAATCAGATTCGAAATCATTTTTCGGTTGAACGTCAAGTAAGATTATTTAGTTTAACAACAATGCACATGGAGATGTGTTTAATACAATAATATTGCTTTACAGTGACAAAATCCAACACCCAAAATATATTAATTTCAAAAGCTTAGGATTTGTTATTAAAAAAAAAAAAAAAGAGACAATGTTGCGAACATCAACATTTGGTATACATCATCCCCTGTCATGTAGCAGAATTGGGTTTCGGCAAGTTTGATGATTGTGCCCGGAACTTCCACAACGCCCGCAAGATCGAGAGGGGCTAGACTCACCGACAGAAGGGATTCGATTCCTCTGAGGATGATCGGCTGGTCTCCTCATGACTGGCGGGAGAACTACTCTACTGCGAACCTCCTCAGGAACCACCCAATCCTCAGTAACTCTAACAGGAACTACTGGGAGAGCATATGCATAAAGTAATGTTTCAGTGGTATACCAATGGGCACAGTAATCATGGCACGTAAGTAGATTCATACGTTTGTATACCGCTAATACATGTGCACACGGAAGCTGGTCAAGATCAAACACCCGACACGTGCATGTACACGCGTGCATGTCAACTATGCAAACACGGTCGTTGCCTCTAACCTCATACATAGTATGAGATATACCACTAACCCTCATACGATCTTCTTCTTTTAAACGCTCCTCCATCAACTTGTTTGCCCAGGGTGAGAGATGTGATTCTGAGTTAGCAAATAGTTGTCGACGCTCATAGAACCATTTCTGCAAGTTGGCCCGAAAATAATCACCTAACAACGTCACCGGGAGGAATCGATGGTGTCACAAACAGTTGTTCATTGACTCAGCTATATTTGTTGTCATTATGTTATACCCCGACCATGAAACTATGAACGTGCCCATTTCTCGACTCCGATCTCTCAAAGATAAGTTGCTGCTGCTGGTAGTACAATTCCAATAAAGTCTTGTCCTTGAACGTTGCCTTCAAGTTACCCTTGAGATGATGAGTGCACAATCCATGCAGTGCATGAGGAAAAACTGCTACCACAGCGCGTTCAATACTACGATGACGGTCAGAAATGAAGACAAGATCTCGAACATTTTGTACAACATGATCACGCAACTGTCTTATAAACCAGTTCCATGAGTCATCATTTTCAGAATGCCCTATTCCAAATGCCAAGGGGTATATTTGGTTATTACCATCCATACCAGAAGCCAAAAACATTGTACCCCTATATTTCCCTTTTAAAAAAGAACCATCGACTGCAATAACTGGCCTAATTGACAATGCAAATCCAGCAATCGAGGCCCCCATACTCATGAAAAAGTATCTGAAATGGTTCTCCTCATCAGTTTCTAACGACGTTTTGGTCCCCGGGTTTGCTTTCTCAATCATGTACATGTACAGAGGGAGTAGTGTGAATGATTCATCATGAGATCCGTGAAGTTCTTGCAAAGCTACCTCCTTTGCCCTCCATGCCTTATTGTACGTGATATTAATACCCAATGACTCCTGAACATCGGACATAATATCCTTTGGACGATATATTCTCCTTGCCTCAACGAATTTGCTCTTAATATGTTTGCCAATGACATGTGCAGTTGCCTGTTTATGAACTGGGTGAAGTCCGGCTCCAGAGCACGTGTGGTGGTTCTTATACGTTTTCACTTGGAAGAAATGTGAATCGGCCACCTTTATGGCACGTAAACGCCATTTACAATATTCAGCACGACATACAACCTCAAACCTTGTGGCGTTGGAGTTCCTCACCTTGAATTGAAAGTTTCGTCTTAATGCCAACATCGCTAACTTCTCTCGAAGCTCCGTTTTGCTGTTAAACATCTGTCCAACCCCAACCTCAATCTCGTCAACTACAAACGATGAGGCATCATCGCCTACTGTGGAGGGTGGATGCACAATAGGCGGCATCCACCTGAATGTGTTAGCCTGAGAGCTGTCATTATTCGACATCAGATCTTCTTGATGTCCATATACTGGACGAGTAGGTGTAGAGTGAATTGGAGGAGGCACGGTAGGTGTGGAGTGAATTGGAGAAGGCACGGTAAACGGCTCATCCTGGTTCACATCATTCAAGACCTCCCGTTCTCTCTCATTATCGAAATCTGGACCGGCTACATTGTGCCCATCAACAACAAAATCATCCAATCCCTCAACATCATTCTCAATATGAACCGTGTAATCATTATTGTCATCGTCAACATGCACACTAACATCATCACCACCATCATTAGTATCTTCGCAATATTCATTGCCACCATCGTCATCATTAACATCATCAATATTACCTAGACTCTCAAACTCTCTAATGCTGTCAAGATGACATACCAATCTCGATGGCATCGATGGAGGCACTCCTTCTTCATTTTCAAATAACACCCCTACCCCAAATGACTCATGCCCTGCATGCCCTAAACACTGCTCAAACTCAACGCCAACATCGTCATTCAATTCTGGTTGTCCACAAACAGGAGTAGACTCACTTAATTGGTTGCTCCCACTTGCTGAACGAAATAAAGAGGGATGAGAAGATCCTTCTTGCCTACGTATTGCATCGGATCCTGACCTTGACCTCTGTCTTTTCTTCTTCCTATCTTCAACTTTAACAACTAATAGTGTATATGATTGTTGGTCCTCCAAACAATGTTGTATGAAAAAACAAACATCGTCGTCAGTCTCAATACGAATCGACATTGGAAGAACACCCTTATAAGCAAATTGAACCTCTAAACTCATTCTTTTCTTACGAAGATCCCAACCCATTTTAGTACTAATACAGTCAACCAACTCGTTATAAGTAGCACACCTACGAATTATCAATAGCTTCCCCGTCCCACCGGCATGCAAATAACTACCATTCTCTTGCACAGTCCAAGAACCATTGTATACAATGAGTATGCGTAAAGTTTCCATTTCCTGCATGATTGAGACATATCATATCATCATATAAGATCCGTGGACAAAAACTAATTACGAAATAGCTTGCAAAAGTGGAAAAAACGAGCGTTCTACCAAAACGCTCGACGACGCTCAACAAACACACTCGACACTCGACATATGTCACACGACACTCGAACTTGACTAAATTTTGCATCCGACACTCGTCAACTTGTACACTCGACGTGATTACTCGAAAGCTCGACAAAATAAACTCGACGACTCTCGAAACACTCGACTTGCATGGTTCGAGACATATACAGGTCGGTTTCCCCGCGTCCGACACTCGACTCTCGACACGCGACACACGAACTTCCGCCAACGTCGTCAATCCAAAAGACCCTCGACGACACTCGAACCCACGACACTCGAACCTATAATCGATGCAATATCTAGACACTCGACACCAACATCCGAATTGTCGAGATTCTGTCCGACAGAACTTCTCGACACTCGACGACACTCGAAAACAGTCGTCTTCTTCGACCTTCGATTGCGAAAACCCATTTTTGCACACCGACAGCCAACTTCCAGCATTTTTTCACACAGACGGCACTATCTCTACCCATAGTTCACATACATAACCCATTTTTAAGCTATATAATGCGGTTGTCAGTTATCAAAGCGATCAATAACGAAAACACTACACATACATTAAATTTTCATGCCATTTACAGAGAGATTAAGGAAAGTTGTTCTTACGCGTTTTGCTTACTGCTTCAGATGTTGAGGTTGTTTCGGGACAGTGAAGTGAAGTGATTCGAGCTGTTACTGGTTTTCGTTGTTCTTTGTTTTAGTTTACTTTCTTCAAATTCGTCCAAGGATATGAAATAACATGCGTTTGGGAATTTATTATAAGACAGGGGTATTTTTGTCTTTTAGACACAAAAGTGTCTATAGGATGAAAATAATTCAGAACATGTCCATTTTTCAAACAAGCCCCCTAAATTTGTCTATTTTCTCAATTTTCCCTTTAAAATAAGTCTTTACCATTGTACCCTAACTTAAAAATAAAAACTTGGAAGTATACAATTACTTTGAGTAACAGATAATGTTTTGTCTTTTAGGCAATTACTTTTGAATGATCAAAATCCTTAATTTGATTTCCAAAATATAAAGTGAGATCTTGAGGGATTAAATGAAAAAAGAAAAGTGTTAAAAATTGGTTGCGTAGGAGAAAATTATAACTTGTTGAAGATGGGTACAAGAATATCATCGAAGTTTGTTTATAGATATGAGTTTTTTGGAAAAGCCTGATGGATTCCTAATTACTTAGAAAAGATAAAGTTATATATAATATTATAAAAATATATAAAATTAACACACCTCAAGTCTTTAAAACTAATATAATGTCTATAAATTTAATAAAGAGATTTCAATCACATATTAAAAAACTATTTGCTTAATGTTTTATATGATACAAGCTATCTACTAAATATATCCTATAAAATAAATTTTTAAGTGAAATTGATTTATTTGATCAGAGTAGTATATCATTGTAATTATTAAGAATCACAAGATTATATTATAATCAAGGATTCAAACGAATAATTTCACATTTAATAGAAAATATGATAAATAAAAAATTAAATTAAAATGACAAAGAATATAGAGCTTACCTTGTCTAATATTTACGTATTAATAAATTTTGTCATGAAGAATTTAAATTAGTCTACCCCAAACTAATATGAAAAAAATTGATCTCCCCTTAAAAAAAAAAAAAATCTAACTATGCCGTTGTGTGTATATACATAAACTTTTTTCCGTAATTTGACACAAAATAGCAACGAGTAATTTGAAACAAAATTAGTCCTGTCACATATCATTGTGTACATATTTGTATAACATTACTTATATATTATATTTTATTAAATTATTTAATCAAGGACATTCTTGTAATAACATTCAAATTTTTTTTAAAAAAAAAGCTAGCTCGAGTTTCAAAGGGTCCAGCTTTGATTTTGAAATAATAGTCTATTAAAGACATGAACCTCTTGAAGGCAATTAAAAAAAATGGAATTAATACCTCATACAACCCATTTACCAAATTAAAGATTGAAATCATTGACGTAACCTACTCCAGTGTGAAGCATTGTTAATATACACATCAATCCTAACAATAATAAGAAAACTAAAATTAATGATCATGTGTTTATTATTATTTTGAAATTTTAACATGTAAAGAATAATATTTGATTATTATTGGATTAATTATGTCTTTCAAGTCAATTAAATTAGCATTAAAACCACAAACTTGCGTGCAAAAGCCCAATAAGAGAGAAGCAATAAGCCACGATGATTGAGGGATTGCAAAGAGAGTTGATTTGGTTTTCACAATTTCTTTGGGCATAGGGTTCCGCCTCATCCTCATCAGATCCGCCAACTCAGGGGCGGATCTATATAGTGGCTAGGGAGGGCCTTGGCCCCTGAAAAATTTAGAAAAAAATAAAATATTATAATATTTTACACTAAATTTTAACCAAAAAATTACTTTAATCACAATGGCCCCTGCAATTTCAGATCTTTTCATGTTGGCCCCTCCAAGCCTCATATTTTGGATCTGCCCCTAAGCCAGCTCCCCTCCTACTATTATGGAATTTTCTTTTGTGCAACGTGGGATCTTCATACACTCGATTGACACCACAACATTTCACCTTACATAGCATCTGAGTTTTGTGAAACTCAAATGTCACTCTCATAGATTAAGCCTCAACCTCAAGTAGCCTTAAACCCTTAGCATAATTAAAACCAATTTCTATGTGATCTGACTCTGTCATCTTTTTCGTAAATGGAAAATTTAACAACAATGTAATTATTATTGACCTTAACCTTGGAAAAAAAAACAAGGAAAGGTGAAAATATTGTAGATGAACATCATTCTCAAATGTAATTGCAGCATATATAAAAAAATCCAATGAACCTTCTATTAGAACAATCAGAGACAGCTTAAGAGTTATAGAAGACCCTAGGCTTTGGAAGTTGAACCACTCAGGAATTTCTCTCCCAGGTAAAATAACTTTAAATTTAGGAATCTAATTATATTCTTGTTATATTAAATTCATGATAACTTATGTGAGAAGAGAGAGAGGAAGAAAAGAAGACAAGAAGAGAAGAGAGACTAACCTTAGCATTTGCAGTTGCCATTTGTTGAACTTTTGTTACAATGTTGTTGCATGCTTTCTGATTCAAATTCAACCTGTTTCTAAAATCTAGTCCTATTTTATAATCATCATTCCTTAAAAATATGTATTCTTCAAGTTGTGGAAGATATGGGAATGGGTTGGCAGTGATTATGACTTCTTGCAATTCCTCGTAGATAAATATTTTAATAACATTAGAAGCTCTTGTATTGATTGAAGCTTGTTGTGATAGCTTAAGTGAAGCCGAAGAAGCCCTCGAAGTTGCTTGATACTCTTTAGGGTTCGCAGCAGGGTGGGACAACAGGTATTCGTCCCCACCCTGTTGAACTATTTTCTACCTCACCCTGCCCCATTAAGCCCTGAAACAGGGCTATCCAACACTTGAAAGAGAAGATCTGGACCTGGCCCACACCGCCTGCCCCAACCAATTTAAATTTTATTAAATTATTTAGTCTAAAATATAAATATATTTATAACCATTATTTAAAAACTATAAAATAATTGTATTCAATCTACTTCATACCAAAAAAAAAATGATATATCTATAAATTAAAAAAATAAATATAATTCATACTTAACCTAAACTAAAATACATACACACATGATATATATCCTAAAATGTTTCATAATCAAATCTAATTATCCAACAATCATTTAAACTCAAAAGAAATATAGTTAATTTATATTAGATAAAAGAAAGTAATAATGTTACATACTCTATTAGTAATAACATTAAAAATGCACGTTTTATTGCTTATAAACCCGTTAATTGACAATTTTCAAATAACTAATAATACAATTAAATAATTTTACCATAGCATGTTGATTTGATTCAATCTAATAACAATAATATAGTTGACATATACCAATTAATTAACATTACATGTGTGTGTGCGCGTGTGTATAAATAAATATATATATATATATATATATATATATAATGATTGTATTACTAATTAATTTGAATTACAATTGATCTTATATTTAAAGTTATAAGATTGTTCTTACCATATTTCTATTTACATTTTTAGAAAATAATATATTGATTATATTAGAGGTATGCATTTTGGAAACAATCTTGTTAATAGTGCAGTAATTTAATAAGTACTTAATAATCTATATGAAGATGGTATATATTATACAAATTTCATTACTATAAAAAATAAATATTTTATTTTGTCATTATAACATGACTAAATTGATGTTAATCTACTAAAAAATTCACAATTATTAAGTAAAATGTGGCTCTCGTCCAAGTTTTTTTATTGTTTGTAAAATTATAAAGAATTCTCATATATGAGAAGTTGAACAAACATAACCTTAAAAATTCAAGTAATGCCAAAATTTTAAAACTTTACAAAAATACCCTTATATATTTCAGGCAAGGTGGGGTGGGGCAAGGCAGGGTAACGGATCTAAGGAGCCAGACTCGGAGACAAACTCGCCCCGGTTAGAGCAGCATAATTTTGCCCCAAAGCTGCCGCTAACTAGCTTTTGGGTGGGGCTTGCCTGCCACATTTTTACAAGGCACAATGGGGCCTGTCGGGTCAAATTACCATCCCCTAATACTTGTAGGTGTGCTTCCAAAATTGTTTCCCCTTATAGCTAATGTGTACAATTCAGATAAATGGCAGATAGCCACTGGAAATTCAATTAGATTGCAAAAAGATAAATTTATTTCTTGAATGGCTCCCAACCTACAATTGAGAATGGTAATTGACTTATGGCAGAGCTTTTTGCACAAAAAGACAAATGACTTTTTCGCCTGCCCACATTCAATATCATAATTCTCCTTAGATGTGCGATTAAAGATGGTATCTCTTTAATTGCTGTTCTACAGAAATTGAGATCAATTAAGGAAATTTCCTTCGTAAAATGTGGAATACTCTCCACTTTCAAGCAAGCAGAAAGATCAAGGGCTATAAGAGATTTCAATTCACCTAATCTAGTTGAAATAGTATGCAGCCTGTGGCAACCACTAAGATGGGGGAACTTTTTTTACAGTAGTCTCCCATAAAGATAATTTTTTAACATTCCCTAAAATATTTGAAAAAATTACAAGATTAGTTCACCCGAAGAAATTAATCGTTATTGGAGATGTAAAGTAAATGTCCCCTAGAATACTCCTAAGATAGGCATATCTTTCCATATTTAAGAGACAAAAGTTGACATTTACGGTAGATAAGCGACCCTAAGCAACTTTTCACAACCTTGAGAGTCCATAATCTCCAGCTTTTCAGAATTTTGGAGGCTTGGGATTTCCCTGAGTTGTTTGGAGTGGGACACATCTATCCATTTTAAATTCAAGACATCCCGTAATCAAAGAAAAATTATTAGAATAAATTAGTGACTCTAAATTATACAAAATATATTCCAAAGAAACAAATAAATTAATTTATAAATACCTTAGTTCTTTCCCAGAGTTGTTCAATAATGCGATAAGATAATTTAACAGGAATAACCTTCTTTGGACTAAACTCTAGTGGCAAGTTTTCCAATGGGTATCTATCCCAATGGAGATATCTAAACTCATATGGAAGCTTCTTTAGACATTGTGGAAGTTTTACTTAGAGATATTCCCATAGTCCCTAAAGTACTCGCCTCACCAAAAGAGTTTAAGCACCCAAAGATTGACCATTTTCATAAAGGCTTCAGAACTTAAATGTATCTCTTCTCTTAATCTAGACATATCTAGAAAGATGACTTGAACTACATTAGTCACCATCAAAACCAAGAGAGAAGAGTATCGTCAATATAAATGGCACAAAAACTTCATAAAATTGATAGGAAGTAAATTAATTTTTTTCGATATTTTATTTTGCATTGCATATGTGATGCAATAAAAAAAATCAAATTAACTATGTTGTTACCTCATTATGTTACAAAACATGACTTACATCATCCCTCCAGCCATAAACATTTGCCTAAATTTTTCTTAGATTCTTGTTTAACAATTTCTTGACCTAATTTATTGTAATAAATGATGCATTTACAACTTCTTGTTTGAAACTTTTATAAATCCCTCGTTGATAAAGACCTGAAAACAATATTTGATAGTTTAATAACAGGCCTTTAGTACTTTTAAGGCATCATCTTTGTTCTTCGCTTTCGAAAAACAAGCAATATCAAGAAACATCTTCTTCTTAAGATCTTTTAATGTGATGTAACTTATTTTCAATACATCATGAATTTTATGGCTACCAATCTTTTTTAAGTCATTCATGACCCTTTCCCATGCTTCTTTGCTCATCCAACGAAGGAAAAAGCCTAGCATTTCATCAATAAATAATGGCTTCCTTCGGCATGTGATAATATCTTATGCGAGAGTGATTTAAGATGCTCAGGGAGATGGTTTTGTTTAAAAGCACACTTACAAAAGTGCAAAAGAGCTTCATTATAGCTTAATATTTCAACCTCATATATGTTATTCCCCTTATAACAAGAAAGCACTTGTTAATTCCTCATTGTTACAATGATTCTACTTCCTACTCCTAATGGTTCAAGCCATCTGATTAAAAGTTCTAATTGTTTACAATTATTAACATCATCAAGAGCAATTAAAACTTTTTTACATTGAGGCTCATCCTTAATGATTTAGGCATATTGAGAGTGTCAGTTACTTATTTTTCTTGTCCTAATAATCTAGAAATAATTTCCTGTTTAAGGGAACTAATTGGCCATCACCTTTTTCTAATGCTTCCTTAACATTTTCTATGAAGCAGCAATCATTAGACCGTCTCGAAATTCTATTGAAAAGGGCTATAGCAATTGTTGTTTTGCCTATGCCTTCCGTACCCCAAATTCCTACAACTTTTGACTTTTAACAACAACAACTCAATTTCCTCAAGGCGAATATATTCCAACTAGACTTTTACAATTGTCACCTAAAGGGGATATGTCAATCATTTTCTTCCAAATAACTCTGACAATTTCCTCAACAAGTTTGGATTCAGACCTAGGAAAATATGTTACAAGCAAGCATGTTAAACTTGAAAAAACAAATGTATAAGCATGATATAACTTGGAGATGACTGGAACAACGTTCAAGATAATTGGAATTAATAAAATGAATTTACTAAATAGAAAAGATCTACACATTTAGCAGCTAGTCTTATGTATCAAGGCATTTATCTAAGAGTCTTTGCATGATCAATAACAAAAAGTTAAATAAAGTCAAAATTTGAATAGAAAAGAGTCTCGTTTAATTACCTATCCTTCGTCAAATGTTGTCCAGAGAGAGCAGCTACTTCAATAAAAGCAGAACTCCATCTGTTCACTCTTTCAGGCTCATTTTTAAAGAGTTCTTCATGCATGTCAAAAGTGTTGTGAATTTCGTGCCTTTCGTGAAAGCTTTCAACCCGAGATATTAACAAAATTATGATGAAACCACAAGCAAACACTACAAGAAAAATAGGAATAGATGACAGAAACAAACGGTCATAAACAAGGGTGGATGATAGAAAATCAAAGAGTCATCTATGTCACTGTCACTCATTCATGATAGAAAAAGTCTATCATCAACTTTGTGATAGTTTTTACATGTCATACGTCTATCACATTAGACAATTAATTTTATAATTTTATGATAGTTTTTACATGTCATACGTCTATCACACTAAGTAAATAATTATTTAATAATCCTTAAAAAATTTTGGCGAAAAATTATTTTTTATTTTTTATTTTTAATTTGAAATTTTTTGTGGGAAAATTGTTTTTTTTTTTGGATTCCAATTTAATTTTGGCAGAAATTTTTGTGGGTAAATTATGTTGTTTGTGACAGAATTTATTATTAGTATTTTCTGTCACAATATTTAAATTTAGTTATGCAGAACTATATTTTTTTATTTTATTTATACATTCTTGTGTCTAAAATTCATTTACAAATTTAATATGAACTAAAAATTAAAGTGCACATCCAATTGAGTCCAAAAACTTTTTATAGTAATGACATCCACATAACAATATAGAAAAAAGTTGCGTAGATCATGTATATCATTACTAATACATAAGCTAAATCATTAGTAACTATCAACAACAAACTATGATTGTAATTCAAATCCACAAGCAACAACAAATGATAGCCAACCAAATTAAATTTGGAGTTCACATAACAAATTTTAGAACCTATTAAGTAGTTCATTGACTAGTTAATATCAAAATCTTAATCTATTCCTTATATCAATGGGTTATAGCTAGATTGAAAGAGCTTCGAAGGATAACAAAGAAGACGGCATCATACAGTTTCTCCTGTTTTAGGGTCTTGCGACATAAGCAATCAAGCTAATAGCAGAGCTCCCCTTTCCACTGGTGTAAATGCCACGAGGAGCTAGCTTGTGTATATATTGCAGCTACTGGGACTTACTGGTTCCAGGATCACTAACAAGAAGGATATTGATATCACCACGGAAGCTAGCAACCAGATGGCAACTTCAAATCATTCCCGCCGAAAAGCTACATTGAGTCAGTAAACTAGCCATGAGCATCATAGCAGAATGATGATGTAAAGTCATATAGAAAATGGAAATATCAAGAAAGAAGTAATATACTGTTGAATATAAGTTGAATGCAGTATAGAAAAAGGGAATATCACAGTACTGTTGAATATACTGTTGCATGCAGAGAAAGATTGAATCTGCTGATACTCATTCAACACATTGACATCTGCATTCAATATGCATGGAATAAACTTTCCACATTGGTTGTAGCATCCAATTTTTACATTTCAAAGTGAAAAAAAAAAAGATTCTACATGAAATTTTTCCACATTCAATTTTCACTATGAGGCTATATTCAATTTTTGCAATTTAGTTTGTGCTGCTGTAACTTTGTATTTCTTTCTATAGTAAACACAGGTTCAATTTGAAGCAATGCACTTCAAAACAAGAAGAACGCGGAATTCATTAACAAATTTCCAACCACCAGTAATGTTGTTTACATTATTTCTATTTCATAGCAATTTGGGGTCAATGTAGCCAGCCGTAAGAGAATTTTAAGACTAATCACAGCTGCAAAGAAATTTGCAGCTGTAAAGAAATTACATTATGTCTATAAAGATTTCCAAGACACAAGGCACAGAAATTTGAATGTATGTTTGCTTTTTGTAATGATCCTTTTAGAACAAAAGATAAAAGTTAAGAGATACAATTAAATCAAGAGGCATTATCAAAATTAAAGCACAGGAAAATAGCCTAACTGATGCCAATATCTATATCTATCATGCCCATGAGCATGGACAAATGCACAAGTGAGCATCCTACGGTAAAGGAGACTGCCCATTGAGCAAACTGGGCTAGTAGGAAAATAGATAAATTTGCCAAATAAAATAATAATTCTAAACTCATTGCAGTCCACATTTCACTAAAGCAGCATTACAATTCAATTAATTCTCAATAGCAAATCTACTAAACAACTAGAATGACAACTCTTTCATACTTAATTGATCAGTAAAAGATATCCCGAAGATCGATCAATTTCAGCGAGAATGCATAAACAGTCAGTTTTGTCAAACAAGCAGATACTCAAATCATTCAAAAGACAGCTTAAGAACCACTTACAGAGGAGACTTAACACTACTATGGTTCCAGAACCTGTATTGAAGGCCATACCTGACTGGGTTGAGATCCAGCTGATGCAAGAGCAGCATCAGCAGAGTCCAATACAAAAGCCACTGTCTTCTCAGCTTTATCAGATGATGATTTTCTCTTCCACAGCCAACCTCAAACAATAGATATGCAACAACAACTTGCTAACTAATCATTCCTGTAGACATCACCGTAAATTAAAAAATGCCAACAATGAATAAAAACATTGTGATTGAGGCTCCTATACCTAACCATCCATTCTCTTAAGTGAAATTGAAAAAATAATAATAAGCAGAGTTCAGTTCCCTAAGAATCTCTTGTTGTTCAGTCCATTCCATACTGGCACTAAGATAAGCAGCAAGTATATTTGCCTATTATACAAATAAATGGAGAAAAGCACCCACTCTTTGATAAGAAGCTGGAAGATGATCCAAATTAAAAGAAATAAGTGCGTAAATCAGTAAAATAGCAAATATTACCTCCAGTAGATGCATTATTTGATCTTGGATAAGTGATACAAGAGGAGAAATCACCAATGTTATCCCTGGACACATAAGTGCAGGGAGCTGAAAGACAATAAAATAGAAATGTTTGATATCCTATGTTTCGAAGCAAAAAAAGTTTAACATCAGAGTTAATAAAATATTAAAATCATAAGAAAACTCTTCCAATAAGAAGTTGAACTTGAAAAAGTTATTTGCCAAAAATTTTATGATGTTGGCACCACTTAGTCTAAGAAAAAAGTTGCGAGGGCACCAGTATGATTGCTCCTAACAATTTTTAATTCTAATCCCTCCTCCAGGTGCAGAATTTTACAAAACAAGGCAATGCAGTAAAGAAATTTATAATACCCAAAAAAATTCTTTGATAAATATATTTCTTCCCGCCTAATTTTTTTTCCTATCTTTGGTTACATATTTGGTTTTTATACACTTCTGTAACAAATCTAAACTGAATTTTCAAAAAACAAAAAGAACACTGATGAAAGAGTATTAGGGGTAGATGGAGGGACTGAACCTGTTCTGTCGAAGCATTGTCAAGCAGTTCATTTGATATGGCAATCAACTTATCCTTCATTTCTTGCACATGAATAGCAGCTTCTGGGCAAATACCTAGCTGTATGAATCTCAAAATCAGGTACATAAGAATAAAAGAAGAATGAGATCAAACTAAGACAGAAAAAGATACAAATGATGCGCACACCTTAACTCCATGATTACAGTATTAAAGAGACAAAATCAGGTATTAAAAATGACTTCCACAAAACATTAGAAATCTCTATCATTCATATCATTTGGACTTTCCTTCTCCATCTTCTCAACATGCGTGTCCTTAGCAAGCACAAAAAATTAAAAAAAGAACACAAGAAAACCACTAGCATCTACTCGTCGAATAAAATCAGAATTTAGTAGACGCACCAAAGTCATCAACTGTAAAAGTTAAATCCTTCCCTCAAAATGCAAGTAAACAATCAATATGCATAGGAAAAGCTCACCTTAGCTTCACGAGTCAAGTAAGTAAGAAGTAGTAAGGCTTCATTTCTAATCACCTATAAGGTAAACCACAAGCATAATCACAAAATAAAAACTGAAAAATAAAAATGAGACAATAACAACAAAGAGTATAAAAGAATCATAACTATTTCATTATAAACAATCATAACTATTTCATTATTTCCCTTTATAAAGTTCCATGCAGAAGAAATTCTTACGTTGCATAAACCACACCTCACATACGTTGGTGAAAAACAAATGCACATAAATGGGAAAACTAAAATAAGAGGCCCTTGAAGGTTACATCATCAAAAGCAAGCCTATAATAACAAGATTTATACCTCGCGATCCATGATCATATCCATATGCCGAGTTATACCACGAGGTATGATGAGAATGGCTTCCTGTAACCTGAAGTGGAACTCAGCAAGAGTCTCTCTCTAAAAAAATTCCAAAAATATTGGTACAGAGGAAAGAAAAATTGCTCTATAAACCATACCTATTTAGAGAATTAGTGAGAAGGGCTGTCAAAATTTGAAGAGTGTAACATCTTACATAGAAATCTTCCTCAGACTGCAAGAGGGGAAGAAATGAAATGAAAAACAAATCAGCCAACAATACACGTAAATATCAATCCGTAACATGCTGTAATATGTTAAAAATGTTCCAAATCAGTATAGTGAAATACTCACCAACAAATGTTCACAGTAGTAAATGAATCAAACTATAACTGAAAAGAAGAAGTAGAAGCCCACCTGATTCTATAAAAGATCATATCACATTCAACACATAACAATTCAAAATCGTTTAAACTAATCGATTATAGCAGTTAACTTATAGTAGTTACCCGTACCCTCAACCGCTAAAATGAACATTTCATGAAAGGGAACACAAGCACAACATTATTATGGGCATCCACTTGAGCAAAGCAAAGTAGTAGAAAGATGCTTAAGGGGTATTCAGTTGTCAGTGTGATCTATGAACTCTTATTTGCTCATTTTGTTGATCAAGACTAAACAAGCTAATATACAGAGTTGTGAAAGTGATTCTGTGAAATCATTAAAAAAATTCCATCAGAGTCCTAAGGCTGAAAACAAAAAATACCAAAGAAGTCTGAGACCTAAATATGCAAGTACAAGATTGTTACCAACGACAAAGCTATAAAGCAAATTCTTCCAACCCCACTGTGAACAGAATTCAATCCTAATACCCTCTTCAATGCGCAAAATGGACCAACAAACTGAAATAATTAATATTCAACTGCATCACCAAGCTTATTAGTATTAATGCAATTCCAAATAAATGCTCAACTATGAGATCCCAGGTTAATACAACTTAATGGAAGGACTACAACCTCATACCAATAGATAGCATTCAATTCTTTATTGAGCCTGGGGTGGAATCACCATCATTACACATTCATTGTAGGTTTGGCTACTGGTCTAGCAGACTCGGAGACAACTCCAGACCTGGAAAACGAAACCAAGACTTTCAGTTCAAATGGGCCATTCTGTCCGAATTGTTAGTCTTCTCAATGAAGTCATAGCACTACACATCTCTTTTAGAAAGAGACTCCTAATTAAACCATGTTTCTCAATTCAATGGTTTACAGAATAGTAATTGTTTTTGAATATATATATATATATCACAGGAATCAAGCTATCCTTATAGGGTGATGCAGTACTACTAAGTAACTTTTTGTTATTTGCAATTATTACTAAATAACTCAATATACCATTATCAAAAAACTGGACAACTAAAATGTTTATTCAAAATAAAAGGACACCTAAATCTCAAATTCAAAATATACAACCCAATCACTATCAGAAGTTAGTAACTAGACCGGTTATCAGTTACTGGATGATACTTTACTAGGATCCATCATGTTTTTTACAAACTAAAAACAAGATTGAAAAGAAAAAAAAAAGAATGATGCACCTATTATACAAATGGAATAAAATTTGACTGTTCACTATTAAGAGGGACTCATAGTAGATGAGCATCTAGAGAAGAGGGACTCATGGTAGATAGGCATCTGAAGAAGTGCAGGCCAATTCTTGAGAATTTAGACTACATTTTAGTACTAAAACCTTGGCCATCAGCGAAGTGTTTGGGTACCCAGTGCTCGGTGATGACTATCAAAATTTTCTAAATTCATTGAAAAAAATATATATATAAATTACAGACAAAAAATATATAAATTACAGACAACAAAATTCATCCCAAACTACAGAAATTCATTCATCAGAATTTAACGTCCTTTTACCCTTAAACTCTTTATCATTTGGTATTTGACCATGTAGACAAATGCGTAAGTCGCCTTGCAGTAGTCGTTGATGGAAGTAATTTTTATACAAGTCCCAGAATTCATCTCTGCCAACAAAAAGTGTGAATCAGAAAGTAGAATTGAATCCAGGATATTTAAAAAATATAAGCATGTTTAAATTGTCGTCAAAGCTCTGTTAGAAGAAAAACAAAAGATACATTAATGCAAATTAGACAAATTAATCAGACATTTGGAACTCACAAATATGGGAACATATTCCTATTTTATACCGAAAAACTTTAGGTTTGAGCACTTATAAATTGCAAAACTGCCAATCTTCAATATTAAATTTGATGATCATAAAAGTCTATAAGATTAATTAAAATCGAAAGTACAAAACTTAAACAAAACTTGCAGCTACAAAGTACAAAAAAGAAAATGAATTTACAACACAGAACTTGTAACAAGACTCCACCTAACTGCCTACTTTTTGCCGTGTTCCATAGCTTTATCACATGTAATAACTTATCTATTAATATGTATACATAATTATTGTTCAAATTCAATCTATTAATATTTATATCAATGAAATCATAAAAATTAAACAAGAAATCAAGAAATTAAATCAAAAGAGAGGAAGAGAGACAAACCTGAGTGAGAATGACAGACGAGCAACCACGCCTGGCGAAGCTGGAGGGACGACGAGAGGGTGTAGTCGTGGACCCTAGTGGCGAGTCGTGTGAAGAGGAGGAGCGTGCAGCGCAGTCGTGGACCGTGGTGGCAACTCGAGACGATAGACGCGCTTGTGGCTGCAAGTGAACGAGGAAGGCGAAGGCCAAGCTTGAAGAGGGTCACATCCAAGTAAGGGGGTATAAGCTAGCCAGCGACGGTGGACTAAAACCAGCTCACAGACTGTCACGGTGCAACGGCGACATGGACAGAAGAGATCCAGAGAGAAGGTGCTGAGGTTGGCGGGTGTGGGTTAGGGATTTGAGATTGGGGTGTGAAGGCCTTGCGTTTTGGGAATGAGGGGCAGTAAAATATTTGTGTTTTGCCCACCAAAACGACACCGTATCTCTTTTTTTAAATATATTGATAAATTTAATTTTTTTCTTATTTATACTTTGTGTATTTAGATTTTAAATTTTAATAAATTTATATTTAACCATTAAGTTATATTATTTAAATTTTTATTATTTATAATTTTTTAGCTAAAGATTTTAAATTCTAATATATCTATATTTAACCATAAAATCATATTTTTTGAATAAAATATTTATATTACTATTTTAATTTCTTAATAATTATCTAAATAAAAAATGAAATTGCTATAATTTTACATAAATTTTAGAATTTATATATTTGTCACAATTTAAAAACTGCGATAAATATGTGATTGAATAAAGACAAATAATGACAAATATGATAAATAAGTATGTTTGACTTCTAAACCAATGTTATACTTCTCACTTTTTAAAAAAACCGCCAAATAAAGAAAATGCAAAGTGACAAATATGAAAAATATTCTTGTAGTGGTGGCTGTGTGGGGGGTCAGCTGTGGTTGTGGCGGTGGGAGAGCAAAGGTTGAAAGATGAGAAAGAGACACAGGGAGAGAGAGAAGAAAATGAATTCTCAAGTGATGAAACGAAGTGCACGCCTGCGAACCCATTTTAAACAAAACCCATTTTGCCCTTTTATTCAAATTCATCAACCCACCTAAAAACATGCACGCAGCATGTTCAACAAACCAATAACACATAAAATTTGATTCAAGATTGCAACAGAAAATGCAATGAAGTTAACAAGGAGCTAAAAAACATTGACTCATCTCGCAGGTTGGAGATGGAAGCACTTACCAGAGATTTCGCGTTTTTCTTGAATGTAACCTCGCAAAGTGTGGACGCCAAGAATCTGAAATATTTTGCCGAGATTTTTAGGGCACTTTCGATTGGGGATTTGGCACTTATAATACGAGAGAGAGCTGATGAAATCAGGGATTTGGCATTGGAAATTAGGAGCGAATTTCAAGTCTATGAGTGAAAGAGGGAAATGAAAGATAAAAAGAGGGAAAGTGAGAGAGGGAAAGTGAGCGAACTTTTTATACACACGATTTTTACATTTGTCTCTTATTTTGAAATGATAAATTTGAACATTGACAAATATTATTAAAATTATGGTTTGACTTCTCAATTAATAATATAGTTGACAGTATAATAAAAAACCCTCAAATATATTATTTAATGATCATAATTAAAATTATATTATTTAACAGTGACTTTTTCTTTTCATATTCCTAATTTATAAGTTTTTTAAATAAATATTTATTCATTTCTTTAAATTTCAAATATTATATTATTTATTTAATTTTTTTTCAAAAATTATATTTCACTAAAATTAAAATTTATTTTTTATTTCATAAATAAATAACATTTTTTTAAATTTTTATATATTTTTACATTTTATGAATTAATAAAAATTAAATAATAATTCTTTTCTAAAATGTTGCACAAAAAATAAACTTTTAGTAGCATATAAATAAATAAAAAAAATGCTACAATGTAGTGCTACTAAATATGTTATTTATTGTAGTGAGAGTTAGGGATTTTAAGAGATTTTAGAGAGTTAAGTAGTATTTATCTTTTGCCATGAATGTATATGTGTGTGTTGAGACAAGTAATTTTTAAAATTGTAAAAAAAATTAATGAATAAAGCTAATTTTCATTGTAGTGATAATGCAAAAGGTAAAGGCAATAAGAATAAAGAAAAAAATATACTGGGGTTGAAATGGACGGTGTAGGGGAAAGTTTTATTGGAGGAAAATGAAAAGTAATTCACTCTAAGTTTTTTTAAGGCATTTACTATTTTTTAAATAAAATATTATTTAAAATTTAGTCAAACACGGTCAATAAGAAAATTCTATCATAAAGTTTTTGATAGAATTAATTTCTATCACTAGTCTATCATCAATTCTTGATAGACAAAAAATTTATCACAAGTACATCATTAAGTGTCTGATAGATCATAATTCTATCACAACTCCATCATCCTTTTATGATATAATGATTTTTGTCATAAAGTGTCAGTCATCTATTCTCATTTTTCTTGTAGTGAAAAAATCAAACAAGAAATTAAAGAAGATAGGAACACCAAATTCATAGTGGTTCGGCCAATCAAGCCTACATCCACTTTGGAGATCTCAGTAGCGGCTTTATTCCAATCAACAATAAAGGAGAAATACAAGAATATCAACATCAATAATAAGAATTTATCCTTACAGCCTTCCTATGCATACCGACAAGATAACACCAATCTTCAATATGTGATTTCAAGGAAAGACTAACAGAGAAGAACTCCCACGGGTACTCGATCTATACTCACGATTTACAATCCCAAACTGTAGCTTCCATTATTACCCAAAACGTTGACGTCCTTGCTGAATCCTAAGGCTCCTCAAATGTTTAACCAGTCTTCTCTCCCACACAACTCGTTATGTATTGTATGCTCTTTCATCCTCTTTTTTTCACTCATGGGTAATGCTACTCTTACAAACTACTTATACAAACTCACCCATACAAACTGACGTGGCATAATGTGATTTGATAAATATATATTAATAATAAATGACATTAATTAACATGGATGATGTGGTGATCATACAACGATGTCACATCAGTTTGTATATGTGAGTTTGTATAAATAGTTTGTATGAGTAGCATTACTCTTTCACTCATTATACAAGGCTTTATATAGGGTCAATAGTCTTTTTTCTAGTCTAACCATGATTCCTAGACTAGAAGTATGATTAAAACTCTTCCTATTTCAGTTTCCTTGTCAAACTATGAGTAACCTAGATTATCCTAATTAAAACAAATTATAATCAAACTCAACTTCCTAGTTTGATACAAATTCCAATTTGTTTTAATTCTAATCTAGAAACAAATCCTCCATTGTCTAATATTCTAACAAGACAAAAAACACACATAACAATTCTCCACCTTGTTTTTGTCTTCAAACATTGTTGATTCCACATTGAAGAAGGATTCCAGTTCACCACATTGCGTAGGCGCACAAATGCTTTAGCGTAGAAGCACCAACTCTTGGCCTGAAGCATTTTCAATTCACAGATGTTGCGTAAGTGCGTAACCTTTGCTGCGCCGGAGCGCCATGATTCTGTCACACTTGCGCAGGAGCGCCAACTTCCTGGCAAACTTGCACAGGAGTGCAAGTCATCTTGCGCAGGAGCGCAACCGCTTCAGATTTGATTTTGAACTTTCCTTCTTCGTTCCAGCTGCTGCTTTCCCCTGGCCCCTTAGGGCATCAAGTGTATTTGGTTTGAATCAAGTCCAAGCAATGCTTGAACTTGCTAACTATCCTACCAAACCAACCCAACACTTTTTTCACATACCTCTTTTGTCATGCTTCATATATTCCACTAGTATTAGGACCACTAACCGATTTATTCGCCAAATGCTTCACCTTAAGCCCAAATCGCTTTCTCCCATTACAAGCCATCTATTGAGAACAATTTATTTGTATCTAGGAAATATGTCTAGATTGCTCACTCAATATGAAAAAGGCTATGACCATACATGTGTGAAACTACTATATTTGATTTAAATTTAATTGAAATTAATTTCTGTGTATTGTGGAGATATGCTAAGATTGATCACTCAATTGAATCATGATTTTATAAGTTATTGCAACATTCAAAGGTAATTGAACTTGTATTATTCGGCTCTAGTTCATACTCTGTTAAAATAAATCATATGATGTTAGGATGCTTTAGTCGTGACTATGCTAACGGTTACAATTTTGTTAATTTAATTCTATATGTTTAAAATTTTTGTCTGACTCAACTGCATAGTTTCTTGTTATTGGTACAAGTATTCAAGGGAGACACATCAGGAAGGAGGTTTAAAAATTGAAATTTTTTATTAGGGGTGGGACTCAATAGTTTTCAACGATGACATTGATTTCATTCAACTTAATTAATGTGGTTTATTTTCAAGAATATTTGAAAATTAAAAAATCATAATTTGAGGGGGAGATTGCAATTATGTTATCCTAATCTTGTTAGGAATTTGTTTAAAGTCATTATCTTTTATTTCCTTTTTATTTCGTGCTAATCTTATTCCAAATAGAATATCGAAATCTCTTTGCTAGGATTTTCTTGTTTTGTAGCACTACTACAAAAATGCTAAACTATGACAATTAATGGATGAATGTTTAGTTTTTGTATGTCATCATTTATATTTGACTAGAACAATGATACCTCATTAATAAGTGCTATAGTTTGCATCTATCATCCTTTTATTTATACATAAACAATGACACTTGATATATAAGTGTTAATATGTAAAAGTGTCATCATTGTGCGTAAAAGTAGAAAATGAGTGTTTTAACTTTAAAAAACTCATCTTTGTATTATTAAATAATATCAATTAATAGATGATAGAGTTTTTATCAAATATCATAATTTATCTGTAAAAATTAAAGATGAGTGCTTTCAAGTATATACTGTCATCTTTGTTAAAGTTTCATTAAAAAGTAATTATTTATTAAATTAAATTGTTTGGATTAAAATAATTTAGTTTTTTAAAGTACTTTTAATTGTTTAATGAGATTTAAAAAGAAAAAAATTAAAGTAAAATTGTCAAATATATTATAAATAATTTATAATTTTATATATTTAATTATGTTTTAAATTTTGAGGAAAATCATATCATTAATTTTTTAATTTTAAATTTGAATTTTAAAAAAATAACAAAACTACGTCGTTTTGTTAGTCAATTTGTAACACAAAAAGAGCAAAAGTAATGAAAGACAATTGACGGTACCTTGAAAATTTTAACCCTAACTCATCAGTCATTTCACGCTTTTCTCTTTGCTCTCCAGCAAAGAAGACAAGCCAAGTAGCTCATACAAGAAGACAACAAAAGGTACTTTTTTAAAGTATATTTTTATTTGAAGAGGTTTATAACATTCCGTCAAAGCACAAAATAGTAAATTATGAAAATAGTAGACAATTTATTCAAGGCGGGCCATGACTTGTCTACCACTACTTTTGCTTAATAATTTTATATTATTAGTTTAATGATTTTTTGAGTTTAATAATTTTATAGCATTATTTATGGTGGCTTTTGCTGGATGGCTTAGTTTAATTAAAGCGGTCATTATTTTTGTTGATTGAAAGAGCATTGAACGTGATGTTACTAATCTACAACCATAAACTGTCTGAAAAAATGACTAAGACAGCCTTCTAACTTGTGTTTGCCAAATACCAAATTCACACACACCACACACACACCCCATAGTTGGCATACCGAGGCTAAAATTTGTTCCAAATTAAATTAATGTCAAAATGAAGCTTCTCAATGATCTATTCTAATCAAGTATTGTTTTGTTCAATAATACAAGTGTATGTGTCCCTTCTCACATGCAGCCCAACATGCCTTTCCCTCATTTGAAGGTCTATCACTCTTAAATTCATTTTAATTATATACCATGGATACTCATTGAATAAGCAATTCATTGAACATGATAAAGCCACTGAGTAGGTTGGTTAAAGGGTTGGTTTGAGATGGATGTTTCCATTTATGGCCAAATGTGTGCAAAACAATTTAATTAATTTTTTTTTTGTTCTATTCAACTTTAAGTAATTTGAGTGTTAAATTATTATTTTAATTGATTATTAATTTACACTTCTAATTTTGTTGTTGAACCCATGACCAGATAAAAATGCATACTATCCTCGATATAGATGCCATGTTTCTCATAAGATTAAGGTGTAGTCAAGTGGTCACAATTTTTTTAAGGAGTTGTGACGAAATTTACAATTTAATTTATAATCTTTCCTTAAATAGTGCAGAATTGTAAAGGAATTTACGAGTTCGAACTTGCATCAAAGGTACTGTTTCTTTCTTGTATCATTTTAATTACATCAACTCAACATTATTGTGTGCTCTTGCTAAACTAAGTTGCGTATGAAATCTTATGTCTCTTTAAAACTTATTTTACTTTTACATTAATTTGTTGCATTTTGTTTGGTTATTTATAGGGGACATTGGATGTTAGTAGTTATAGATCCACACCGTTGTCAAGCATACTTCTTGGATCCACTTGGCCATGATCCTCGTACAGATTTAAAGGAATTTATTCATTTGTAAGTTCTTATAGCCTTAATAAATTAGATATCATAATTTATCAAGTTAACTTATCTATGTAGTTGAATTTTGATAATGTAGTGCTTTCAAGATCTATTGTGTAGAGCGTGGTAGTCGGAAAAGCATAAATTGGAAGACTATCAAGGTATAAGCATTAGTTTTCTTGAAAGATATTATTTTTAAATATTCTAATAATATACCTTGTTGTGTAATGCCCTCGACAACCAACAAATATTGAGTGTGGATACTACATTTTGGCATATATGAAAGAGATTGTTACTGATCTTAATGGATTTTCTGAGAATAAGGTAATTTCATATTTGTGTTTAAATTGAAATCATCCATATTTAGATGTAATATTTAAAATTATGATTTTATGTTTATAGTTTGCTAGAACAGAAGGTTATGACCAAGAAGCGATTGATGAGATTAGATGCGAGTGGGCAGAGTATCTATGGAAGTTTTGTTTCACTTGTAATAGTATATGGTATGTATATTATTAATAATTTGATATTATACTAGTGAATTTTGGTGATTCATATATCTTCTTAATTTTTTGTTGGAATTACAGATAATTTTGGTTGCAAAATATTTTGAAGGAGTCATAGTGAAAGTGCTACATTTTGCATCTTTCTGAAGGAAATCATGTCTTTTATGACTTCAGTACCATGCAACAGGTAAATTTAGCTACTTTTTGCAATTATATATTTCTTTTTTTTCTTTTGTTATTGTAATTTTTATAAGATAGTTAGTAACCATATATTTTTTCTTCACTCTTTTATTTTTTTTCTTGTTGTTGTTTTATTACTTTTTTGGTAAAAATGTCTTATTGTTTTGCAGTTTTTGGAAGGAATCATGGTGAAAGTACTATAATTTTACAATTTTTTCAAACGAATCATTCTTGTTGATGAAACACTACTTTACTTTGAAGATTTTGTTGTTTACTTTTGGTTGTAATGAAATTTGTATATAGATATGTGGATTTATATACTTGTGGCTATTAATTTAGATTTATAGAGGTCAAAATGTTCATTTTTCCCCTAATGTGATTAATAACTTCTTAGAAATTCTTAGGGGCAGCAAACATGAAATCATTCTCTTCAGGTATCTAAGAAAGCTATTTGGAAAGAACTTGCTAGTCAAAAGGTAGAAGTTTAGGATCAAATTGCTCGAACACAATTGACACCAAAGTATAGAGTTTTCGATAAAATAGCTAGATAGAACTGGACCCCTCCTACTCATCAATCGATTGTGAGCTTAGAGAGAGCTAAGTTTCTGCTCTGCTTAAAAAAAGGAAAAAGCATCAACTTGGGGCTCTGGATTTTTGATAATATCATTCAATTTGCTAGGCAAAACGCTAAAAGACTTCATTTTCCTTGTTTGATTATAGGGATACTAATGCAACATGGAAGTAGGCTTGAAATCTGATGATGCAGTTGAGCCTTTAGAATCTCATATTACCAATGGCTTTATGCAGAGGTTAAGAAATCAAGACAAGGATGAAGATAATGATGAGGAAGATGAAGAAGAAGAAGAAGTTCAACCCGCTGTGAAAAGGCCAAAAGTGTCCAACAAACTGTCCTTGAAATCAATGTAGGACACTTTGAAAAACTTAACTGATAATTTGTCTTCTGTTTTTGTAGTGACAAAATCAAATTTTATTAAATCAACAAAATCTTATGCAAAAACAAACAGAACTTGAGGTTGAATGGCAAGCTCAGTATAATTTGTTAGCAAAATTTTTCACTACTTTTGGTGCTTTAACCTCAGTTCCTACTGCTACTCCATTTGCAGTACACTCCCCTACTGCAACATCACAACAAAAAAACTGCACCTATTCCAAATCCCATTACTAATATTTCCATTCATGCATATCTAGTTCCTATTTTCACAACTACTCCGGTCACCACTTCAATCGCAGCTCAATCTACCATACCTGTTGCAACTGAAAAGATTCTCCATCCAACTTTAGCACCAACCACTGAGCATGTACTTAGTCCTACTCCTACACTAGAGAATGTTGATCCTTAGTCTTCAATCTCTTCTGACAAGACTCCTAGCTTCTACAAAGAGACGGGGTCTTAGCAATAGGCCTTTTCTACCATTTTGGTATACCACATCTATTCTTTTCATCTTCCTCGGCACGTCAAATTGTGATTGATTTCTCTCTTTTGTTCTACCTTTGTTTAATAGTAATAGGAGGTTTGGAACCCCGCACCAATCTTTTTCTATAAGATGGGAACTAAGCTAATGTATGAATTGGTTTTTTACTGGCTTCGGCGTCATAGGAATAATCAATTGATTCTTCTTCGTCACTTTTCAGATTTAGCAGATCCTTGGCGAACCAATTGTATCATCCGTGAGAGACTATAGTTGACAAAAAGCTCATATGTCCACTAGTCAATTCATCAGCTGTAGATCTTAAAAAGGAATAATCTCAAGTTGTTCCATTAAATAATTTGTTAGCTCAGACAGCTCAACCTAGAACAAGTGCTAAAATACGTGCAAGAGAACTTCAAGAAGTCTTGGATGCAGTGACCACTACCTCCTCAAAAAAGAATTCTTCTCTTATCAAGAAAGCCAAACACACTATAGCTTCGACTATCAGAAATGAACCTAGAATAAGAGGTGGTCTCCTCAAACATGGTTTTATCAGAAGATTTGGTACGAACAATAAGTAATCTTTGGCAATTTGTGTAGAAAAAGGGGGAGAAGAGAATTTGTTATCGTTTGCTAGCTGCTGATGGACTTTCATTTTGTGATTTATTTTGTGTTTTGACAAAGCGGAAGAAGAAACTAAGACGGAGTAGTGCTTGCTTTTGGAAACTGTTTGGTGGCTTTGAACTTTGTAATTTTATCAGTTATTGGTGGTGTTTTTGCTTATGTTAACTTAATATGTTGTTTGGTTTGCATGAACTTTGAACCTTTGTTGAAAACTAACCAAGTTGCGTGGAAGAAATACTTTAAACTATATTAATGCATTGAAGTTTGATTCAGTTCTATCTTTTCAGACTGCGTTTATGCAAAGTTTGTTTTTATTACTTGCAGTGTAGTTTTTCTCACAACATGCCAAAAAGGGAGATTGTTAGGACAATGCCGCATGTCATGACATGCATGTGTATATCTATGTGGCAATGTTGTCTTGTTCATTTTGGAGAAAAAAAGGATTTGATTCTGCATTAATTACTTTTTATTTTAACTGATCCAGTTAGAAAAGACTTTTATTTCGAGAATATTATTTCATTTTTGGAAAGTATTTTATTTTATCTAGCATTAGAGAAGATTACGATCATGATTCCTCATTGAATATCCTAATGTGATATTACTTTCCTAGTCTTCAAGATATCCAGGTCCTTAGAAGATATGTAAAAGATCTTGAAGAATCCTTTCGCAATAAGGATTGCTTGCTGGACGTGTCTTATAAGAAAAAGAAGAGTTCTATTCTATGTCTAGCAGTTTTTATGTGCAAGCTTTTGAGTTCAATTAGAGGACTTTTATTTTGTTAGCTTAAGTAGTGATAGTTTCTATCTCTTATCATGTTTGTAGATATACAATAGGGATTGAATATCTCATTGGGAAGTTATATAACAGTTTGAGAGGGACTTGAACTGTTGGGTTGAAGTGCAGCAAAAGCTTTAGTTTTATTATTTGTAACTGAGTTCGTGGCTTCAAAACTTGAAAAAATTCTATCATTTTAATTTTATGACTCATTTGACATCCGTAACCTTTACGTTCAATCTAAAAAATTAATTATTAAAATTTCTTATATCTAAATTTATTATTCGTCCCATTTTCTTGTATATAAAAAAATATTTTATATTTTATTTTTCAAGAGAGTGTTATACGTATACAAAAACTATTATATTCATTTTTCTCCAATAATTTTATTATCTATAAATTTTTTAACAAAACCTAGTAGAAATATTATATTTTATAATTGTCTTATTTCATGTCAATTGAAAACCAGTAGAAATTTTTAGTTTGATCAGCTCTGGAGCTTATTATACAGGTTCAATAACACATGAAGTTGCATCAAGAGAGGTTCATACGGCTGTGATGAAGAAACTGCATAATGTAAATGGGAAGATTCAATTTTGTATTATGATGACTGCATATGATAGCAAGAAAATGAATACAATATTTATTGTATACATATAAAATTCTCTTTAAAAAAATATAAAATATTTTATATATACAAGAAAATTGGACGAATAAATAAATTTAGATATTAAAAATTTTAATCATTAATTTTTTGCATTGAATATAAAGGCTATGGATGCCAAATGGGTCATATAATTAAAATAACATAATTTTTAATAAATTAAACATAACATAAAATAAAAACATATAGTATAAAATATAATTTTTCATTTATGTTAATACTAATTTCACATTATTATTCGATTATTTTAATAATCACTAAAGTAGCACTATTATCATTAGTTTAACTATTTTAATTTCTTAAGTAAGAACTGATATTATCATAGATCATAATAGGGTGAATCATGGATTCCAAATATTGTGCTATTAATTTAAAATTATTATATCATTCATTATATTATCGCACTATCTAACTGACAATATTTCATAAAATTAACATTATTTAAAATACAAATTTGAGATAAATAGAATTGTTCATTATAATAACTATTAAAATGTAGATTGAAAACATTAATAGAATATTGTAACGCAATGAAAGTTTAAACAAGTCATATATTATAAGTAAAAATAAATTTATATTTTAAATATATAATGAGCTGAAGAGTCGGTGCGACGTGAAGGAACCAAACCCTTCCCACCAAGTTGAATTTTAAATTTTTATCTCGAATCGACCATAGTATATAAGATAAAACGATAACTAATTGAATGACATGCTTAAATAAGTTTTTAACATTTGATAAGCATAATTTCCCAAAATTATTCAAAACAGTTTCGCGTTGATATATCATCACTATGGTTGTTTGCAAACGGTAGCTGAATTTCTTTAAACTATGGAGCTTTAAATTAAGGGTATTTCTCAGTTATGTCAAGCAGGCAAGAATACAGTTTCTTGGGTTCGGAAAACATGGGCATGTGATCAGAACCGGAAATCTCCTTCACCTCGTCTATTGGACAATTTTCAATCATCCTCCTCTGTAGATCTTCTTCTAATATCTTGTCTTCATCCAGCGCTGGAACATCGCTAAACAAAGGGTGCGGCCTAAAAAACATCAGTGCCAGTGTTAAATCCTGCACAAACTTGTATCCAATAGAAAGAAACGTTGGCTAACTAACTAGGCTGCCTAGTGCGTACATAGACACATGCAGGACAGGACAGGGCTACCTCAACAAGAATGAGTATCGAAAGAATCATGACAAATCCGGTCCGATGGCTGTTTTCCACTAACCACAAGGATATAGGGACTCTATATTTCACCTTCCAGGCAGTTCATCAGGAGCTGCTGCCGGGGACCACGAGAGAGCTTATTTCATGAAATTTTTTGCCCAGAAATCCAAGCCGGGCCCCCACTAAAGTCCAACACCGTATATCATATATCATTTTACAATTTATTTTGAAAACTTAATTAACATATTGATTCGTAATATTATGGAATTAATAATAGATCTTAAATCAAATCCTTATTAATGGCTTGACCAAATCAAAATCAAAAGGTTGTTGGCCCGCTAATTAATGTTAATTTGGACTAAAAGTACAGTGTACCCCAAAGGCGAAATATGACTGTACTCGAGGAACAAACATAATGGTGTATAGTTTGGGTTCTTAGCCCTTAGGGTTGGATAAATAACATTTGGCTATTACGTTTCCTCTTTTATTTTTAATTTTTAATTTTTTTAATTTGCAAATTTGGCCGATAACTAACATTTAACAATGAATCGAATCAACGTTTTCTCCTACATAATGGATTAATAAAGCAGGTTAACCACCTAGAACAAAATTGAAGCTCTAATCATGGATCTGGAGTTCAATAACATGGTAGTTTAACAAAGATAATCGTAAAGAACTTTAACTGCTCCAGCAAAGAAAAAATCATTTTTCAAAGAGTCAAAGACAGAGCCACCTATACTTGTTCTCCATGTTAAGTTGCCTGCATCGTTCCTCAAAACGTCGAGTTTTACAAGCAACGAGTCTAGGTGTGAGGAGGTAAGCTAACCAGTTCTTCATCTCAACGCTTTTCCAACCACATTTCATCGAACTCCATTAACCCCTCAGCCTTTTTTTCTCTATAAATAGCTATTGATTGTCTAATTCAAAGAGCAAACAAGTACTCTGTTCTCCACAAGTCAATCAAAAGCTTCCTCTTATTCTAGTTCTAAATATGGCTCTTAAGCACTATTGCTTAATGTTATCTTTGCTTGTAGCAGTATCACTATCAAGCTTTGATATGAGCCTTGCAGCTCGCCATCTTTTGGACACACCAGCGGCACCACCGCCAGTACTGCCCACAATTCCACCTCTGCCTAAGGCCACATTGCCTCCATTGCCCTCATTACCAACTTTACCTACAGCTACACTTCCTCCTCAGCCCACCATTCCATTGCCAACCCTGCCAACTCAACCAACTCTTCCAAAGCCCACATTGCCTCCTCTCCCAAATCCAACCCTGCCCACCCAGCCTACACTCCCCAAGGTGACACTGCCTCCATTGCCTTCAACCCCACTTCCTACCATTCCGACTACAATACCTTCAATTCCAACCGTTCCCACCACAATTCCTTTCTTCTCTCCACCTCCATCGAAGTAAATCAGTAGTTCTTAAGACGCCTCCATCATAGGTGCTTGTGAGTGTGGTTGCAGGGTTGAGAGAGCCTCGTAGTCATTAGTTTTGTCTATGAGATTCCGACGTCTTGTTTTTTATTTTCCCTTATTTGATTGTAATGTATTCGTAGTCGCACTAAACACATCGATGTTTGTTGTTATTTCTGATTTATTATGTAGTCGGTTTTGTTGTAATGCATGGACATGATCATTTGTTAGGATACATTGTTCTTGAGTTCCTGCATTTAATTTTCTAATCTATACATTACATATATTTCACTTTATACTTCACTTCCAGGCAAATAATAGAGACAATGAAAGGCAGTTAAAAGCTAGGAGTTTCTAACAAATGCTACGACATTCAGTTAAAACTAAGAAAGCAGATCCCGACCCAACAACCACATGTTTCCCAACAATATAACACAAGTCCAACATGGCCTGCATACAATGACATCCTAGAAAGAAAAAGTCATACATAACACAAGTCATATATAAAATGTGATGTTGTGTTGCCCTAATTGCAAGCAAAAGTTGCAGCAGAAAACTTCGTAAAACTATTTATTCAAATCAAAAGGCCCAGCTGGAAAAAAAAAAAAAAAAAAAAGACAATTCTATATGCTTCAGTCAAAGTGAAGAGAGAGGAAAATCAATAGACACCTCGTTTCTGTATTTAAGGTGACTAATTTGCAGAGTCAGTGCATTACTACATCTTTATCTATGTCTTCTCCCTTTGCCACACACAGCTTCAAAGTTTTACTCTATGGCTTCACCATCTTCTTCATCTTCTGTTATCCTTGAATTTGAACATGATGTTTTCCTTAGTTTCAGAGGGGAGGATACCTATCACAACTTTACTGGCCATCTCTATGCCCCTTTGTGCCGACAAAATATTTTAGCATTCATTGATGATGAAGGACTCAGGAAGGGAGATGAAATTTCACCTTTTCTTTTTGCTGTAATTGAGAAATCAAAGATTTCAGTAATCATTTTCTTAGAAAATTATGCTTCTTCTACATGATGCTCGGATGAAGTTGCAAAAATCATGAAATGCAAGAAAAACAACGGCCAAATAGTTATACTTGTTTCCACCTCGTTAACCCACTTATGTACGGAAACAGAAAGGAAGTTTCAAGGATGCTTTTTGTTATGTGTGTTTTTTTTCTTGTTAGAATATTAGACAATGGAGGATTTGTTTCTAGATTAGAACTAAAATAAATTGGAATTTGTATCAAACTGGGAAGTTGAGTTTGATTGTAATTTGTTTTAATTAGGATAATCTAGGTTACTCATAGTTTGACAAGGAAACTGAAATATGAGGAGTTTTAGTCGTACTTCTAGTCTAGGAATCATGGTTAGACTAGGAACAAGACACTTGATGCTATATAAAACCTTGTATAATGAGTGAAAAAAAGATGATGAGAGAGCACACAATACACAGCGAGTTGTGTGGGAGAGAAGACTGGTTAAACGTTTGAGGAGCCTTGGGAGTCAACAAGGACGTCAACGTTTTGGGTGATATTGGAAGCTACGGTTTGGGATTGTAAGTCGTGAGTATAGATCGAGTACTTGTGGGAGTTCTTCTATATTAGTCTTTTCTTGAGAGCATATATCGAAGATTGGTGTTATCTTGTCGGTATACGTAAAGAGGCTATAAGGTTAAATCCTTGTTATTGCTGTTGATATTCTTGTTTTTCTCTTTTATTATTGATTGGAATAGATCTCTTGATCGACCGAACCACTATAAATCTGGTGTTCCTATCTTCTTTAATTTCTTGTTTGATTTCTTGCTTGTGGTTTCATCATAATTTTGTCAATATCTCGGATTGAAAGCTTCCGCGAAAGGCATAAAATTAACAACAAATTGGTATGAAAGCTTTTTTGGTTCTAGAATTCAAGATGGCTACAACAAAATTCGAGATGGAACGATTTAATGGCAAGGGTGACTTCAGTATTTGGCGTAGAAGGATGAGAGCCTTGCTGGTTTAACAAAAAGTGGCTCAGGCGTTGGGTGGAGAATGTAAACTACCGAATATGTTGGCTGAAGAGAAGAAACAAGAGATGTTAGAGATAGCCTATAGTACCATTGTCTTGCATCTAAGTGACAATGTGTTGTGATAGATTTCAAAGGAGACAACTGCAACTGAGATTTGGTTGAAGTTAGAGAGTCTTTACATGACTAAATCCCTAACAAGCTGAATATATTTGAAGGCGAAGCTATTTGGGTTCAAGATGCAAGAAGAAAATAGCATTGATGAGAATATCAATGATTTCAATAAAATAATCATTGATCTAGAGAATATTGGGGAAAGGATCAATGAGGAAGATCAAGTTGTCATCTTGCTGAACTCGTTACCATCGGCATATAGTCAACTGAAAGATACCTTCATGTATGGTCGTGAGTCTTTAGCCATGGAAGAATTGGAACTTACGATTACGTCTCCAGAGATGGAATTAAAGGCTGAGGGAAAAATATTGAGTAATGGGAGCAGCAATGAAGCACTAACTGTCAAAAATAACAAAGGAAGAATCGATCGTCATCAAAGAAGCTTGATAAATCTAAGTTTAGGTGTTTTCGCTATAAGAACTTGGGACATCTTCGACAAGATTGTCTGGAAAGATTGAAGCATCAAGGAGGAAAAAAGTCAGAGCATGGAGATGCAGCTTATGGAGGATATGAATCTGGTGAAGTTTTGGTGCATTTGGTAATGGAAGACCAAAAGGAATGGATTCTCGACTCCGGCAGTTCATTCCACGTGTGTTCACATAAGGGATGGTTTTAATACTTAAACGATAAGGTGGAGGGAACTGTTATCCTTGGTAATAACCAAGCTTGCAAGATAGTTGGGATTGGCTCAATCAAAGTCAAGATGTTTGATGGTTGTGATCGTGTTCTCAGTAACGTGAGGTATGTCCCTGAGTTGAGGAAGAATTTGATATCTCTTAGTGTGCTTGATAATCTAAAACGTGTAGTCAAAATTGAGAATGGTTACATGGAAATTGTTAAGGATGCGGTGACCGTTATGAAGGGCAAACTTAATAATGGTTTGTACACTTTGATTGAGAGTGAAGAAGCATCTTCACTTAACACATACAGGTAGCTCTCTTTATATTCACAATTAAATTCCATTAATGAAAACATCATTATATGCAATGAAATAAACAAAATAGCTTATAAAATGCTAAGTTAAAATAGACCTATGATGCTTTAGATACCTTATACATGATTGCTTCAGAAATAATTCATGTAACTGACAAATACCAATAGCCTTTGTTAGCTTTTCAAATCTTGCTAAGTCTAGTGCCTTGGTAAACAAATCAGCCAGTTGGTTTTCAGTTGAAACATGCTCAATGTGGATTGTCTTAGATTCAACTAGCTCTATAATAAAATGATACCTAATGTTTATGTGCTTAGTTCTCGAGTGTTGAATATGATTTTTGAAGATGCTGATTGCATTAGTCTTATCATAGAAAATTGTTATAGAATCTTGGGTAATACCATAGTCTACCAGTAGCAATGTACTCAACCTCAGTAGTTGACAAGGAAATTGAATTTTGTTTCTTGCTGTGATGCCATAAGATTGTTCCTAAGATAGAAACATCCTCCTATTGTACTCTTTCTATCATCCACATTTCTAGCCCAATCAGCATCACTGTAACCTGCAAGACATGAATTTGTGTCTTTAGAAAACAATATTCCAAACTCTAAAGTCCCATGAACATACGTTATTATCCTTTTGACTGTAGCAAGACGTTGTTCTTTTCGACATGACTGAAATCGTCCACATAAACCAACACTGAAGCTAATGTCAAGTCTACTAGTATTGAGGCATAGAAGACTCCCAATCATGCTTCTGTATATACTTTGATCAACATTATTTCTTGTATTATCTCTTGACAGTTTGAGATTAGTAGCAATAGGTGTCCTTGTTGTCTTGCTATTGTTCATTTCAAATTTCTTAACTAAGTTTTTTGCATACGTAATATGAGAAATGAATACACCATCATCAAGCTATTTAACTTGAAGACCAAGGAAAAATGTGAGTTCACCTGCCATACTCATCTCCGCCTTGCATAAGATCAACAAATTCATTAGTTTTGTCTTCAAGAGTAGAACCAAACACAATGTCATCAACATAAATCTAAGCTATAATGATATATCTAGAAGCTTGTTTTATAAACAAAGTTTTATCATGGCTACCTCTAGATTATCCCTTGCTAGGAAGAAAGGTTGTTAGCCTTTCATATCAAGATCTTGGAGCTTGTTTCATACCATACAGAGCCTTTTTCAGTTTGAACACATATGTGGGATGCTTAAGGTCTATAAAACCTTTAGGTTGTTTAACAAAAGCTTTTTCATTAATAATTCCATTCAAAAAAGCTGTTTTAATATCCATTCGAAAAAGTTTAAAGTTGAAAAAACAAGCAATGGCAAGCAACAATCTAATTGATTCTAGTCTAGCCACAAGTGTAAAAGTTTCATCAAAGTCAATTCACTTAATTTGAGTGTAGCCTTTTACAAGTGGTCTAGCCTTATTCCTAATCACTTGCTTATTTTCATCACTTTTGTTTTTAAAAATCTACTTAGTTCTTATAACATTTATGTTTTCTAATATCTAAACATTGTTTCTTTCAAATTGATTAAGATTATCTTGCATTTCTTGAATCAAAGCATCTTCTTTAAGGGCTTCATTTACAAATTTTGGCTTAACAAAAGAAACATAGTATGAAAAACTTACCTAGTTCCTTACCTTGCTTTTGGTTTTTGTTCCACCTTCGAGAATTCCAATAACAAAAGAGGCAAGATGTGGTTTTTAAATCCAGGTTGGGACATCCTTGCTCTCAAAATCATTCTAATTTCTTCTCACCACAAGAAATTTTGGAATGTTTGACCATTTCTTTTTTACATATTTGCTGGTTTTTAAAAAAGTAGTCAAATATATATTTACTCTTAAAAGTCAAACCCGCCTGTGCTTCATACTTGTCACTTAACATTTGCCCTAAATTACACCTTTGCCATTCATATATATGAGCAAAATTTCCCCCTTTTGTTAGTCTTGCAACTGAATTTTTTTGCAACCCAAGTTTGAAATCCCTCTTTGCATGCCTTGTTCTCTCGTTGAATCCCTAACCCACCATTGCCTTACTCTTTTCCGTTTATCTCACCTTATCCCACCTAGTTTCTTCTCTTTGTCGATCTCCTTTTTCCACTTTCACTTTCCCTTTTTCCGTTGCCCTTGCAGCCCACCTCACTTTCAATCTTTTGGAACTATCATCTGCATCATCTTATTCCTTTCTCATTCTTTGTGTAAAGATTAATTTATTCTTTTATTTTTGCAACTCTTTTTTCGTGGTTAGAAATTTAAGTTTTACTATTCATATGTGAATTTGATGGAGTTTCGATGGATTTATTATTAATCATGAAATGATGATCCTACTACAGGTGCTCTTTTTCAGTTAGGCTTTATAGGAAAACTTGAAGCATCACACGGTAATTATTTCTTTAGTATTTGATTGATTTTCTGTGTTCTTACTTTAAATTTTTTTTTTTGGAAAAAATTATTGTTCATTAAATCCATCACTTTGTTCTGTGCAACAATAGCTTGCGTGTGCTAATCACTAGTATAATACAACAATAGCTTTGTTTCCTGAGTCATAAGAACTAGATTTTGTTGTTTCAAATTTCAATTCACTAATTATGCAAAAAGCCAGATGGCGAAGCGTGTTGTTTCTCAAGAATCCATTAAAGATTCCAACTTTATCGCTTGCCCTTTATGCCGCTTCAATTCATTCTATGACAACTTCATCTGAGAAATGGAAGAGCAAATGGAATGTTGTGGTTTTGCTTCCCTTGATTTTCTTCTCTATGTGCAAACGTTTTTGGCTTTGGAAAAGTACGGTTCTTGTCTTCTGTTTTGTACACTTTTGAGGAAAGTTTGAATTTTGTGCAGATTTGGAGTGCAAATGAGTTATGTAGATGGATGAGTTGTGTAGATGGGGATGTTGAGTCAATTCTTAAAAGTGCTAACTTTTAACTTTTTATTTTTTCCAAATGTTGTATAGAATGGATTGTATGAGGAGTGAATTTTGAAGCTTAATGTTATATTAGATTGTTGCTTTAGTGTTATATTCCTTTGGAGTTGTTGAGAAGGACGTTACTTTGTTTAGGTATCATATCTTAGTTTCTGGAATTACTTTTATTGCTTTTGAAAACAAAACTAGCCTTAGATGTATGTAAAAATAAAAAAATAAAAAAAAGAACATTCTAAATTGCTAGCACTTTTTTTACCTAGCTTCTTGAAACTTTGTTCCCTAATGATTGTATGTTAAAAAAAAAAACAAATGGTAGGTACATTATAAACCTGTAATTTTATTTATGTGATAATCAATTTTGTGAGCCTTCATAATTGTTATTTCACTTGCTCCTTAAAGACTATTCTCTTGTATGCATCTTTTTCAGCTTGTCGCTAGCTAGTTCTAGGCATTAACCTTGTGGAGGCTGATTTTCCATTAAACCTTTATATCATTGTCAGTTATCTATCATTTCCTGTATTGTTCGTTGAACATTTTATCTGTGTGAGTTTGTAGCTAAATGGTTCTAAGCAGGTATTGAATTATACCAAAAAAAAAATGACCACAAGAAAATTTTAAATACTTAACGCATCAAATTTTTTTATTTGAGGGTTTTTTAGTGCTTCAGTCACATATTGTATAATGTTTAGAAAGTTAACCCGTGTTAAAAAATATTTGACACCATGCTATTTTTAGTTATTTATGAAATTGCCATTTCCTATAAATATGTAATTTCCCTCTTCATTTTTTCAAAATCCCTCTTTTTTGCCCTAGCCTGCTCTCTCCCTCATCACTCTATCACACGAAATACTCTCAGAAACCCTCTCTTCACAGCCCCAATTTCTTCGTTATCTTCTATCTCTCCGTCGTGCCTCACACTTAGAGCTAACCACTCTGTTTTGTTTGGCACTCAGTCATTGACCTCTCGCCGCTCAGTCACTCTCTCATCTCATCGGTCATCGGTTAGTTGCTCTGTGCCCTCTCTCTGCTCAGTTAGCATAGCTAATTGGTAAGTGATTTTGTTGTTCATTTCAGTTGATTTGATTTTTTTATTTTTTATTTTTTACGAACTTCTTTCTTTCTTTCTTCTACAGTTTTTCCTTCTTACATCTGCCTGGATCTCTATCTTCTTTCTCTGCATTCATTCTTCTCGTTCCCAAATCATTTCCATGGTTTCTCTTTTACCAGGTTACTCTTTCTCTGTCTCTCGCCTCTCTCTATGTATATATCTCTGCTCTTCTCTTGATTTTATCTCTCTTCCTCTCCATTTTTATTTGTTTGTTTTTCTACTTTGTTGTCAGAAACTAGGTTGTGTTTGCTTGATTTGCTAATTAATGTTAATTTGGACTAACAATATAGTGTACCCCAAAAGCGAAATATGACTCTGCTTGAGGAACAAATATAACTGTATATAATTTGGGTTCTTAGGTACGCTCTGATGGTAAATAAACTATAATCTAAAATAGCATTGGATAAATGACATTTGGCTATACGTTTCTTCTTTTATTATTTAATTTGCAGTTTGGGCCGACAACTAATATTTAACAATAAATCGAATCGTGTTCTCCTGCAAAATAGATTAATAACGCAAAGCAGTTTATCTACCTCATATCAAAATTGAAGTTCTAATTATGGATATGGAGTTCAATAACATGGTAGTTTAACAAAGGTAATTGTAAAGAACTTGAACTGCTCCAGCAAAGCAAAATTCTTTGTTTAAAGAGTCAAAGACATAGAGCCACCTATACTTAGAATTTGTTTTCTATTTTAAGTTGCCCGCATCATCCCTCAAAGGTTGAGTTTTACAAGCAATGAGTCTAGGTGTGAGGAGGTAAGCTAACCAGTTCATCTCAACGCTTTTCCAACTACATTTCATCAAACTCCATTAACCCTTCAGCATTTTTTTCTCTATAAATAGCTATTGATTGTCTAATTCGAAGAGCAAACAAGTACTCTGTTCTCCACAAGTCAATCAAAAGCTTCCTCTTATTCTAGTTCTAAATATGGCTCTTAAGCACTATTGCTTAATGTTATCTTTGCTTGTAGCAGTATCACTATCAAGTTTTGATATAAGCCTTGCAGCTCGCCATCTTTTGGACACACCAGCGGCACCACCGCCGGTACTGCCCACAATTCCACCTCTGCCTAAGGCCACATTGCCTCCATTGCCCTCATTACCAACTTTACCTACCGCTACACTTCCTCCTCTGCCCACTACTCCATTGCCAACCCTGCCAACTCAACCAACTCTTCCAAAGCCCACATTGCCTCCTCTCCCAAATCCAACCCTGCCCACCCAGCCTACACTCCCCAAGGTGACACTGCCTCCATTGCCTTCAACCCCACTTCCTACCATTCCGACTACAATCCCTTCAATTCCAACCATTCCCACCACAATTCCTTTCTTCTCTCCACCTCCATCGAAGTAAATCGGTAGTTCTTAAGACGCCTCCATCATAGGTGCTTGTGAGTGTGGTTGCAGGGTTGAGAGAGCCTCGTAGTCATTAGTTTTGTCTATGAGACTCCGAGGTCTTGTTTTTTATTTTCCCTTCTTTGATTGTATTGTATTCGTAGTCGCACTAAACTCATCGATGTTTGTTGTTATTTCTGATTTATTGTGTAGTCGGTTTTGTTGTAATGCATGGACATGATCATTTGTTAGGATACATTGTTCTTGAGTTCCTGCATGTAATTTTTCTAATCTATGCATTACATATATTTCACTTCCAGGCAAATAATAAAGACAACGAAAGGCAATTAAAGAAATAACATGCATAAGCATTCTCTTAATTTGACTGGAAGAATGGACGAATTATAATATTTTAATACAGTTTTGAATGCACGATTTGTTGGTTAAGTTAGAACCTGCAATATTTTAACTTGATATATATAAAAGCTACGAGTTTCTAAAAAATGTTACACTATTCAGTTAAAACTACGAAAACAGAATAGCAAAATTTGGAATGCCTCTGTGTAGTTCACAATTTTAGTCAAAGAACATGAAATATAAAATCAAATGAGACATGACAGCTTTAACCAAAAATCTTATATCAAACTACAGCAGAGTTATTACAAAGTCTATCAACTACAATCCAAAAGGTTCGAATATCCATACTCGCTAGCTCTGTAAGTGTAAGTGTGTGTATGTCTGTGTGTGTGTGTGTGTGTGTGTATATATATATATATGTTAAAAGAAAGAATTTTCTTCAGATATGTAGTTTAATCAAAAGCAGCAAAATTTAAAAAAACTATCTACTGATCTATCACAGAACATAAGAGCAAAAAATTAAATATATAGTAGTAAGAAAAGTTTAGGATATAATAGATATATTACCTTATCCACGTATCAATTTAATGATTTATAGTAGTTCTAAGCATTATTGAAGGAAATGTGATACGCCCATTACATTACATCCTAGGTTTTTTTGTTATTGAAGGAAAACCTGTACCTCAATTTATGCGCTTGAACTTGATCAAAATCCCCAACAAGTTGATGAGTAGATTATGTCATGCTTTCTTTTGTAGTCCATGGTCCCCCAAGTAAATTTAATCCTAAGCCTGGGGAGTCTTTGTGGACTTTCAACAGGTTAAAAGGCACTAAGCTAGGCACAACAGAGGGCTTGCTGCATGGCTGCATCAACAAGTAAATAAATTTTTTGATAAAAAATAGTCAGTATTTGCAAAGAAGTCATTTGGCATAACTACTTGATAACACCAATATTGGATTGATAAAAGTAGCTGTGGTTAAACCGAGTAGAGTACTTCAGTTTTCATACTATTAATAATGATAATCATAAATTTGCAGTATATAGATATCCTTTTTTATTTCATTAAAATCTACACATATCTAGATCTATTGAACAAAATATCAGATTCATCACTAGAACAGCTATCACCAACAGCACACCACCATTATTGACATCAACCATCATCACCACGCCATCTCCACCACTGCCGCATTGTATATTCTTTGAAGTATTTGTTACTTCATTTGTTAATATCATTGTTGTTTTGAACTTGTAAAATATGAATAATAATTTAAAGAATTTTGTTCAACAAAAAAAAAACGATATATATACACGCACATTATTTAGATTTATACATAGTATTTGAAGTCAACTATACTCAAATTCAACTAAAAGGTATTTGTATATCATTCAGATGTATATGTAAATTTAAATTTAATCAAATTTCGGACAAGTTCAAGTGATCAAATTCAGGATTTCTAAATAATAAGGAATTCTGGTCAAGAGAATGTAACATGGAAGACACATTATTACCTTAAGTACAATACAATTCAAAGCCATTTCTTTATCATCCAAACCGATCAAAGTTCGCAGAGCTTGAGCTTGAGCAGAAATACGTTGTAAACTCTTCTTCTGCTGTCATCGGATAAAGTTTAAGTGAGAAAATGGCTCACTAGTTGTTTTTGGAGCAGGCTTAGCTACCCAGAAAATTTTCCAGAATATCAGCGTTTCATCTGCTGCTACCGATGCCACTGTACAACCATCTGGGCTCTGAAAAAAGTACAAAAGACTTGGGAGCCAGTATCTGCAGAGTTCAAGCATGCAACTGTGCGTGTGTTCCAAAACTTGATGCACCGATCACTTTCATCAGTGCCATAGGCCAGCAGGTTGCCCTAGCAAGGACACCAGGCAAGAGCCTTGACTGCAGAGGTGTGTCCCACCAGCCTGTGAAGCCATTGTGTTGGAGAATTTGAAGATGCCATGGATATGTCCCACATGTGCAGGAGATTATTATTGCCTCCACGGGCTAATTATTGACCTGTGACTGACCATTTCAGCCCACGAACCTCTAGTTGGTGACCTCTGTAGATTTCGACACTTTGATCTCTTATTCTCACATCATGGTTTATGATCTTTCTATCCATTCCTCCTGTTGTTAGGATATGATTATTCCATGCCGCTGATCCAACTCTTGATCTGTGGCCGCCCTCAAGGTTCTGGCTGCAGAAATAGCATTACAACAAGCAATGAGTCAGCACAAGAAATGCATATATTTATTATCATCTTTGCTTTGTTTTAAAAGTGTAATAATTCTGAACTTTCAGTAAACCTGTCTATCGGAAGCAGAATCCCACAACTGAACTTTAGAATTGTCGAGGCCAATGGCAATATGACGTCCATCAACAGCCCAATTCACAATAGTAACGGGGCCATTTTCATAATCAATTGTAACAAAGTTCTGAAGCTGAGCCATCTGAAGCATCCCACAAGTACGCTGTGCTTCCAAGAGCCGCGGCAAGGATATTTTTACTGCCCCAATCCATTAAATTCAGGCAGTAATCATCCACAAGATCAGGAACCTCTAACTGCATCTCAAAAGTCTGCATGATGACATCAAGTTAAAAAAGGAGAAAAAAATATTAAGTGGATGATTGTTCAATTGATTCAAAAGCACACAAAAGATCACTAAGGTTAAACAACATTGCACACTTGTCTAGGTCTATGTTTTGGGATTACATTAGATGACAAAGTCGTAGCATGTATATAAATTATGGTACTTTGAATAATTTAATCCAAAAGATGGCAATTCAAATCAATTACAAATCCAGATTGAAGAGCTTATGCAAATTTCATTAAACAAATAGGGTATTATACCTTAGGGATATGCCTGCGAGGCTCGGGCTAATCATAAAGTTCTAACCGTAAAATTTTTAAATATCGTACTAAAACGTTCAAGTGCATATATGTCAAAAAAAATAAAAATAAAAATGCAATATTGTTAATCTAAAAATAAATTTTTATTAGCTTATCTTTTGGTAACACTGTTAGTTAAATGATGTTATAGTAAAATGTAATGATACCTTATATTAGTTTATCAATAATATATAATATATTGTCAATCTCCGAATATGATTAATTAATATGCACCAAACATTATTTTAAATATTGTTACGTATTGTTAAAATAGCATTCTAATGAAATTATTAATACATATACCCTGTAATGACAGAAAATAAAATAAATAACTAAGTTTGGCGGCCCAAAAGAGCTATTGGAAGTTAGAAAATGTGGAAATTTTGGCAAAAGAAGTGATATATGAAGGGATCACCTCGGCCTGCTGGTTAAAGGAGTCCACAATATTATGATCAATTATGCTTAATGAAAAGATATATCAAATTGTCATTCAAATTCATTCATCATTTTAACTATTCAATCCCATTGATCACAGGTCAAAATCAACAAATTCATAAATTTGAATACAATTATTCTAAGAGTAGTTATATTCGGCTCTCATTTTTATTGTTATTTTTATTTGGCAACGTCACCCGAAAATAAAATTTAAAAAAAAAAACTAAATACAAGTCTTTGTTATTTGTCAAGTTATAAACTGTAGCCATCTTAAACATTGATGTTATTCACCTTTGTCACTATTCAATCCCAATACGCACCTATTTTAAATTTGAAGACTGAAGTTTTGTTCGTCTATTAATTTTATCTTTGAATTTTATAATATTTTATAAGTATTTAAGAAATAAGATATAGGAAAATTACAATGATAGAAGATTTAATTAGGTTTTCATTTTTTTTTCTTAGATTTGCATTAATTTTGATACAGATGACAGTTACAATGTTATTAAATTTAACATCTTTTATTTATTTTCACTTTTTACCCATCTAGTAATAGCTTGTCAACTAAAGTTGTATATAAAATAGTTATAGATGAGTTGTAAGTCTATTATTATTCTCTAATAAAAAGGTAATATGAGAATAATACGGGTTTAATAAAAAATAATTGTCGTTTTAAGTTTTGAATAACATAAATTTAGAAACGGGGTTGATGAGTTAGAAATTAGTGGCTAATAGAACACCACTTACTTTATTATCAACATTTTCGACGAAGCTCAATCCTGAAGGCCCAAGTCCCTAATTCATAACAGTCAATAGATTATCTCACATGTACAAAAGGCAACAAAATGTTTCTCAGTTTAAAAACCTAATCGTGTAAATATGAATTCTAAGTATATGTAGATGAGCGAAACTAAAACTGTGTAACAAAGAAAATGTTAAAAGTATCAGGGTTTTCTAACTAATGAATAGAATCAGTTCAGTTAGCACCAACTCTTCAGAATTTTAATTGACAGGAGCAAACAAACAAGCCCTACGCTAAAATGCCCAAGTCCAGAATTAGAAAATGCGACTTTCAAAGCAGCCCAACTTTATATAAAGGCTAATTCGGATTGACAACAATATCGATCCATTTCCAGCATTGTATGACACCTCAATATTGATATTAAGTCAATTTGAATTTTCATTGACTAAAAAGTTAGTTCGGTTTCGTAATCATAACATGAGAAAGTGTCACCAATCTATTATTTTTCAAAACTTGTTTATACAATATATCTTATATGTTTTTTATTATCTACTAATCCTACACTTACAAATTAAAAATTCCAATTGTATTTCCCAAGTAATGATTATAAATCGTTTTCCACACTATTTATCATTTGTTTGGTATTATCATTGGACCTTTTGTAAATATAGTGGTGGTGTATTAATTATTTGAAACTGTAACACCACCATCACAGTTCAATTCCTTGAACTTGGCCCATCTCAAAGCTGATCATAAAGGCGAAAAGTCCCCCATCATAAAACCCTGTAAACAGCAGCGAGCGAAGAAGCAATTTCTGTGGGGGAAAAGCGCTTCTTGATGATGGAGTTGGAAGGATTTTTTTTGTTGTGTGTCTTTGTTTCACTACTTTAAATGAGTTAGCTAATTAATGGGTCCTATATTCAACAAACCAAGTTGTGTGCCGCCCCCACAGGCGATTAATCTATAATGGAAACGCAAGCTTTTTCGTTTATTGCTTGGCCTACCAGATACCATGTAAGGGAGCTTTCAGCTTTTAATTTAGTCCATTCCATGTACTGTGTAGCTGCTGGGTTTCATATGTCACTTCCAACAATTTATAATGGACAACTTTTGTTTGATTCAATCTGAGTGAAGTCTATCCAGCCTTCCAGCATTTGGAGAAAGCAAACTTTTATTTGGACTTATTTGTCGAGGTAGGCCAACCCTAAATGGTCTTTTTCAAACTGTCACATAATCTATTGATCGATTTTACGTTTGAAATCCACAAGTTGCTGTGGAATCAATTTAAATTTATGCCTAGATGCCTTCTAATCATTAATGAAATGCATCCGAGTCATCTTAAAATGTAACGTTAAGATATTATGCTGAAAACTTAAAAATAGTAAGCATTTAGTACAACTGAGTTTAACTTCTAAAATAGTAAAATTGTAGCAGAACTTATTATTTTTGAATTTTTAAAATTAGCAATCAATATCATTGGGAAACTATAATCATTAGCGAAATTGTCTTTTAAAGCTATGACTCTCTAAATACAAATGCGCGCGCACACGAAAAATAATTTATAAGGTTGGACTTACGCATATAATTATAGTGATATGATATTATTGTTGGTTTTGTACATATGAATTCCAATCTCATTGAGAATTGAGTGGGGTTGAGTATACATATAAATTCTCTTGTTATAATCATTGCAAGAAAGGAAAACTTTTTTGTGATTTCATTAGAACATTTTACGAAACTTAGTCTTTACCATACGAGGAAATTGGCCAATTTGGGGGAACCCACATGGTGATTTGATCCCTTCTCAGTACCAATTGAATGCAACTTGGGATTGGAAAATTTTAATTGGGAGATAGATACAAAGATAAACTGATTAGATTGATTTGCTAGGTGTTGGTTTCTACCAATTACACAAGTTAGGACTTTGATTTTTTTTTTTTTAAGTCAACTTGATGAGAGCTTTTTTGCTAGTAACGAGATCAGGTGGTAAAATATTTATATTTAAATTTTAAACTGATTAATAAGGTCATACCCGTTATAATGTCATATTTTAGAATTATATTGGTATGGATTAAGTCAAATCAATAAGATAGCAACATAATAAGTCTTACTACTATATCATATATTACATCTATTTTTCTTATTAATTTTTTTATTGTGAATTATGCCAATTTATGTGATATTTAGCATATAATTTACCTTATTATTTCTTGTTTATATGTTAGAAGACACATGACTTACACGATGAAAAATTGAGTGCCACTTGAGATATGGTACTCTTTAAATTCAGCAAAATAAAGTTCTATAACTAATGTGATTTTTATATTTCTAATCAATTATGATAGTTTAATATAACCTTATTCGGTGGGGTTGTTTGCATTGCTCAAATTATTTTCAACATCCTATTTGTTGTGACATTTAAAAAAATTAAAGAAAAACAAAAGTCTTAATTTACTCATCCTTCATACTCTCAGAATAACCCTATCTTTTTCTTTTCTCTTTCACTTAAAATTACTCCATATAGAGTAATATTACATCAACAACTTATTTATAACCCCCTTTTTTTACAACCTAAGTTTGTAAAATATCATTAGATGACTACAAAAATAAAAATAAATGAAATGGATTAAATTATATAATATGGTAATCATCTATCCACTAATTTTTTTCAACTCACGTTATTAAAAAAAAGTTTTGAATGAATTATAGATGTAATATTATTCAATCTGTATTAGATAAAAAAAAAAACTGATGTAATCAATAAAGCATGGCACCCAAAGCAAACCTAAAATAAATACCAATGTATAAAATAATGTAAATAAACAACTGAAGTTATCTACACACAAACAAAGCATGCAAATTGATGACTTTAATATTATATATATAATAGATGGAGTTTCCCTTTCAGCATTCTTATACCATTTGAATTATTTTTCTTATATATAAGAGGCGGATGAAATTTTAGGAAAAGCATTAAAAAAGAAACAACAAATTAGTCAAGTTGAGGGAACTAGTATAAACTTTAACTAAACCCTAATTTATTTTATTGTCTAATTAAGTTCAAACATCAAGTGATAAATATAGTCTCATTTTCTAATTATATAAGTATAACTCGACCCCTTCTATCGACCACCACTAAATAATTAGATAGGCGTCTTAAGTATAAATATATAACTTGCTAGTTAGATACTATACATGATTTTTGTAGAATATCGATATGTAGGTGTCGAATTGTTTAAGAAATCTATTTAAAAAATCCACAGCTTGATACTTAATAAAAAAAACTAGGATATTTAATATAAAAAATTTAGAATTTAACTATAACCTAAAACAATCGTCTCAAATAGACTATTTTTTTATCTATATGAATAATGAGAGGGAGAAGCTTGTTTTGTCTTGGCGGCTTGAGCCAACATTAGCAAAGGCGGAAAGAGTGATACAAGTGTGTGGAATGGATGGAAGGATGGATGGATGGAGAGGTCCATTGCTGGGTGGATTAACAGTGGGCGCAGAAATCTAGGGGCAGGTTGCGATGGCTATGGTTATGGGGATCTGTGCTTAGAAAAGGAAATCAAAGGTGATGCAGATGTAGATGCAGATGCAGACGCGGATCTTGAGTCAAACCCCATTTGGGTGATTGGTCCCATCCCTCCTCACTAGACAACGACTAACATAATTTATACCTTTTAACATTGCCCACATTTTTGTTAGATACAACCAAGTTTGTATCTGTTTTCTTAAAATTGTTATGTTTGAAAATTAAAAAAAAAACTTTAAAAGAAAAAAAAACCTTATTATTAAGAGTGAAAAAGATTATCACCCTTACACTATTCACAATTTTTTTTAATGCGAAATTTAAAGGAATTATTTTAAAAAAAAAATTAGGAAAAAAAGGGGGGGTCGGGGGGTTTGGGGTGGTGTGTGAGCAGGCAAGTCAAGTCGAAACAAAATGGAAAAGAAAGAGGAAGCGAGTTGCTTGAGGTGGATTGAGGGGAAACTATTGGGTGGATCCAAAAGCCAAGATCCTGTTGTCTTCCCCATTTTTTGATTTTAGAGATTGATGTTGACATTGATTTTGATTTGATGTAATCATTATATTCGTGATGTGACATCATACGTGGTCTGTGGCCTCTTCTCTCCACCAACCATGTGAGCCTACTGGGCCCCTTTCTCTTACCTCACCCACTCTTTCTTTCTCCTCACGCGCTCCATTCACCCCATTTTCTAACTTCTCCTAACCTCTTTTTTAACCGACGTGTGCAATTTTGTAAATCTCATAACCTTGCTTCAAAAACAAAAAATTTATATGTAAATAGTATATAATATTTAAAGAAATTTTTTTCACATTTTTTTATGATTTTTTTATAAAATATAATTATCCAAATATCAATTTATCAAATTAAAATTTTTTGTTATTCTACTATTTTTCCTTCTAAATTTTAATTTTACGATACTTTAATTTAAATTTTTTAACTTAAACTAAACTTAAATTTCCAACAATTTTATGTACATATAGACTTTCTTTCTAGATAAAATTTAGTCATACACTCATAAACTAAATGTTCATGAAAAAAATCATAACTCACTTAAAGAAAACTAGTTATGCCCCAACTCATAAATCTAGAGTTCTAGACGGAATCCTAAATCCACTTCAATTAAGATTTTTAATTACCATGTACTTAGTACTTAAGGTATCAAACCTAGTAGGATGAATCTAGATCTTAATATTTTTCACGGGCTTAAGTCAAGAACTAGACGAAATCTGTAGTCATCCTATTTTGCAATAAAATTTTAATAAAATATTAATTATAAAATAAAACTTAATTTGTTGATATTCCTAAAGGATATAGATAGGAAAATAATTACAATATTAATTTTAAAACTAATCAATTTTTTCCTTCAATTAAACAAGATTTAAATATTTAATTCCTTTACTTTGTAATAGTTTACATAATATTTTATTGCACAAATTGCTTTTTTTTTTTTGGATTAATTACTTTTATTGTGAGTTTGTGGCTCACGCGTCAGTCATTTGCATGGAGATTCCATTTCTCGGTGCCCAAGATGAGGAGTCAGCTGTCGCTTTCATTGGGCCCTTCTGTCCGGGCTTCTTGGGCTTTTGTGGCCCATTGGGTCCCATTTAGTAGGTCCCACACAAAAAGTACCCCTTCTGAAAAGGACCCAATTTTCTGAGTCAGCCGAGGCCTGGCCCAGCCCGAGAAATCCTCCTCCTGTCACCTCCACCATTTGCAAACTAACTGCCAAATCTTTATCACAGTTACCACTCACTAAAGCCTTTTTTTTTTTTTAATAATATGAATAATTTTTAATATATTATTTTAGATAATTTATGTATTTATTTGTTGATCAATGAAATTTTAGTCATGAAGAGTACACCCAATAATTGGCTTTTGGTAATCACTAAAATTGCCATAAAGATATTTTAAAATATAATTGAAATTTAACAAGAATTCAGAATTTTAAGAAGGATTTTCTTTTTATAATTCTAAAAGCCATATTTGTTTATTAAACTTTGATATATGATTAGACGGTGACAGTGGTAATTAAACTACCACATGTATTAATTATGTTAATGATGATAATCAAATTACCAAATTTGCCTCAATTTAGCCAAAAATAGAAACCTCATTTGTCTTTCTCCATTCTAATCCATCATCTTAAAATTTGAAGTTCATTTCTAGTCACTAATATTTTCAATTGAATTAAGCTCATGCTGCCGTTGGTTGTTAAAAAAGCAATACTAATCACATAATTGTAATCCAAGAATCAAAATAAAAATAAAAAGAAGCTTTGTGATTAATTTTTAATATATTATAGATCTTGATCGAAAAATTGCTTGATGTGGGTAACATCGTGTCAATAACTTATTATAAATAATTATTATAAAAGGTTAATTAATTAACTCTAGAATCGTTTTAATACCATTGTCTTCTCTGCCTAGAAGATTATGCAAAATTTGAATTGGAGAAACTTACAAGATTAGGTCATTAATTAAATTGTATTAAAAAATGCTTAATTCAATTAATTATTAATTTACCCTAGGGTTGTCTAATTAATATTTTAATGAAAGGGGATTAAATTAAATTGAGTTGCACATGGTTTCAAATGTTAAAAACTTCAAAGAATAAACCTGGGATCAGCTGCTATTAAGACACTAAGATGTATTTGTCAGAGAATATAATTAGTTATTTATTCTTATTTGATACTCTTCTGATTAAATATGATTTTAGCACCATATTGATGACAAAACACAAGATTTTTTGCTTTCTAAATTGATTTCCCTAACCCTCTGTATCATATTATATAAAAGGGTTTTATCAGGATGTTTCACACTCATGTAATTAAGCCAAAAGTTGAAAAAGCCATTGGAAAATCTGTTCATTTTAAAGCTCTTCAACATTATTTTTTTAAAAAAAAAAACATTTTTTATTCAAATTGAAATTTGTATAACAAACCAATTCCTTTTTTAAAAAAAAAAAGTTATGCCAAGAAAAATTTTATGAAATATTTCAACCCACTATGAAGATATTATTCAATTTAAGTCAAGCCTAGCTTCTTTATTCTTAAATATTTGTTTTTTTATTTCATGTAAATGTTATTCACTGTCTAAAAACGTGCCTTGATATTAGGGGGCTAAATTACCTATATTTACAAGCTTAAATTTTTAGATCAAGTTGTTATTTAACATAATATCATAACCATATATGCTTAAATCTCCTACATGTTATTCACAAATTAAAAAAAAAAATGTTCGCTCATTTGTAAGATCTAACTTGGGTCATATTGCAAGTGCAATACTTGATAGCTATAGAGCTCACAGTAATCTTCACTCCTCGTTCTTAAATGTTGTGAGATGTTATTTTTAATGATTTTCAAATACGTGGAGTGGATCTTTAATATTTTTTTTTTAAAAAAAATTGAGAGACTTTGAAATGAAGGGATATTTTACAAAGAGTATAAATTTTCATTGAACATTATAAACTTTTGGGCTAACGATTCATATTAGTTCAGGACAAAGTTAATCTTCATCAATTTATAGTTAATCTTATGGGAATTACTGATGGAAAAATATTACTCGATCACACTTTTTTTTTTAATTTATTGTTTCTGATTCAAGAATGGCACCAGCCAATGTTATAACAATTCACCGACAAAAGGTAGAAAGAGTTCACATGCAAGGGTTGGTGGCAAGGAAGCATCAAAGCTTGGATTTCAAGAATAAATGTTTGATATTATAATTAATTAAAATGAGATACACTTGTTTTTCATTGTACGACTCTTGAACGTTTAAAAGAATTTTAACATGTGCTTCCCTTTTAATTTTCAAACTTTGTGACCACTTAACTACCGGCACTTCTTTTCTTAATGTACAACCAACTCAGTTCTTCTTTATGATATGATATTACCATAACCATTTTCAATTTTCATATTAATTGCAAGTATTAATCAAATTATCATAATAATAAGTCAAATTTATATATAATAGGTTACAAGTTTTTTTAAGCATTCATATTGGAAATATTTTAGTGATTATTAGTGACTTCCTTATTGTCATTTATTTTTAATGAGTTTTATTTTATTTAATATCTTCGTGTTTTTGTCTTTGTATTAAGCGAAAAGCGAATTCTAAAAGATCATCAATTTTCTCCATAATTTTTTCAACTTATTAAAGATACTTCTATTAACATTTTCAACTAAGTATTTTGTTAATGGAAAATGGTAAAGTTATAATAAAATAAATATAAAATAGTTTGACACTTAGACACTCCTATTCTATTAATTTGTTTTTATCTTTTTATTTATAATGTTTTTATAAAAAAAAATCTTAACCAATTTTAATCAAGATTTTGTTTTAATTTCTTCGAAAGAAAAATCAAAGAATTAATTATATTGATTCCATAAGGTAATTGGTGTACAGAAGACCTTCTCACCAACATTCAATGGACCACACAATTTTATCCAATAATCTCTTTGTACTAGCCTCTAACCTGAACTTGCACTGCTAACATAGTAAATGAGAATCGTGGTACTACAACAATCTTAATATATCGCAAAGAGTACAATGAATTACAGGATTTGCAATTTGTGCGGTCCAAATTATAATCACAGAAAGAGTAGCATTAATAATGGTTATATTATCTTTAAAATAACCAATATCACCTTTATATACTTCAGTTTTCAATATTTGAAGTATAAGATATATTAATTGAGAGGAATAACCTCCCCAGATAACTATTGGACTATGTTTTCTTCAATTAAATTAAGAACTAAAATGAATTAATAAGTGTTATTTTTATATGATTAATTGAAACCAAACCAATTAAAATTAAAAAAAAAATTCTTCTATAATCCAATCAACCCAATAAAAAAATATTTTTTAACTTACTTAAAATAATTTTGCTTAAAAAAAAGAGACAAACACATTTATTTGTAGTATCGAACTCTAAATATTATTTAAAATCTATAAGATGAAGTTTACTTTTAAATGTTTACGTATAGGTGCTACATGTATATCTACTAATAATTATATTAAAAAATGTTAATACAATGTTTAGAAGAAAATTTGAAAGTGACCCAAGGATTAAGACCGTTAATTATTCTTTATGAGGGCACCTAATTGGTTCAACTATATAATATATTTCTAATATATTTTCTCTCCTATCACCATTACATCATAGGATTCTTCTTATATAAAATATTATAAACATGGTGTATATAAGTAAACTACACGTATCAAAAAATTTACTTATAAGTTCATTATTATAATTATATATGATAAGGTATTTAAATGCCATCATGGAATCAACAATCAAGATTATAACAAAATGATAATATATCCAACCTTCATTAAAATACTCTATAGTTGGATGAATTCTATTCACATTTCGTATTTTTTTTTTTCCTTCTAAAACTTATATGAATTTTAAAATCATCATAGAATCTATATGAAATTTCATAAATTTATCTTAAACCTATCCTGTAATTGGCAGAAAAGAAACTGATTATTTCTGTTTGTATTTTAACTAAATCTTATTGGAAGACCAATAAACTTATTAACCGAAAAGTATATTGTAGTTCAGATTTTGACTTAAATGTGGATCTAATTTTCAATATTAATCCATATAAACTTAATTTAAGCGTATATAGAATTATTGAGTTGGAAACTTCTAGCAGTTAACGGCACAAATAATTGAAAATTTGCATTCATATTTAAATTAATATATTTATACAAATTAATATCCGCAACAATTGCAATTTTTTTTTTAACAAACTCTTATAAAAAACCCGTAAGTGGAAGTAATCTTTTTGTTGCAACATCAATCATCTTCATTTATTAAGTTAATTTTTCTTTTTCAGGTTTTTATTTGTTTGCTAATTTTGAGTCACACGAATTCGTAGAGACGAGTACACACACGCGTGTGTTATTATAAAGTTTATAAAGTTTCAAGCTAAACATCTCAATTTATAGCTTTAAATTTTATTGTATAGTTCCTAGAAGTTTAAGCATCATGCTAAAATGTATAAGTACATATAAGTTAAAAAAAAAAAAGAAAAGAGCGATCTTGTAAATTTAGAAAAAGGAAATTTTACATTATTACAAGCATTATTAGTTAAACGATATTTTAGTAACATATAATTGTACTTTATAGATATAATTCAATATATTATAAGAAATATTAGATTTGTTAACAGTCTATTTTAAATTATTAATTGATATAATATCAACATTATTTTAAAAAATTATGCATACCCGTAATGACACAGAAAATAAAATAGCAAAGTATAAGCCGGCCAAAAGGGTTATTATAAGCAGTAAAATGTGGAAATTTCAGCAAAAGGAGGGATATATATGAACGAATCACCTTGGCTTGCTGGTTCCACAAAATAATAATTAATTATGCTTAATTGAAGGAACTTAGGAATCTAAGTAATAATCAATTGACCCCGTCAAGTTCCAATTAGAAAAGTATAATCAAATGTCATAGCATTAAAAAAAAAAGATTTGATAAATGAAGAGACATATCACATTGTTAATCAAATCAATTCTCCCCAACCAACATCACAAGTATGTAGACCGAAGAAAAGTATCCTCCACATAGTTTCTATAAAGTGTAATAAATTCAAAGAAATGTACCAAAATAATTGATCTTAAAGTTAAGTGTCAACGACCCCAAAAGAGAAGTTATAATTTAATGTCCCGTCATTGATCACAATTTCGGAAAAGCAAGTATATGTGTATCAGTATTATCACTGTCTTTTGGAATTTTGCTTTAATTAATTTGTACTTTTACAATATATGTGAGGTCATAATTTTGTAGTGATAATAGCTTGGGGAAAAAAAAGGATTATAGTGATGTTACAACTCATTCTTAAAGACTGACTTAGTATATATCGACGTCTAAGACGGTTCACTCTAACTTTTAGGTCGCCTGTAGCCAGGTCGGTTCTACTGCAATATGGGCTAAGCTCTGATATCAATTGTTACAAACCTATAGGCATAACTCACCCTTAAAAATCAACTTGTAAGGGGATGGTGCTCATAGGCTTATAAATCACCAACTAATCCCATACTTAGTTAATCTAGGATCTAACAAACAATCACTATTTGCAAAATTAACTTTCTAATTTTTAAACAATTGAAGTTTATAGAAATATGATAGTTGAAGTTTATATATATACACACACACACTCAATATTTGATATAACTGCAGGAAGATTGATTCTTTCGTTTTGATAATTAATTATCTTTATGGGTAAGTTTTTTCTAATAAATTTATGAAATTTAAAGAGATTTTGGATGAATTTTAAAGGATGTTTAAGGTGATTGTTATGAGGTTTTTGTTTATTTTCTACCCTAGCTATGGGAATTTATCTATAATTAATGTGATAGATCTATCGGGAATTTAATAGATTTAAATAAAATATAAATTAGAAAAAAATTGTCTAAATACCTTTTTTAAGATGTTTTAACAAATATAAATATTTTTGCTTCATATTTTAATCTTAAAAATTAAAAATAGAAAATTACATTAACCCAAAAATAAGACTAAGAAGGCTTTTATAAAATAAATCTGGTTTAAAAGGAAAAATTAAATATTTGTTTGCTTGTTATGCAAATTAAGGGCCTATTGGATTTAGAATTCCAGACTACTTCTTTTATTTTTTTGGTTTCTAAAAACAAAAATTACAGAATGTTTAAAACAAGAAAACTGTTTAGGGGAAACGTTATTAAAAGAAAAATATTTTTCGGATTGTATTCTAAACCTTAATATAAAATCTAAAAACAAAAGGAAAGAGAACTTTTGCTTTATTTTTCTTAAGTTTTAACTCTAAACATTTTTTAATATCTAATATGTTTTCATATATTAAAATTTCTCAAATACATTTCAAATATTGTCCTTTCCATTTTAAAAATAAAAAGTTTGATACAATATTGTGGAGATTCTGTTTGATATGTTGGCTGGCACGACTCAAAATGGCTTTAATTTTCTGGAAGCTGCAGCTAATATTAAGAAATTAATTACAAATTATTTTAATATTAAAATTAATAATTAGCTAATTAAGCCGAGCCGAGCTAATCAATCTATCAGCTCGTGGCTTAGTTGATCTCTGACACTGACACCATAGATAGAGACCTTAGTGTTCCTTTCTCTAATAATCAATTCACTAATCGAAATTTTTTAATGGATTAATTAATCTTTGATTAAAATAAATTATATGCTTATAACTTTTCAACGTCACGACCCCACTATAAATAATATATAAGAAGTGAAGCTTAATATATAGTTAATGAGGAAAGAGTCCCTATCCTGCATTTTTTATTTCCAACTATTTTTTTATTCATTTGGGAACATTTTCGATAATCCCAATGAGGGAGATTGTATAATTATTCCGGGGTTAACTATTTTTAAACATTCAATTTAAATTTGGAGACGATTTAAACCATAGTTATAAGTTATATGACCTATAATAGATCATAAATATATTTCTTGTAAAACACACACAAGCACACGCGCATATATATATAAAAAAATGAAATTAATATAACAAACCCTTTTTAAATTTATCGAAATCTTACAGAATCCTCTTTAGTTAGTGTATTTCATTAGAAAAATAAAAGCAATTGCAATTATTTCAAAATTATCTCATCTAAATATATTCAATAATCATAAAAACACGAAAAGGTTGTTGTCACTATTATTATTTTGTTACTATTTCTCAAATTCGGTTTATGATAACAGGTTTAATCGGCTAATAAAAAAATACCCTGCTTATTTGTACTCATTCAAAAGGCTTACAAAGAATGGAATTATGGAAGATAAGAAGTGTCAATTTCTGTGATTGAAATTCAGCTACGTCTAGAAAGCACACTAGCTAAAATTAAAACAACTCCAAAAAAATTGACTGAAAACATTCATCTAACAATTATTTGATTAAAAATTTCAACTGTTTGAGAATGGAAGCGTTATTTTCTAGCTTGTTTGGTTGATGGTATAATGACAGCTCTTAGTGCCGAGAACTAAAGAAGGAAAAGAACTTGGACCACCAACAGCTAGCTACCCAATTGCCTTTGCAGCTTTCTTTGAATATTGTTTATTTCAAGATGTTCTGGTGAAGGTCAATCTGATAAGTAAAGCCTTCAATCCAGTGTATATATATATATATATATATAATCATTTGTTAATTAGTGTCAATTTAAAGCTTCGTGATCTTCTTAATTTGTTTAATCTTCATTACTTTCTACATGCATGAATAAAAATCCATTTGGTTGTCTTGTTATGAGACTGATTCTTTAGAGTTCTATGCTATGATTTTATACTTTGCAAGACTCAAGGATTGTATATTATTGGGTCAATAACATTAATAATGATTCTTCATTATCGTTGGATTAATATTCTAAGAGATGAACAATCATTTTAGGATTAAATTTTGATTATGTAATTATTAGGAGAAATTTCATTGAATTTTGTTATTCATCTCTCTCTCTCTCTCTTATTTGATTTTAAAAATTACAAGTTTTCTAAAAATCTTTGTTAGTTTGAGGGTGAAATTGTATTTGTAATGATTTGATAGCAAAGAAAAAAAAATTTTAATATGATATTACAATTTTTTAAAATCTTGAATATAAGCAAATTATTTGGATAAAAATGAAATGACCATCACTCAACAACATATATCTTGTGGATAAACCGAAGATATCTTAATTTCAATGCATGAAAGCTATAGTTAGTAATAAGGACATGTAAGGTTATCATTCAACATAAAATTGCTTATATACAAGTATTTTAATCTTGTAAACGCGTGTCATACTTAGATATATATTAAAATGTTTAAAATAGTTAAAAAAATTAAGATAATTTATTAACAAAAATAATTAAAATTAACAAAATGATATTAGTGATACATTAATTTTTCGTAATCATAAAAAAATTCAAATAATGTATTAACAAAAAAAGGTTCCTCTTCTTCTATGTGGCCAAAAAAATTTTTTTGAAAACATAACGAAATTAAAGAGAGCAATTTTTTTTTTAAAATTTTTAACCAACTTATAAATTTTTACGGTCCAACAAGCTTCAATTTTCGGCCCAAGTTGCGATTGCGTGGCAAGTAGCAAAAAGGACAGGAGATTTGTCAAAAGCCAGTGGCGGTGAATTCCAAAAGAAGAAAGAGATGTACACGTGTCATAAGACGATTGGGAAAAGGGTTCAACAATTACTGACACACCGAAAGAACACAGGGGCCCACAGAGGGAGAAATTGAGGGTGATAGTGTAAACGTGTGTGGATTGAAAAGAGGGGGCCAAAATGCCAAAGGTAAAGGTTGAGAGGAGTTTGTCTTGAACGGCGACGTCTCATTCAACTTTCCGAATCTGTCAAATTATACTGTCGCTATCCGGCGTTGTACCCCCTCCCACGCCACTCTGGGTGAAAGCTCACCGTCCATTCTCCCTTGTCCTCTTCCCATATAGCGTATCACGAGTTTCACGCAATAGCATGCATTATTTGATGTAAGATCTTTTTACATTTTCAATTCTGAGCGCAATGTATGGAAAGGTCATTTTTGGTAGCTGCCCACTTTGTTATTCAACAACCACCATTGTAATTTTAAAATTTTTACAATAAAATTTTCGATGTAGTTTACTTAATTATAACTTACTTGATTTTTTTTTATTAATTCTCCTTTTGTTATTATTTTTAAGGAAAACGTTTCTGGGATTTATCCTATTCAATTATTAATATAATTTCTTCGTGATTATTGGTGTAGCTATATTATCGAACCAATACTATAGTAGTTTTTGTCTATCAAATTTTTTTTTTTTAAATAAAAAAGTTGTCGTTGTGGTTAATTGGTTTAGCTTTAAAGTCTACGTCAACGATTGGAAGTTTAATTTCAATAGAAATACTTTCGAAAGTAAGTTCATTTTTCTATTTAATTATGGCTATCCATAAATATCAGCCCCACAATATTATATTACGATACAATTAAAATATATATTTAGAGGATATATATATTAAAAAAAGCGATGAAAACAACAACTATGATCCTTGGATTCTAGATTAATTGTTGCCAAAATTGTATATCAAGATGAATATAAGGATTGCCCAACCAAAGTATTTTTTCTTTATTTTTTTCTCTAAATGTTATTATCTTTAACATAAGAGAGTTAGGGGATGATTATTTTTTTGTCTGAAATCTGAATAGGTCTTAATATAAAAATCTGAATGATATGATTTTTTTATTTTAATCTGAATTAAAATGTCTCAAAATTAGTGGTTTTACACACACACATATATATTATTTTTTACTTGTGATTTTATTTTATATAGTAAAAATATTTGTATATCAAATTTTGTTATAAATTTAATTTATTTAAATGTGTATAATTGAGAAAGAAGTTATTGTTTTAAAAAAATTTGATATATTAATAAGCTAAATAACCATAAAATAATTCTAAAAATATCTTAAGAATCATAATATAAAATTAAAAATAAATAATAATATCCCAAAATTAAAATATTATGGTATATACAAAGTAGTCATAAATGAATTTTTACAAAGGCATTTAAGAAAATTAAAGGAGTAATAAATAATTCAGACATTTGCATTCAAATAAAAGTTAGAACTTTTAGTTTTTTCCATTCAGATGAAAATGTTTTAGATTAAGTCTTAAGTTAAAAAAAAATCAACCATAAAAATATCTAAAGTCTAAGAATAAGTTAATGTCATACTTCAGAACAAAGAAACAATCAGTCATTTAGACGGGTTAGATTAAAAAAAAAAATCGTCGCTTGATGGACATTACTAAAAAATTTATGATATTACATGGATTAAGATTTAAGATACGGATAACATTTGTTACTACTAAAAATTTCAATTTCCACCTAATTACATATCAATCCACCTAATGAAATATCAATTATTACAAGACGTTTACTATTTGAAAGGTAAAGAAATGGTTCTGAAATCATTTGAGAAAACTTAATTATAAATGCTTTTACACACACACACACACGCACACTTATAACCAAGAATGGACCAATCAGCTTATTATAATTTGTGCAAATTAAATTGAATAGATAATAATATAAGACTTCTAATCAAACCTAATCACTTTGATTTTGATGGTTTATGGAGTCGTCATCAAAAGTTTTGAAAACAAATGCTAAAAAATTTCATAAAATAATGCTTTTTCCTTTTTTTTTCCCCCTCTATCAATGAAGAAGAAAAACAGAACATCTTAAGCACGATTCTCAATCTTATAAACTATGTAACAAATAATTTAAAAATGGACAGCCGTTCTCTTGTGTTTGGAATTTGATCATTGGATAATAATAATAATAATAATAAATGATTTGGTCTAGAAGATATGTATACGTGGATGGCTATTAATAGCCTTTAAAGGATCGATATGAACCATAAAGTTGAAGCTAAGCTAGCAATCTATATGGGATATCAATGTTGTAGAGTATATATGTATATATATGATAGCTAGGACGCCCTTAAAAGTCCTACAAATGACAACATCATATCCTTAATTTTCTACTTAGAAAAAGACATGTCCTTCTTCAAGACATCATCATCTTCTTATCAAAGCATTGCATGCCATAGCCATGGCACATGTGTCCATGTGGTAGTTATCATATCATATTTAATATAGTCTTGGATATAATTAAAACATATATAGATAGTGATCTTCAATTTCAAATTAAGTAGGAAACAACACACTCCAAGGTCCAAGGATATGTAATATATGGCATAATATTGTGTATTTCTCTTCAATAATGAACGATATATATTACCCTCCAATTATATCTTATGATGTATATAGAAATAAGCATCGAAATATTAAAAATTATACCTCTTAATACGTAATTATAAAAACCATCAATATATTATAAAAGATCTTCTTTACCTAACGAAATTCATATACTAAAGATAATCAATATTTGATATTTGAAAATGCACTCTATGAGCGATAACTTTTTCTATGCGCGTAATTTGATGAAAACAATTAATGTCTGTGATGCGTCGCTTGGCTATAAGTATGAAATTAATTTGCAACTCCTAGGCATCATTATATATCATATTCTTAATTTTTTTATATAATTTAACTAAGAAGTTCCCTTAATGTATTTGGGAAGTAATTAACATCGGAATCGCATCACACCCACTAAGCTAGTTTCTAAAATAATGTTAGGACTGCGGCCGATGAAAATTAAAAAATTAACTTGATTGTATAATTATATTTTTATAACAAGATTCCAACCTCACCCATGTGAAATAAAAAACCTTGCCGACTTCTATGTCATCCTAAATCCCAATATTATTAAAAGTTTCAAGCCATGTACACCTTCATCTCTACTTACTGCCCAAAATCAAATTAAACATTGCATATGAAACAAGTCAATTTCCATTTCATGCATAGTTGTAATCTCTATTTATTGCTTTGACATCTCAGTATCAATGTTATTTAATTCTCATAAAATTAACATATATCATTTCGTTGTTTTAATTTTAAGGGATATGGTAGGAGTCCCCACATGAAATGTTGGAAAGACAAATAGGCTACAACTACAAGGAACTTTACAAATTTTGCAATATTTCAATGCAACGTCGAAGGAATATGCAGATGAGTAGTCCTCCCCACATTTGTCCATTTTTTCAAGAGACATCTTCAAATTAATAACAAGGTGCATGGATGGATCGACCGATGCTTGCTAATGCTAACCCCATCAACAAAATAATAATATAAAGTGCGGGGGAGGACCAGAGACAAAGACTTCGAGCTAATTAAAGCTTCTTTAATCTTCTTTACACACATTAAATTAAAAGAATGATGTATCTAAATATATAAACTAGAGATATAAAACATTTGAAGGTACATACATAAATATATATATATATACATACCAAACCCTAGCCGGCTTGGTGGCTCTAGTGAATTTAATTATATCATGCATGCATATTGCGTTATCACAATCATAACGTTATGGATACGTTCAATATAAAATTTAAAAGATGGGGAAAAAATAAGGAAAAGCAATGCAAATGGAAAACAAAAGCAAAAGAGCAAAACTTGGAAGTGCTTTTTATTGTTATGTATGCATATAAACTATATATAAAGAGCCCAAACATAGTATTCGTTGTGTGAACAAAGTGGAGCATGCCACCCTATGTGTTAGCTGCCTGAAAATACCAAATAAAGTATCAAAAAGTGAATTAAGAATAATGATGATTAATAATTTATCTAAAGCAAGGATTTGTTTATGTTAAAGAAACCAGAGAGTGGAGGTAGAGTAAGGGAGAGGTGTATTAAAATAAGTTAACGTGAAGCACCTGAACTGTGGAAGAAGCAACAAAGAGATTCCATGTTTCCCAATTAATTGTTTTAGTGAATAAATTTAATTTGAGACTTTAATTTACTGTTCGTCCTCTAGAGTCTAGTCTAGACAATCCACTTTTGCTATGCAAATTGCTCTTACTGGGGCTATTATATATTTATGTATAACATCTGCTTACACCATTCTAAGAGGATATTATCTTTAAGCTCACTTTCAGAAAGTTACACACACAATTGATCTATGAGACTATGATACTCCTGTGATTGTTTGAAATTTGGTATAATTTTATAATTTTGTTTTTGAAAAACGATTTTAGCATATAGAAAACAAAGATTTGGATTCAATTATTTTTAAAAACTGTGTAGTATATCTTTCTTTTTTTAACTGAAAATTGTATTTGATATTTGGGGAAAAAAAAAGAGATAATATTACATATCTTTAGTTTGTTTGTCAATATAATATTATATTTTTAAGTTTATAACTATGCAAAAAAATTGAGATATAAGTTTTGGGTATGTAATTAACATTATTTCTCCAAAGTATTTGTATTTTTCCTTTCTTATAGAAAAAATTCTCAAATCTATTGATTAATTAAAATGTTAAATTGTTAGTTTCTGTAATAAATACGAAAATAAGCAAGTTCAGAGGGATTTTTTTTAAAAAATTCAATTCTATTTTTTTAAGTACTAACTAATAGACCTGTTAAATATTGAATCAGTCTCTTCGTTTCGTTGTTTCTTGCTATTTCAGTTAGTTTTTCTACAAAATATGCAAACCGGTTTAATGTTTTTTGAAAATATTTTGCAAAACTAGGGTACGTCATATTTTTTTAAATCAAAAAATTAAAAACAAAATTCTAAGAAGATACCAAAAATATCTCTAAAACAACTTCCTCTAATTGGCAAATTGATTATTTATATACTACATTAATTCAAATTCAAAACTATAAAAATTATAAAAAAATTTGAACTATTATAGGTAGGGGTTTGTGATCAGCAGACGCACAAACTCTCCCTCTGTAGCTCTTTTTTTATTTTAATTAGAATTTTATAATATTCAATAAATAGATTAGAATCGGAGTAGATGGGCTATCACCAATCAAATACTAACAAGAAGCAAAGCAACTGTGCACATTCCTATCCTCCAGCTTTTGCTGCAAATTTTTATGTGATTACGACCCCTTTCTTTGAAAGTGACCTCTTTCATATATGCCATCAAGGGGCCCACCTCACATGCTCCCACCAATAACTTGCATAAAAAGAGAAATTTGAAACCAGGGACCCACCCCTACTATGTGGGGGACCACAGCTTTTGATGCTTACTCACCCTCACCTAGCTCTGATTCTCTGTATCCTGCACCACATTAGTGTAATATCAAAAAGCACTCCCTTCTGTTAATGTTACAGACTCGAGTGAGAGGGGACCATTTCATCCTATTTCAACTTTCGACTTTGAACTCCAAAAACTGAAAAGTGCATCACCTTATATTAAAAGTAGCTCATAGTTTCTAGAACCAAACCCGCGGGCTTCTTCAATTACGCACCGAAGAGTATTGAAAAAATTCAAAAAAATATATGAATTTAGGTATCGATTATAAAATTAACTTCATTTCTCAAATTTTTTTGTATATTATAATTATTTATCAGATGTCATGTCAGACACTATTAAATATTATATTTATTAAATATATCTATCGAATATTATCTAAAATATCATATAAGATAATAATATGTAAATTTTTAAGAATATGATTATTTAAAAAAGCCTATAATTTGAGTTTTTTTTTAATTTTTAAATTATATAATTTCACATATTGATATTTATTGGTAATTAAATTTTACTCACTAATTTGTCTTTTTTATTTAATTTTAATAGAAACTAACTAAATATAAGAATTTCACGTAATTTTTAAAACCACATATGCAGAGCTGATTTATAATTTAATTAGGGGAAGCCTGACCCAAATTTTATAAATTTTGTTAATTGGACGGTAACTATTTGAAATTTTAACCCAATAAATTTTTTTCCTACCCCACCCAAATTTTTAGATTTCAAAACGCCTATACATGTATCTATGTGAGTTTTAGAAGGTGTCTAAGTTACTATATTTTTTTTAATAAATTATTTCAATAATTATAAGTTAAAATATTGAAACATTTGGATTGAATTTGATTTTACAAAATTAATATACCTCTATTCATACATTGAATCTTTTGGATCATTTATTCTCAAATATGCAAATTGTTGGAGTTCGTGATATCAAATTGATATAAGGAATTATATATTTCTTTGAATATATATCATAAAACGTAAACTCATATCTTTCAAATATAATAATTTTGTGGTAGCCAATGATATTAACCTAATTAATATAGAAACAATATCTAATTTTCATGACCATTCATATTATGTTTCTTGAAGATCATAATTAAATTAAAAAATGATTAGATTATTGAAATAAACAACACTAACCATCTTGAAAATGCTCCATCAATAATTTATAAATTAATATCGCATCAATTTATAAAAAATTATGTGATTTATTTTTTTAAAATAAATATTATAAATAAAAAAATATAAGCAATAAATCCCAAGATTGATACAAGGATTTTGATTTTGTGGAGTCATTGCAATTGTCAAAGTAGTGAAAGAGGTGAACGCAAAAAAAATAATTAAAAAAAAAGAAGATATTTGGAGGGAAAGCGTGGGGAAGAGGCCCCATCACACCGTACACGTGTAGATGTGAGATCAGAGCAGCGTACGAAGGCACAATCAAAAAAAGAGACGTCAGATGATCAGAAAGGGGGAGCCCCCCATGTGCGCTCCCTGCATCGGTATCAGTATTGGAGCGGGTTCTCCGCTTCTTGCCAAAACCGTACATTTATTTTTAATCCAAAATTAATTAAATTATTAATTTATTAATAGAATAAACATTTATTAAAAAAGAAAAAGACAATCTGCTTTTTAAAGAAGCGATTAATGGAATTGTACTACGTGGCTTCGCTTCTTTCCCTCATTGGCGCTTGTCTCCTAGGCTTATTATATTATTAACATTAACATTCATTTTCATATTATTTGTTTTAAAATTTTAATATTTAATTGAAAAAAATTCCTAGCTTTACTTACGCCCATTAAATAAACGAGAATATCTACATGCATGTACTTACATGTTAAGCAAAGAAAAATATAAGATTTTGATTTTTTTATTATACATTATTAAATATTTTATTTTACTTGTCAAAGTCCGAAACTTTACCTTTTTAATTTTTAAATTTTTTTGCTTGAAATGTGAGTCAGTCTGAATTGTTACTTAAATCTGAATCAAATGATATGTTTGTTGAGTTGCATTATAAGGTTTGATAAAATCCTATTTTATTTATTTTATTAACAAAAATATAAAATTAGTAATTTAACATATATAAATTTTATTAAGTATTTTATAAGTTTGATTGTAAAAAATAAAAAAAAACGTCTTAAAATTGAAAATCAATCAAATTCAAACGGAAAGGTTAAAAAAAAGGTTCCCTTTAATTGAGAGTACAATATATATAAGTTTGTATTTTTCGTTATTTCAAGTTTTTAAGGGTATATTTTTTTATGAATATAATATTTTTATTTTCGATTGAATTTAGGAATATGTGATTGATTTTGAATTATTTTAAATTTTGAAAAGAATATATGGTTAAGATTGAATATAAATTACATTAGAAAATATGTAATACAGAAAACAAGATTTAGAAATAAGAAAGAACATAACCTAAAAAAGCTTTGTGAAGGGTTCGGATTCAATCGAGGTTTAAAATTTTACTTTAAAAGGAAAATTTTAATTTAAATAAAAAATTATTTAAAAAATTATAAACATTTATCTTAAAATGACAAGGGTGAAATAGTTTATATATTTATGGTAATAAAGTTTAAAAAAACTGCGGGGCGGGCAAAGAGACACGTATATTTTTGGGATCCAATCATGTGGCGTGTCTTTTGAGAGGGTCCTTTAATCGTCATTGTTTCTTGTCTTTTCCTTTTTGGCATTTGATTTGGGTAAAGTATTTTTTGATTTGATTTGATTTCGAGTTTGCATTCCTTTCGCACTTTCACAAATTTGTACCTTATCTTTTTTTTTTTCATTTTTTTCCAAATTTTATTACAATTTCACTACGTCATCAATACTACTTAATTAATTTTTCACATAATTTTATATGATATAAGAATAAGAATGTCACCTAAAATTAGTGTAACAATATATAAATATAAATAACCTATATACATTTAATTTAAATTATACAATTAAAATATACATTCCATTTTTTTCTCAAAACCTGCATGCTAAATAAGTTAATTAATTTAAGTGGACAGTTTGCTGAGGTAATAATTAATGTGGTATAATGTGGTCATTTTAATTTTATGTCACATTATTTAGGATATATGATTTTGGAATGTATATCACTGTTTTTTAATAATTTAATCAAATATTTATTTTTATACATTTGATCAAAAATTTTATTTTTTGAAATCTAAAGTAATAAATGTATTTAGAGGTGTACTACTTTTAGGAATGCATACAACTAAAGTAAAAGAATAATAATGAAAAAAATAGAATAGCATAATTAAAAACTAATATAGTTATATAGAATATAATAATATCATATTAATTTGTATAATAATTATAATATTTAGACATACATACATACGCACGCAAATATATAAGCAAAATCCATTAGAAGAATCGCATACAAGAAAAAAAAAAAAAAAAAGATACGAAGACAAAAGTATAACGGTGGCTCATTTTGGTTAAAACTGAAAATTGGGGACAAAACACTCTTTTATCAACTAATCCAGGATAAAGCAAACGAGATTATGACTAAATCAATTAAAACAAAGAAAAGATTATGCCTAGCAAAACATTTCTTTTCATGGAAAGCAAATGTTTTGTCACTTTTGAATGCCTTTAGAAAATCAATCATTTCACCATCACTTTTTCATATTCAAGTCTTTCTATTTTTGCAAAATTCCTATTTTCTTTTTCGATATTCACAAGATAAAATATAAACCACGATAATTATGCTCATATAATTCGATTTGTGAAATTAATAACTACTAGGAAAAGAGGAGAAATATATCAAAATATATCTTGTACATAGTATTATGTAACACCTAAATCTAAGCCATGTTAATTAAATGGGTATTTTAATTAAGGGAATAGATCTTTTGATACAAAATTATATAAAAATTTTAATTATTTGATACACAATATCTAATGGTTAAGATGATTAATGAGTTAACGTATTAAATGTAATTTTTTTTACTTTTAATTTTAACTATTGGATTTGGTGGATTAGAGGTGGGAATTTAGGTCACGACATACGAACACGAGTTGGCATGACATAAAAATTAGCTGATTTGAGTTTGTCTTAATCATGTTCATGTTAGAATTTTCAATCTATTTAATAATCGTGTTGTGTTTGTGTTGAGGATCTTCAACCCGTGAAAACGATTATGACACGGCTCATTTGTGACACAATTTGTTTATGACACGCATATATAATTGACACGAATACAAATTAAAATACAATTATTGACACAAATAATATTTTATATTTTTTTATGTATTTTAAAAAATTAGAAATGATAATATTTTATATTAATTTTTTTATATTTGAATTATTGAAGTAGACTTCTTATTGTACTTATATTGCATTTGTATGGTTTATTGGTATTTAGTTTAGTTTAATTTTGTATATTTTGTTATAACATTTTTATTGAAAATATATTTTAATACATAATCATGTCATAATTCCATTGTAATTTTATTCGTGTCATAATTGCAAATAGGTCTTCTCATGTAAACTGTTCTAATCATGTTCGACTAGTCATGTTCGTGTCAATCCGTTTATTATTCGTATTCACATGTCATGTCCTGTCGTATTACTTATTTAATAATCGTGTCGTTTGAGCCTTCATAACACGAATAATAAATGGATTGTGTTCGTTTTGGGTTAATATTTGTCGTGTTACAGCTCGACCCGACATGAACATGAATTGCGAACACGATTTTCCACCCCTAGGTGAGGTCAAGGGTTATAAATCTGTATCAATAAATTATTTTAAAATTTGTTTTAAAATATCTCTTTCCATTAATTAATACCATAACACAGTGTTTTGTTTTAAGGATAAATGTTATATGACTCTTTAATTATGTGTAACATAGTTTAAAAAATACCATAAAAAGATGACTTTAACATATAATTTATGCATATTATTTAATTAATATCATATTCTATTGTGCGTGACATAATTAAAATAACATTTTGATTTGTGCAAAAATATTAGAATTGTTGAATTCATATTGATATTACATGAATTTGTTTCTAAATCTTAATTCGATAATTGACAGTAATGAATAACGTATTTAATTTGATAGCACTGTCAATTAAGTTTGGACTGAAGTTGCACTTTTCCAAGTACAATATATAATACTATATGCTTGAAACATTATCTTATCTTTTCATATTAATTAAATAATGTGACATCTGATTTGTTAAATCTATCTCAAATTGCACATTATTATTTGGATAAAATTTAAAATTTTACTTTTTAATATGACTTTGTACCTACTTTTATTTTTATTATTTTTTTATTTTATGATACTGTGAGTTTGTACATAAAATTTGTAAATTTAATATAATTTTAAACTTTTTAAAGTGTGATATTACTCTTCTCTTACCATAAAGGTAATTTACAAACTACCAATAGCATAATATAGAAATATAAAATTGATTGTTTGAGTTTGAGTATAAGATGTCTAGTACTTGAGACTTAACTCAAAATTTTGAACTTTTTTTGTTTGAAATTTTATTTTATTAATTTTTGAATGTGCAAAAAACTATAAATTCGTGCCATTTGAGCATTGTTAATTTACTGTACTCTTAATTTTTAAAGACTTATTATATTGAGAATATATAAAAAAAGAAAAATTTTGTCAAATTTATTTTGAGCAATACATAAAATCGCAGCACAACCTCTCTAAAATTGTGTGTGTGTGTATATATATATATATATATAGATATATATATATATATATATATATATATATTCTCAATATAATATATATATATATATAATCCTGAAACTAATAATTATAATTATAAAGATACTGAATAGTTAATTTTTTAAATTACACCGATCTAACAATAATTAAATCACTTTATAGGAAGAAGACAATCTGTATTTATTTTTCTGAGTAGAACAAGTCTACTTATAAATAAGCTACACCTCATAAAGGTGAAATATAAAAAAAATTATCTCAATTCGGAAGTAACTCTTTAATTGAATGATAAATAATAAATATTATGTTTTTCTTTAAAAATCAAAATTTCACTTTAATATATTTAACATGTCCTTGATAATTTAATAAAGTACAAAAAAAGGTTTCTTCCTGCCTTGGTAGAAAAATGGAAATTAAAAAAAAAAAGAAAAAAAAGAAAGAAGTTTGTCCAAATTTCGGAAATGAAAAAGACAGAAGCATAGCATAATACATGCATTAAAAATAATTATTTCTCATTACAGGAACATTTTTTTTTAATTTCAAAATATTTCTTATCATCATCATCATCTTCTTCTTCTTTATACAAAGAAAGAGACTTCCAATTACGACCCCCTCATTCCCACACGCCGCAGTGAAACAAAAAATGCAACTCCTCCGTTAACGTCACCTTTCACCCAAGCCCACGTGACCTCTCTCTCTCTCTCTCTCTTTCTCTCCTTGCTTCTTCTTGAGTTCTTTCATTTGTCTCATCTTCTTCTTCATTGTCCACTCACTTCTTCATCTTCCCATCTTCATTTACTTTATGCAATTTCATCTTACAATTTTCTTGTACAATGATAGTTTCAACTAACTTAATCTTTTTTAAGTCCACTGCTCGTCGGAGCAGTACCATTGGAGGGACGGAGCCTGGTCGTCCGAGAAGAAATTGCAGGTTTCTTCAGCGAAGAAGTTGTGTTCTTCCAGTTTCACGAACTGGGTTTGGAAAGTTGGTTTGGAGAAGGGGAAGCAAGTCATGGGAGGAGGAGGGGAAGGTGACTTGAATGAAGAAGAAGCTGGAGACATCAAGAGACGGTGATGATGCTGATGCTGATGCTGGTTTTGGATGAAACCGGAGGAAGAAATGGCGGCGTTAGCGCTGTTGTTGTCTTCGTTGAGGATAGCGCTTGAGTCACTGTCGGATGAGCCATCTTTGAAGTCTGCAAAGAGTGTGGCTCCTCCAGCTCCTGACCCTCCATTGTTGAAGCTCTCGTAGTTGAGTTCCTGATCAGGGTCAGATAAAACTAGAGGATGATGATGATCAGGAGAAAGAGGAGGTGGCGGCGGCGGCGCCGGTTTAGTTTCTTCAAGTGTTTTGTTGTTATCACTTTCAGGAACAATTATTTCTTCCTTGACAGACAAATTGCTCTCACTATTCTCTTCATTCAGCTTTGATTTCAGTTCTTTTATCTGTAAAAATAAAAAATGAAACTTTGTTATGAATGGAAAGTACTTGATTTTTGTCATATTATAGAAACTCTGGCACATTGACCTAGAACAATTAAGTACAAAATTTTTACCTCTTTGAGTAGAGCTTCATTGTCGTGTTGGAGAGCATCATAATTGAGCTTGAGAGATTCGTAGTTGGCTTTAAGCACCCCATAATCTCTTTCCAATTGCTTTGTTTTCCACCGGGCTCGTCGGTTTTGGAACCAAACCGCAACTTGTCTTGGTTGCAAACCAAGCTCTTGTGCCAGCTTCACTTTCCGCTCAGGTTCAAGCTTGTTCTCAACTTCGAAGTTCTTCTCCAAGGCCTTCACTTGATCCACGCTTAATCTTCTCTTCTTCTCAGTGACATGGCCGCTGCCTTCCTCTATACAACCTTCTTCATCTAGGCCATCCAACATGGACTGGAATTCTCTACTGTAAACATGGTTGTTTCTTGGGCTGTGTTCATCTGATCATTACACCAATCAAAACAAAAAGATACAATTTTTAGGTTCAAATATAAGAAAATAACAAAAAAACAAAACAAACCCAGAAAAGGAAATTATTCCAACTTGACATATATGAATTCTCATACTTGTTAAAAATATATATTAAAGTGAAATGACCATGAAAATTAAAGCAAAGAAAACCAAAAAAAAAAAAAGGTTAAAAGACAAGACAAGGGCAACACGGAATCTTGGAAATTAATAAGTATTGAAAAATTGAAGTTAATGGGATTCTTTATGACAACCTGTGGTTGGGCAGATGGACATCAAAGCACCCAAAGAATCTGAGCTGCCAAGTGATCTCTTCATGACTGAATGAAAGAAAACTGTAAACAGATCCTTATTAGATCAACCAAAAGCTTCCTTTTTTTTTAAGTCTTTTTGTTTTGTGATTTTTTTTTTCTTTCAGTGGATCTTAGGACCTAACTCAAGGAGTTTTTAGAGAAAGATTGTATCTTTGATATTACTTGTACAAACAACTACTGCCATGTCTGAAACTAGACCAACTTGTATAGTTGTTTTGTATCCTGGAATTGTACAACAACAACAGCTCTTTCTTCTTTGCCCCAACATCTTTCCTCTCCTTTCTCGCAACCTCTTCTCCCTCTGAACCCATGCAAAAACAAAAACAAAAAAGCAAAAACCTTTCACTACTTTGTGAAGAGTAGCAAAAACAAGCCCCCCCCAAAAAAACAAAAACAAACCCAACCCACAAGAGAAGTAGCAAGTATGTTAGCCACTCTTTTCTCTCCACATCATTACTCAATCAACATGCTTAATACGATAGTCTATATATCTATATATAAGTGTTCATCTAACAAGGGAGAATATTAATTAAAACAAGAGATGAAGAAAATTTGGTGTGAGAAGAAGAATTAAAAGTTTTTTGTTTTTGAGAGTTTTGAGAGAGACATCAATGAACCAGTTTCCCAGCGCGGCTGGCCTGAGCTCTTGCTCTCTCTTTAAATAAAACCAACTTGGGTCAGGTTAGGGGTTAGAATCTGACCTTGGGTTAGGTACATTGTAGTTTAAGCAAAATGAAATGAGCCCAAAATTCAATGCAAATGCGAGCAATTTCTTGTCCACCGATGTAGCCGGTCACCTCCCGGTTTTCGACCGTTTCGTGAGGCAGATTTTCTTTTTCTTTTTCTTTTTTAATTTTTCTCCGGTTTTTTAGTGAGACTGTGAGCGATGCGAACGTTGAATCAAGCATTGAGAAGGCGCGGATACGGCTCCGCTTCAATCGGCTCGGCTTCAGCTGATGAAAATATGGATGGCATCAGCATATCATGGCTGTTGCTACGCAGTGGTCGGTGCGATTAATCGCCGATTATATAATGTGGTTTTATTTACTCTTTTTAAGTTATAAAAAATGTCACAGGAATTCTAAAAATTTTTAATTTAGGAAAATAATCAATATATTAAAAAAGGATAATGCTAGGTATGTAATTAATGAGACAAATTTATATAACATGATCCATGTTAAAAAATATAAAAATTTTATTAAAAAAGGATATTCACTGAATATAGTATGTAAATGAATTTTATTTATGATAATATTCATTCAGAAAATTATCAAAAGCATTAAGAGAGAAAAAAGTATTTGCACTAGTTTTTTTTTTTTAATATAATGGATCTCGGTGCATTAATCTCATTAAAAATTATGCATGCTTATAGTATTTACTCTTCAACAAATTAAAAAAAAGAAAAAAAAAGTTGTTAACAATATATTTGTGAAGTAAGATTAATAAAATTTCAAAAAAAGAAAATTATGAATGTTATTTATAAACTATGTAAAATTTGTAAACAACATTGCTAATAATTAGAAAGAAAATAAATCAAAACATTTCTTATATATACTTGTAAGATAAATAATAAATAAATAATTTCCACAAATCAGTTTGCACCCTGCCACTCATACGGGAACAAATTAAAGAGAAAGGGATCTGATTATTAATTCTCTACAATTGATAATCATTACCCATGAACTAAAGCTACCCTAGTGATTATAAGTTTGATCAACTCGATCATTTTTAACTTGTCCAAGACATTGGTGAAGAATTTTTAATTTTATTTTAGGGTTTGAATTCTATTAATTGTTTGTGAAAAGATTCCATGAATTAAGAATCAAAATTTCCAACCAAAGGAATTAAAGCTGAATTATAACTAATATTCTGATACAAAGTTTTGGTATAAAATCAGTTAAATCAATTACTTACATGATCTCTTTCCCTTCTGCAATATTCCCTGTAACCACAGTGCGTACCTTCATTAGATTCTTTAATTCACTCTGAAGCGTGCATGAGCCTCGATTTTCAAGTTCTGATAGATTTGAGGTGTTTATCTTCAGATTTTTTGGATCAAAATTTGATCCATCGATTATGTTCTCTATAAATTTTTCAAAAGTTACAGATTCCCCATCCTCCCCCTCACACCCCCCCACCCCCTTTTAGATATATATTTATCTATATAAAAGATATTATTATAAGATATATTAAATAGAAATTACATACTTAAATATGTGATAATATATAATACGTGATATGCAAGAGAATCCTCCATAGCTCACTACATTGACCATAAAAGTTGATGGCGAAGAAAGATATAATTACAATACGAGAAATACAGGAAAAAAAAATTCATTCTTAACTGAAAAGGGTTGCTAAAATTTTTTTTTCCTTTAATTTTAATTTTTTAGCTTACATAATCAATCCCGTTTTCTCTCAAACCGTGAGATTTTGATTCAATAACCCCTTATTAGAGATTTCACCAGCTAAATTAACTACTTATTGGCCCCGTATGTGTTTGCATTTAGGGCATTCTTTTTGGTATTTTGAAATGTGCTGCCGGAAACATGTCGTGAACATGTTTGACATGAACAGCTAGTTTTGTACTATACATTTGAGTTTTGGTAGGGATTTTTGACAAAATTACTAAGTTTCTATAGATCCTACTTTATCAGTCTAGTAACGCTATCACACAGAAAATATGATGGAATATATAATATTTCAATATCATAATTAACTAAGACTGGTTCTTCTCATACCCATAATCTATAAACCAGCTTCAATTAATACTTCTACCGTAGTAAGAAGAATTGTATTGAAAAGATTGTTTTGAATAGCAAGTTAAAGATTTTCCCTTTTCCATGTTGCTGCATGTGATCATTTGATGAGCACATACATAAGAGGTAATATATATAGACATCGAGATTATAGCCGGAAGCAAAATAACCGACAGTACTAGTTATAGTAAAGCAGGCAGAAGCATTTTTATGCTGCCCCAAGGCTATAGAATCACTATTATTCTCAACACATTCCAATGTATAGCATAGGAACTCAAGAAAATAGAAAAAAAAAAATTTTTTAAAAAGTTTTCCTGGTTGTTCTTTTGTATGCTTTTTGGTAGATCCTTTGCTTCGACACTTTCAGCTAAGCCGCCAGCAAAAACGAACATATACAGCGTGCATCATAAAAATTTGAATGCTGGTTTTCTTCTCTTCTCACAAGATTGTATTTAACATATAATTTGGTAGGATTAGTATTGTTTTATGTGCATTTGGGAGAGGTTCACAGCAGGTTCTTTGCTATAACAGATGACTCATCAAATCACCAGGATGCGAAAGAATCAAATGATGAGGCAGTGTGCCCTATGCTTCTATGTAGTACTGAAGCCAACAGCTAGGTAGGCCCTGTAGGGAAGGTGACACTAATACTCTGGGCCCAAAACAATAGCTAAAATTGTTTCTTGATATGAGAAGTATCATGATCAGTCTCCCTATATCTGCAGAATATATTCAATGTAGCATTTGATTTATGTAGGTCTTGGAGAAATGACTGGACACTCTAGAAATCTACAAAATTTTCACTCTAGAAATTATCAATCTTTGGGATTGATACTATATAAAATCAATTCACGTATGGTTGTTAATTGTTAAATATCATTCAATAACATTACCTTATCGATATAACATGATGAGAATTTGGCAAATTTCTAGTTTGATTGATATGTTAGTGGTCAAGATATGCATTGATGTGTGGAAGTTTCACAATATTATGATGTAGCCCCTATGCATGCAAGTCTATTAACATAAATAAAGGAACAAAACAAAAACAAATTATGAAGTTTCAAGACATGATCAAACCTAATGCTAAATATTCAATTAATTTTGAATAATTTAAGTTGTTTCCCGGCCCACTACATTTTCACAACAGTGAGAGAACAGATCAAACAAATCCATTCGAGAATCGCTTGTGGTGAATAAGCTTTCATGAGTTTCTGTCACAACAAAGACCCTATTGTATGGTCAATTTTATGTACCATATTACCCTCTTTTATTTGTTTCTCTCTGGAACTCCCGAGAAAATGCAAAGGCATATAAGCAAATTCCCATTTCCCGAGCTGTAATTAAGCAGGCACAAGTGGGATTTTAGCTGTAGCTTGGTAATGTCATCACTCATGAGAAATGAGAGAGCCCACCATCAGCACTGCTGTGAATATATACACACATATATATATATGCTTTACAAAGTGTGACCCACATAGTATATTTAGTGACAACAACACGTGTGAGTTGGGCTTGCAGGTTCTCTAGTCTCATAAAACCCCACAGTGAGGGGAATTGATGAGTTGTGAGCATGTGGGAACTTGCAGTACCTCAGAAAAAGTGTTTCGAAAATGGAAATGCATCGTACCCAGGAAAGCAGTTCAGAATGCTAGCTATGGCTAAGTTGTCCTTGAAAGGTGTATATGATAATCAGTTTTTGGACCGTATATAAACAGTATTAATTGGACCATTGGTTTAATGAACCTCTCAACCACTAATTATAAGCTTTCGTCTTATGTGTGAATCACTTTTCATATCACAAACAGCTTTTGCTTTTTAATCAAAGATTCAATCATTAATAAACAGAACCCCGAAATAATGTGCACCCTCTTTTCCTGTGCAATTTTCCTTTGCCACAGGCTCACAGTGATTATCCATTTTGTCTCCTCTATATTCGCACTTAGAAGAAGATTTTGTTGTTTGGGATTCTCACTTAGAAGAAGATTTTCGTTGTTCAGGATAATTGATTAGTTTAATCAAACCGTATAATCGTTTATCAATATTTTCTAAAATCAGAAGAAATAATCAACAAAATTTAACAAAAACCTCTTCTCTTCAGGAATGTCATGAGAAATACATATATCTAATTATATATGAGGGATCTCTGTGTAATTAGATCAAATCTCAGAAAGGTAAATGAAATTAAGTAATGTTTAACACATAGCCTAGTATGCATATGGCATGTCGTGTTTTTCTTCATTTCGATAAACAATTATTTAATGTGTTATGTACTGTATGAACGTATTTAACAAAATTAGGCAATATCCCAAAAGAAATAAAATGACTACGAAATTATGTCATGTCTGGCAGAAATGGAACTCAAAGTCACCGCCGCTTCTCTGCAAATATTTCATGCAACATAAAGAGCATACCATAGCAGCAGAGACGAGAGCTGCTTATCATCACCAATAGAAAATTTAGGTATGGAGAGAAGATTTTATCCTGAATATTAAAATTGCTGATGTGAAAATGAGACATATTCATTGGTGTCGCTGACTTGCACTAATTTAATAATGGCCAGTACTTTACACTTTTGGTTTTCGTATACACATCATTTTGAATGAAAGCAAGTCCGTGATAAGAAGCACTCAACAGCGCGCACACAAGGCAGCTTGATGGCTTAGTTTCTGTAATGATTAACTCCTTGAACACAAAAGCTACATATTAAACTAGATATATAATGCCTTGCTTGCCTACACATACAATAATTTCTTTCCCTGAACAATATGGTACTAAAAGACCCTTAAGTTTTCCCAGTCAAGTTATGAAATGATCACTTCTTCTTACAGGGCCAAACCAATCCAGGTTCACAAACGTACGTGTGCTGAGAAATTTATTCTCATCTCTTTTGCATAGATTTGCGGGGGCTAACTCAGAAATTATGTATCCCGCGTCCCCATGTCTGTGAGAACGCTCAGAATTTCGACCTCTTCTTGTAGCTTGAGTTTTAGGGGTTTGATTTTTTTCTAAAAAAAAAAAATTGAAATGTCCTCTAAAGTATATAATCTCAACATGATCATGTAGTAGCTTACATAAACAAAAATTTTATAATTTCATGATGTTATGATGATAGAATATTTCAAATCAATAAAAGACCGATATGCGATGTTCTCATTAAAAACTTTAAATTTGTAATCATTATATGCTCTTCTCTATTCATTTTATAGATCAAAATTGAAAATTAAAAATTCAAATGTGACATGAGATTGAATAATTAACATGTATATTTTCATAGTATATATATTAAATCATCGTGAAGAATGTATCTAGTAGCAATATATTTAAAAGAGCATTCTCAGATTATACACATAAAACTTAATTAATAAAGAAAACACGTCAATTACTATACTTCAAAATAGAAGGTTAAAAATGATTTCCTGAGTCCTGACGAAGACTCTCCCAGAATTTGGTTTTTCTATACAAAAATTAAAAGCGGCCTTTTCATTTTCAAAAATACTTACTTTTTCAGATGCTCTTTACATATAAAACATGCTTTCAACTGTTTTTTCAAAAACAAAAGAAAAATTAGAAGCACTAGTAAATGATTGACGTTAAATGGCAAACAGCTCAAACCAAAACTCTTTTGACCTGAATAAAGGCAGAAAAAATCGAAGGTGGATTAGTTAATTAATTAACAAAAATAACTTTTTCATCGAAAAGTTGGTTTTAAATTAACCTTCTAGTCAAATTTCACACCTGCAAAAAGTTCAAAAGCTTGTCGGAGAGAAGTAAAGTTGATATCTATTATAAGGATTAGAGAAAAAAAAAAATCGATACTATGAATTTCAAACTATTTCATACTTTTTTCTTTACGGCATCCAGCTAGAGTGGGCCCCAAGCTCCCCCATTGAGGTTCTGTCCTTACCGTCCATGCGACCTTGCTGAGCTTCTACTATACAACTCAGAACCTTCAAAATATCTCTTGGAAGTCGAAACCAGCCCCATCAACAGTAAGAAGTTTTGAATCAACCCTAGCCCTAGTGTAGGTAATTATAAATCTTGGATTAGACTTGAAGAACAAGTGGATTTGTAGATGCTACAACATCGTTCTTTTGGGGTTTCCTTAGATGTGCTAATAATCCAATTATATAGATGTAGAAGAGACAAGATCAAATATGTTATGGTTGTGTTTTATTAATCTTGACCATTGAATATTCTCCTGGTCTGTTTGGATATATAGATTCAGGTCGAGTTTCTTGATCATTTGATATACACTTATAATCAGTACTATGTACGTATCATACTGATCAATTGTTTTATTAGATAGATTCATCGATGATATGATATATGTAGTTATTATTACATATATAAATAAACGGATTGTTTAGAGGATGTTTATTTAAGCTTGATTAAGAGGCAGATTTTAGGTAATTCCAAAAGGGTAGGATGGGATATGTAGACGGATATTTCAAAAGTGATGGATCATATATAACACAGATCACGCAGTTGAAAATTGGTGTTTCCACAAGTTGGAGTGTTGTATTGCCATAGTTTAGAGAGTAGAAAAGAGAGAGGTCTTTTTGTTTTGGGGTTGGCAGCTCTCCTAGGGCCTATGAACAGGTGTGCATGGAATCTATAACACGGTGCAACACAAAGAAGAAAAGAAAGTGACAAGCAACAAATTAGGGTAAGATTTTGGTTAGGTGGGTGGGCTTTTTAGAGTGTAGACCCCTTAGTGGTAGGCAGCTTTTGTTGTAATTAGCTTTACTTTTCTATTTTGTGAGTGCTGTCCAAAAACTTAAGTTGAAAAGTATGCAAAAGTAGAATCTTGCTCTAGACTTTTTGGTTTCTTCGCCTTCAACTTCAATTTATGTAAACAAATATGGACAAATTAGGGAAGAAATTAAAGTTTTGATGATCAAAGAAATTAAAGTTTTGATTAAAGTTTTGGTTGAGAGGTTTGAGATTTAGTGCATTAAGCTATATTAAGATTTCAGGTTCATAAACGAAAACTTGTATGAACTTGGTTGATGAAGATATAAATAATCTGATTTGGTGCGAGAGTATGGGTTATCAAAAAACAAAAACCAAAAACTTGTATATATAGTATTATTATTATGATTTTGATGAACACTCAATTATATATAAACAAGGGCAATCGAAGAAAATAAATAAGTTTGTCAAGATTCGCAAGATGCATACTTAATTTGCTATTTGTTACCCCTTTAAGGAAGGCCTTACATATAAATCACTCTATTAATCATTTCAGTTCTTTTCGATATTGTGATATAACTAAGTGTGTTTTAAAATACCCACATTTTTAGAAGAGCTTGGAGTTGGATTTGATAGATAATTAACCAACTATATGATCGTTTTAATGGTTTATTTAAGTTTTTGGTTCTATTTTTTATTTTATTGAACTTTGTGGTGTATCAACCCAACTTTTAATAGAAAAGAAAAAACGTTTGCTTTTAATCGTTAAAGTAATTAATAGGCTAATAGGGTATTTGAAACTATGTAAAATGATTTTCCTAATAGAAAAACACAATACAAGCTGAAGTTCTTCTGTCTCTATGACATTAATTACTTACAGAAATATATACCAACAAAATTAATTGTAATTTCTGAAATTGAACTTATTAATAAAGTAAAAAAGTAATTTTTATATTTAGTTCATTGTCCAAAAATAGAGTTAGAAAGCTTTTAAATTGAAGTTCTACTATATTAAATATGTTATACTATGAGAAAGATATATAAAAGAAATTTCTACAAATAATAAAGTTTTTTGTAAACTTTTTTATTAGTGAAATTTTTGTGAACTTCCCGAGGATCAATTTTTTTTATTAAAAAAATTGAAGTTGAAGTCAAACAACCAAAAGGAGAATTTTATAAGCACTCTAACATATTAAACGTGCTCCTTTTAAGTGTAAAAGACGCTTTAAAAAAAAAAGAAAAGAAGAAAGGCATGAGTTAGTCAAAAGTAAAAAAAGGCGGAATAAACTTCTTTAACATGAACTTGATCTTATAATTGTTGGGAAGACAGCTCAATTTTTGTACCTCCTTAATTAGACGTTAATGACTAATGAGCTTATAATTGAAACTTAAAGTGTCCTCAACATTGAGAACTAAACGATTAGCAAACAAAAGTTTTAAAAAGAATCTTTCATATATAGTAATAAAGTAAGAGTTCTTTTATAAACCATTATAAAATAATAGTAATAAAGGCTAAAGCAACCTTAAAAAGAAAATTTTGTGACTCATCAACAAAATAAAAGCTAAACTCCCTTATCATGAACTCAATGTGATGTCCTAAAGCTACTCATGCATACTTTCAAGAAAACAAGAGATCCTTGTTATGTTTCACTTGTGCTTTTCTAAGGAATGTCCAAATGCCCTGTAAAATCAAATTTTTCGAAGACTAGATTGTGAAAAACTTTGGTTTCTCTTCAAGATTAAAGTAGAATCAATTTGGTAATTATTAGCTGTAAAAATACAAGGGAAAACATTTATTTCATTAAACACGTGCAATGAAGAATGTGAGAAATTAAAGTTACTAAATAGATATCGTACCTTTTTTTTTTTTTTTTTTGCTTTCTTGAGAAGAGAAGTCTTGAATCGTTTATTTAATTATATGATCTGATTTTTATTTGAACAAAATTGAAGTATATGATTAATATATGCGGGTCATGATCATAAAAGAAAGTAAAAGAAAAAATAACTTATTAAATCATATGTTGTGAAGATTGATATTTATTTTCGGTAGATTGATATTTAGTACTTAGATAGATTGATATTCAGTATTTAATATTTGTATTTCATCATTAATTAAAAAAAGAAAAGAAAAGAAAGGATTCGGAAGATTTTTTTTTTCAGAAGTTTTCTATTAATCTATACGATTCTCTGAAAACTCTCTCTCGCTTTCGGAAAGGCAAACGAGCAAATTCCATCTCATCAATTACCAGGTTTGAATACTTCAGGATGCCTAAAAGTTTAAAGAAGTGTTAAGAGAGAGGATATAACTAAGCTACAAGCATGATATGTATGTGGGTAGCCCGTGTGTAAAGAGAACCATCAATTCCTTTCTCAAAGTTATTTTGCCACTTGCAAGCTCAGGATATTGATTTCTGTATAACAAAGCATTAAATTTTAACCAGAAAATACAAAATAAAAGAAATGGGTTTAATATGTAATCAAATTTCCCGTTTTATAATTGTACATTGTAATTCAAATATTAGCTAGCTATACAAGTGCGCTGCAAACAGATCTTCATTAATCCCAAAAAAAAAAAATTGATTTTGCACTAGATATGACAGAATAAAAAATTTAAAACAAAAGCTAAATCATAAATTTATAATTCGAGATAACATAAGAGCCGAATTCATTCAAATAATGTAATAAACTCTTCAAATTCATGAAATGAAATTGGCAACTCTAATTGGAAGAACAAAATGAATGAAGAATGTAGTTACAAGGTTGGACTAAACTTGGAGTAGATCGAATTATAGATTCTCTGACCCCTAGTTAGGGGTGCTCAAAATTACCCGACCCGACCCGACCCGACCCGGTTTTATCGGATTGGTTGGGTTACAGATGGGTTAATGTAATACAAAACCCGAAATCAGGTTTTAAAATTCGAGTTTTGTGTAATCGGGTTTAATTCATGTAACCCGACATAACCCGACCCGATTATGAATATTTTTTTAATTCGAAATTGCCACGTGGCAATCTATTATTGGTTTTATGCACCTTATTATCGTATATGCTATAAGGTGCATAAAACCAATATTAGACTGCCACATGGCAATTTTGAATTTAAAAAAAGTATTCATAATCGGGTTGGGTTATGCATCATCTGACACTCGACACTAGCTTTCATCCGACATGTCGAGTGTCGGATAACCATGTATCCGACATGACTCGAAATGTAAGTGTCGAGTGTCGAGTAGATAGTGTCGGTTATGAATCCAACACGACTTGACATGTAAGTGTTGAGTGTCGAGTTGCTAGTGTAGAGTGTCGGATGCATCATCCGACGCTCGATGTCTTTGAAAATAGATTGATATCGAGTGTCAGTTGTGAATCTGACACGACTCGACATGTAAGTGTCGAGTGGACCCGACCGACTCGACCATTCGGATTATATCTCGGATTATATGCTTCAGAAACCCGATTACAGGTGTAAAATATCTAACTCGATCATATATCGGGTCTTGTCGGGTTGGGCAAAACCCGACTCGTGTGCACCCCTACCCCTAGCCCAATAAATTTGAGGTCACCAGCAAAAGGAACTCTTTGCCACCTTGAAGCCCAAAAAAAAAAAAAAAAACGAGTGATGTTATCTGCCTTCCATTATTAATCTAAAGAAACCCCATTTGTTGAAATAAATCACTTAAAAAGTTGGAAGAAAAATCTATTTTTAATATTACCCTATTTAATTCTATTAATATTCCTTATGATTCTTCTCTCATATACCACGTCCCCTCGTTTTTCTCCAATACACCACATCCCATGCCATGAGAACTATTTCGTTGAAGAAGCTTATTTCATATTTGGAAATATAGTTAAATCATTTGCTTAGGTTGAAGAAGCTTATCTTGTGTCTTTACATTGGTTTCTATTAGATTGTTTGTTCGTTATTCATTTGATATTAATATATTGGGGTTTAATTTTTTATCCAATATTAGTTTCACAAAAAAGAAGTATCAAGGTACGCAATTCGTTTTTATTAATTTAATTAATTTTGTGATATCAAATTCAATCAATTTTATATTTGATAAAAGTTTTTAAATTATTTCAAATTAGATTTTAGGTGGGTGTGAAAAAAATTGACCAAAAAAAAAAAAAGAAATAAGTATGGGTTAAGTCTATCAGTTAAAAAAATTATAATTACAAAAACATTAAAAATAAGGTTTCTTCACATCAATATTGAGGTGCAAATTATATCACTACTCAAAAAAAAAAAAAAAACAAATAAGCGATAGACCAATCCCAACGAAATGCCCAAAAAGTTCACTTGTTGCAATTATGGTTATCACTTGTGGAGACTACAATATTTTGTGGTAAAATTAATTGTTTATCCAGTATCGACTCATCACTAGACTTGCAAAGTAACATTCATTAATCAACAGTTCAACAAGCAAATAAGAAGAGTAATGCAACTTTTGTAAATTTTTTATATAAACTCATCTATATAAACTGATGTAATTTCATTTATTTGTTTACACGTCATCATTATTTGTTAAATAAGTTCATTTTGTATATTCATTATTATAATTACCTTATGACACGTCAGTTTATATGCAAAAATTTGTATATAAAGTTTGTAAGATTGTCATTATTTTTTAGGGATATATATCTTTACTCTAGACTCGTGACAAAGAATTTAAAAAGATAGGAAATTACAGTATAGAATAGACATCAAGATTAGATTTCACCACAATGTGCTTCACCTCTATGAGTTCGAGAAGTCGTGCCCGCGATTCCCCAAGGGCAACAATACTAATAAAAAATCCTGTTATAAACTTGCATGGCATCAGAACTCGTAAGAGAATATCGAAAAAGAACTTGTGCATGAGAGCAATCGTGTGAGAGTAGAAATTATGACAAATAATGGAGAAAATGGTTTTTAGATAGAGTAGTATTATGTTTGGGAAGTAGCATGAAAGGGAGAGAAAGCTTTGAATCAATTTCAAATGAGTTTTGGGCTCTTTGTTCATGACCTCCTTTGTGATTCTTCCCTGTGCTTTTTATAGGCTTCAGGTGATAAGATTTCTTTAAAAAAGTTCAAGTAATTAAAAGATAATTAGAATTATCATGAAAGATAATGAAAGATAATTATAAAAAAATATTTATCAAAAGATAATGTTGGAAGATAATAAAATAGAAATAATTTAAATATTTGAATAAAGATAAATATAATTAATCATCTTAATAGTTGATTAAGATAATTATATTTTAAATACAAAAGATAATGACAAAATGATAAGATTTATTATAGAAAATGATAATTATAAATAAGATTAATTATCATAAAGATAATTATTTAAGATAATCTGTAATTCAAATAAAGAAATAAGATAATAATGATAAGAAGATAATATTTAACATTAAAAGAATAATTATAGAGTATAAATCTAAATACAATTATCTTAAGATAATTGTTTAGAATAATTATTGTTTAAAAGATATAAGAGAAAAATAATATTCATCAAATAAATAATTTTATGAAGATAAAATTTTATAAATAACATATTTGAAATTAATAATATTAGATAATGAGCTAGCCTTAGGATCAGGCCTAAAAAGGTTTAGATTTTTTTTCCTCCTCTAGACCGAGTTACTTACAATATACTTGTTAGGCTAAAATTCCCCAAGTGGGTTTAGCTTTTGGCTTTTAAACAACTGATCCTTACCATAATTTCTTTACCTTCCACACCATAACCCACAGACGAGCCCGATAACGCGGCCTGGGTCCGTTTCCTTACTTATATTAACATGTTTATGTCATCTCAATCTTAAATTTATTCTTGTGGACCTTCTTGGACTTCTTGATCAAATAATTGGTCATCAATATTAGCCCCCTTGATCATGGGGGTTGTGCAATGAAATGAGCAAGCCATATGATCAATATATCATTTTTAATACTTCCTTTAAATGTTTTGACTTCATCTCATCTAGAGAACTTTGTAGTTTTTTCGTATAATGAGTATTATACTATCATATTGCTATAATTATCTCCATATTAGATGCTTCAAAAATGTAGAGACAAGATTGGTACACCAATATGTTCCAAAAGCTTTGACACTTGAATCATTCGCATTCACCTTACTACTTCTATATTCGTGGAGCCGAACTCAAAATTTTGTAATAATTATATCTTCAAATGAGATCATGTTACAACCTTGTATGACTAATGTACCTTATCATTTAAAACACCCTTCTGATTTAAAATCCTTCAACTCCACCTAATCTTAGATATTTTAAATAATTGAGGTTTACTTTGCAAATATTATATGCAACAAAATTCTAAACCAGTTTTTGCATTTCATTGATTCATATGTCAATAAATTGACAAAGGAATCATGTTCTGTAATGTATATCAATTCATATCAAAATGTACACTCTAGGTACTTATAACCGAACTTCGAAGAGAAATCAAATTATGACTGAATAACCATACCTTGTGATAATAAGTGCAACTGTACCTATAGCAAAGCTTATATGTTATAAGAGATGAAATTAAATAATACATGAAAAACTTGTGGATGAATAAATATGTTTTTTTTTTGGAAAGAAAATCATGCAAATAAGAGCATAATATTAACCAAATAATTATGAAAGAGCGAACATGATCAGACTGTTTAGCACACACATGATCAGGCTCAAAAGACATTAGAGCGCACACTTGACTGGGCTACTATGCACTTACACAATCAAGCTCAAAGTGATATTCAAGCAATAATGATATTTTCTTTCTAAAAGTAGGAGATGCTCAATACATTTTGGTTTCAAATTATGGGAGACGCTCCGCCACAATGCTCGTAAAATATGATGTAGGAAAAGCTCCATACATTATTCTTTCATATTGTGAGAAAAGTTCTTTTACGACACTCTATACATTTTATAATAAATCATTAGAAAAGCCACAATTTTAAATATAGTATAGGAAACATTCCTAGTACTTTTCGATAAATCATTGAATAAACTCCAATTTTAATAATAGTGTAAGAAAAGCTCCTTATACTTTATAACGAGTCATTGGATTAACTCAAATTATAAATATAGGAAATGCTCCTTATACTTTACAATAAATCATTAGACAAGCCCCAATTATAATCATAGTGTACAAAATGCTCCTTACACTTTATAATAAATAATTGGATATGCTCCAATTATAATCATAGTGTAGGAAACATTCCTTACACTTTTATAATAAATCATTGGATAAGCTCTAATTGTAAATATAGGAAACTCTCATTATACTTTTCAATAAATCATTAGATAAGCTCTAATTATAATCATAGTGTAAGAGACGCTCCTTACACTTTATAATAAATCATTGGATAAACTCCAATTGCAAATGTAGGAAAAGCTTCTTATATTTTTCAATAAATCATCGGATAAGCTCCAATTATAATCATTGTGTAGGAAACACTCTTGACACTTTATAATAAATCATTGGATAAGCCTAAATTATTAACCATAGTGTAGGAAGACTCCTATCAAAGCGAAAATATTTGCTTGCGTAAGATATATTGGCTATCAGATTTTGTTTCTTATATTTAATGATGGATAACTCACAATTAGGAAACCCCTTTTGTCTTGAAAAATAATGATGAAAAGTAGTGTCTGTAAATTGTTTATCAATAGCCCACAAAAAAGAAGCCCCCTATTTTGAAGCCAACTAAGTCATCAATTAAGAAGCCCTCTTGTGTTTGTTGAAATGAATGGATAGCATTAATGCCATCTGTAGAGGACATATTCTTATTCTTTGTCTTTTTTGATCCGGCCAGGACAAGATCCTAGCTCGATCTCCCTAGTGGAGTCGCCAAAATTGTTGACGCAAAATCTATAGGTAACACATGACATAACCTCAAGACTTGGGTTTTTCCCTTGTATTTGTCTATTTACTTTAAATCTGGAAAAAAAACAAACCCATAATTCTATAGGAATTCTCCAGACAGAACTATGTTGCAGCCCTACATGATGAACAATCCTGCAAAATGATGATTAAATAAAGAAACCTCTCCAAAGAAAGGACAAAATTACAAATAAATAATCAAATAAAGAATAAGGACTTTTGCGTTATTATGGTGTGGGAGAAGGAAAGTATGAAAATGACTTTGTTTCTTTTAGAGAATTCTTAATACCACTCTTAAAGCCTTCCTCCCTTATTTATACGCTTAATCTCCTACAGAATCTCCTTTTATCTCTCTCTTTAAAATTTCAAAAAGAAAAAAAACACTTGCATTCAAATTTAAAAGGAAATGTCTTTTAAAATAAATTTTTTAGTCAATAATTTTTCTTTTTTGAAAATAATATTTTTTAAAAAGCTAAATAATTATTACGTTTGAATTCAAAATAATACAAATTATAAATTATCTTTTAGATATTTTATTCAAAGTTTAAAATTAGAAATCAAGATAATATAAAAAGAAATATAATTATTCTTTAAAGATAACAGTCATTTTTAAAATAAATTCAAACAAGTCAATTTACAATCTTTATTATTTAAAATATTCTCTATGGAGAAAAACCCTCAAGTGGGCCTTAACTAATATTTTAAACAATAAGATTTATTATACTTTCTTAATCCTTCCACATCACAAGCCCGCAATTAAGCCCCTTTAACAGCTTGGACCTGTTTTCTCTAAACCAAATAAATTGATATCAACACTAAGCCCTTTAATCATATAGACTATGCAATAAAATGAGCAGTCCATATAATCAATCCAAGCACTTTTAATAATATTAAAATATATAGTGAATAAGTTAATATGAGACTAATACCTTTTCAAACATAATTGAAGCACAAATTTTAAAACAAATATAATAAATAATATATAAAATATAAGACTCATGAAATAAAGATTCACATAATATAAGAAATAATATTTGACTATGCACAAAAAATAAATTTGGTGTATTGGAACCCTCCTTAAATTTAGAGACAGTTTTATGTTTCACTTAAACTAACTCATTTTCTCATACTTCACTAACGTTGGCTCTCATTTGTACAATCAAGGTTATTGACTAATAGGGTCCACACATTTTTAAATAAAGTAAAAGAATTTTTTTTCTCATTCACGAAATTATCCTAACAAAGCCTTATTAATATAAAAAAACTTTTATCGATACAGCCCACCTTCTTAGTAAACCAATCCTATTTTATTCAAACCTTCTATCACATATTCGTAAAATTACTCGAGCAACATACTTTCCTTATTGAAATGAAGCTTTTAATTGGTATGGTCCACAAGCATATTAAAGTAATTTTAATTTATTCAAACAATTACTCACAAAATTTTATCAAATAATAATCTTATCCTTTATTTAACAATAACTCCAGCACACGAAGTCTTATCCAAACATAATTTTATCCTTTACCCAATTCAATTATCCCTATCACAAAATCACTTTATCACTCTTAAACCGATGTCTTTCAAGTACCAGATATCCCGTATATACCTTATTTTTCACATTTGTAGAAACCATCTAACTTCATTCCCCACCCTCGTAAGCACCATTTTTCTGCTCTCTCTCTCTCTGTCTCTCTCTCTGTCTCTTATATGCAATGTATATTTATTAATGATTTATTATTATTTTTTGTTTAAATATTTGTCCATTCATCTTTGTTTGCCTCCTCTTTTCTTTTTCTTTCTTTAATTGTATAATAAGTACAACGCAACAATAAAACCAGCATAAAAATATCATTAATATTTCTTTAATTGGACATTCACGCCTTGTTTTAGATTACGAAAAGAGTATGGAAAAGAAAAACAACCATCATTCAACTGCAAGAGCATGTGTTAAGAGAAGTTTAAGACTTAGATCTCTCATGAAGTCTAATCTCACCTCCTAATACACATGATGTTGTGAATATCGAAAGTGACAACTTGTCTTGCTCTAAATCCAAGGCACAACCTCTTAATAAAATTTAATTTAATTTATTTATTTGCTACTACTATCATAACTTTTGTTTTTTTATTATAGGCGGAAAAGAATTCTCATTTACAGGAGAATACATGTCATAAATCCATAACCCAGCAATTTAATGAAGAAGATCCCACAGAAGACTTACATACATTGATCAATGTCCTGGGTGATGGTAAACCCCAATATATATATTTTCTAATTTATTAAAACACTTATTATGCACCTATACATTGGACATAACATTTCCTCATTTGAGATCTTTTTATGTGAATTTTCCTTTCGTACCACCAATAAGCTGCTAAACAATGAGAGCTCAAAGAAAGTTTTAAAGCAACTTGCAAATAATATTCCTAGTGGTATCATTATTGAAACCATATTTCCTTTGAGTTGTAAAATAGACAATTTTAGAGAATTAAATAATCTTGTAGAAACGGTTAGTATTCTAGAAGAAGTTTTCCAAGCTAAAGGGGATTTCATTGCTAGGCGTAAAGTTAGTTTTCTTGTCAAAAACCTAATCATCTTAAGACTTGGCATAACATTCCTCACTTTGTGCCTAATCCTTATTAATAAAATAACCTATATGATGGTTTTAGCAAGGTGTGACGCATTTTTAGAAGCTATTGATACAGGCTTTACTGTGAAGCTTTTGAAGGATCAACAGACTAAGCTCGCACATCTTATCACTGGATATGTGAAAGAAATTACTGAACTTAAACTTTTTGATCTAGAGATAGAAAAAGCTAAGGATTACCTTGCCACAGCCCAAACCTATGTGGCAACCATGCAAAGAAAGAAAGAGGTATTCATGGCACCATCCTTATACAAGGATGCCATTCAAAACCATGAAGCAAAACTATTTCTAGGACTTAATGGCTTTTCCAGCATGTTTTGATGAACCCCGTCATTTATTTATTTGATTTTTTCCTTAGGTTTCAATTATTGTTCAATTTTATTAGCATCATTTAAGAAATAACTATAATTGTTGCATTGTAATCCAAATAATTGTATTCAATGCAAACAAGAAAAAAATAATGCAAAAAGAATTGTATACCTTGCTATTTTTTAATAAATTTCTACTTGCTTCTCTCAATATTATTTGTACTGTAGCATACTTTTTTTATTGTAGCAATCATTCTTCTATACTGCAATAACTATTCCATATCGTAGCAATACCATTTACACTATAGCAACACTGTTTTGTACTGTATCAGCACTTTTAAAACTATATTAATACTGTAGCAACTTCTCTATATCTTGAAAGGTATTACTTTATGTAATAAAAAAAGCCTTCTGGCATTTTTTTTAAACACGTCAATAACATAGGAAATAGACAATATGATATTATACATAATAATAATAATTTAATTATTCTTAAAATAGATAAGTTTGAACAAACATACCTTTGGAAAAGCTCCAAAACCTCTAATGTATTGTTAGGAAGGCTCTTAACCATAAATAAAATATAGCAAAAGGCTCCTAAAACTTTATAACAAACCGTTGGAAAAACTCCAATTATAAATAGAAGAGATGCTCCTTATACAGTAAATCAAAAGATAAGCTCCAATTATAATCATAGTGTAGGAAACACTCCTTACACTTTATAATAAACTATTGGATAAGCTCCAATTAAGAAATACTCCTTACAAAAAAAATCACTGGACAAGCTTCAATTATAATCATAGTGTAGAAAATGCTCTTTACACTTTATAATAAATCATTTGGATAAGCTCCAATTATAACCATAGTGTAGGAAATGCTCCTTACACTTTATAAATCATTGGATAAGCTTGGATTATACTCAAAGTGTAGGAAATGCTCCTTACACTTTGTGAGCGGCCTCTCACGCTTGGTTCCCTACGCGGACTCCCTTTCGATCGCCTCCAGGTCAGGTCACAGAGACAAGAGTCGGAGAAATAGTTGGAGTCGCCACCCTGGTAAATAACTACGAGAAAATTTTGGATGCTGACAGTGGATCCCTAGCTTCTAGATCTAATTATCTATCAACCCTTCAGAGATGAGCTCGGAAAGTTAAGTACGGGTCACACCCGCCTGGATGTTAGTCCAGGCTCTACTATAGGTTTACTGAGTTCTAGATTGTAGGTCACTAATGTCATTCTCTTTGGATCCTAAGTGTTATTATGCATGCAACCGCTTTTATCTATTTATTACATGTGAGGTGTTGACAGTTTATATACATACATAGAAAGAGAGAGAAAAATTGATTACATTTTCATCAAACATGGAGGAAGGGATTGAAGATTACAATAATTTCTCATAATAATTGCAATAAAATAAATTGAATAATCATAAACTGAAGAAGTTTCCAGCTTGGTTCTTCATCATTAAATAAGGGCGCTAATAATAACATGCATGATTAAAATAAATATCAATCTAAATATATAATTTCCATACTAATTATGATGCCATTAATCATTAATCAACTATACTAAGCATGCATAATTAACATCTAAGGATCACATAATTAACCTAATTGACCACTAATCAAGCTTAATTAACCACTAATTAACCATATAATTAACTACTAATTAGCAACTAATTATTTACTAATCTTGCATAATTAGCAACTAATTAATGAAAAATTAGTGACTAATTAACTACAAAACATGCTTAATTAAACCTCTAATCCTAAACTAAACAGGGCAATTAACTACTAATTAACTAATCCTAAACATGGCAATTAACGACTAATTAACTAAAATAATTCTAAACTAAGCGTGGCATAATTATTTTTAATTATCCTTAAACATGGCAAACTAAACTAAATAGAATATTCAAACTAAAGAGGAGGCCCCCAAAAAACTTACTAAATTCTGAATTTAATCAAAAGCGGAATCTTTGATTAATGTCGACACCTTAGAATTCTTCAGAGAACACCAAGAAAACACCGAGAAATATTTATACTGAACAGAGTTTCTGAAAATATTTAGAATCCCTTATAATATGAGTTTTTAGGTATTTTTGCACCTCAAAACTACTTGCCAAGAATCACGGGTTCCTTTATATAGGCTCTCAAAAGCCAAAAAATGAACTCCTTTCAGTATGCGGAACTATAAGGTTATAGGCGCACGACCCTAACTAGAGGTATCACTGGGGTTTCAGAGATTATATACGTCACTTCTGCCTAGGGGTGTGCACCCGCAATGTCAAAGGCGTGTACCTATAATACTAAATGCGTCAGCCCTCGTTTATAAGCGCCAACCCTAACTCTGACGCTTTCCATTTCGAGTTAACGACAGCCCCCAGAAGGGGTTCCCGACCCCTCTTCCAACCCCACGGTGACTTTACTATGAAGGTCGATCCACGATGCAACGGGCAGACATAATTGGTAAGGTCTCGACCACTCCCCCCACCGATACTACACCAGTTTTAAGCCTACTTGGCTTTCTACCCAATTTTAGTGTCAAATCTCGGTGTTCTTTCAAGTAAGGAAAGGCTTCTAATTACTGTCTCTGGCTATAATCACTAGGCCTCAAAACCATAAGCAAAATTTCAGTGTGTACACACTTTATAATAAATCATTGGAAATGCTCCAATTAGGAAACACTTCTTAGATAGTAAACCATTGGATAAACTCCAAATATAACCATAGTGTAGGAAAAATTCCTTACACTTTATAGTAAATTATTGGACAAGGTCTAATTGTAATCATCTTATCATTATTCATACGAAAATGTTTATGAAAGAAACTTTTTTTTTAAAGATAATATAACCTTTATTACCCAAAAGAAATAAGAAGAAAAATGACTTCTTTTTTATAGAATGTAAAAGAAAACATTTATTATTTCCCAAAAATCCCTTAAGCACATATTATAATAAGGAAAGACATGAAACTAATCACCCATAGTAGCGCTTCAACCATTAACCATGGATAGAACCATGAAGTATATCTCCTTCCACCATAACCAATTGAAAATACCCACTATCATATGCTTCTCTTACCACAAAAGGCCCTTCCCATAGGGATGCAAATTTTGAGGGAGGTGATATATGTTTGTTTTATTACATAGTTGGCAACCCTTAATGCCAAATCTCCTTTCTTGATTTTCTTGTCCCACACTCTTTTGTTATAACCTTGACTCACCCTTCTCCTATAAAACGTTGTAAATCATATGCTCGCCTCCTCATCTCATTAACTCTATCCAATTCTACCATGTGGGAATTTCCAGTAGCTTCAATATTCTTCTTCATTGTAACTCTTTCTTCCTTCTTCTTTGATGTAAGAACTCTTACTATAAGCACTACTAATACAACTGGTGACATAGCCTCTATTCCATCTACTAAGGAATACATAGAGAAATCCATTGTTGTCCGAGGTGAAATCTTATAACCCCAAAGTGTATCAACCAAATAAGCCGGTTAACCTTATACTCACACACCATTTTGCTGAGTATTTTTACCAATGTTTTATTGATGGCCTTTGCTTGTTCATTACCTCGAGGATAATATGAGGTTGACCTTCCATGCTTAATTTCATATCTACTAAGAGTAGCAGAAACATGTTTATTCACAAAAGGAGTTACATTGTCACTAACAATCTTGAACGGTATTCTAAATCGAAAAATTATGTTTTTTGTGATAAAATTAGAAATAACTCCTCGTGCAGCTTTCTTCAAAGGCATTGCTTCTACCCATTTTGTAAAATACTCAGTTGCCATCAAGATCCATGTATACCCACTTGCTGGGAGATGATTTGGTCCAATCAGCTCAAGCGCCCAAGTATGAAAAGGCCAAGGAGTACTCATTTCCTACAAAGTGGCCAAAGTTTTACGTTGCAGATTCACGAAAATTTGACATGTGTGGCATTTCTTTATTAAATCATAAGCATTTTGCTTCATGTTCGGCCAGTAATAGCCTAATTCCAAAAATCTTTCATATAACCTTCTTTTTCCTTAATATTCTCTGCACTCCCTACATGGACCTCTTGTAGCACTTTTTTAGCTTCAATGAAACTTAAACACCTTAGAGCTTTTTTAGAAAACCCTTTATTCAACAATATTCCATTCTCCATGAAATACCTTTTGGCTGTCCATTTAAGTTTATGAGTTTCTTTGTAATTTACAGGTAAAATAGCCTCTAAAATATACTTGACATGCAGTAATCTGTAATCCTCTGTTGTCGTTACATAAACACCCCATTTTCACCTTCTCATTTCTTACACTGCCCATAAGCCATTTGAATTGAATCCGCCTAATTCTTCATATTAAGCCAATAATATCTTATGCGTTGCATTTATCTATACAAACTAATGGGAGATCTTGATCCACACATGGCTTAATGTAACTCTAGCAACAATGTCTTACCCTCATCTTCTTGAACACACCTTGCCAATACTCCTCCTAGGAATCTTCTATAAAGCTCACTGAAAACCAAAGTATAATTCTTGATCAATCTTAGATTGCCATATCCTTCATGCGTCTATATAGCTTCTTTTATTGATTCTCTACAATCTTCTACCTCCAACGGCTTATTCCTACTCTCTATCTCTACCTTCAGTATTGGAATATCTCTCTTAAAAACAACAACGTCTGCAACTTCGTCCTCAAATTCCATCTTGGAACCCCGGGTTGCCAATGCATCTACACATCAACTGTTTTGCCCTCCAATATGCTTAACAACAACCTCATTAAACTTATCAAGTATTTGTTGGGCTAGTGTATGATAAGGGGCTAAAGGAGGTTCTTTGATAAAAAACTTCCCTTTTATTTGACTTATCAACAGATTTAAGTCTCCAATCAATCTAATTCTCTTAGCACCCATTTTCAATATGACTACCAATCCATTTGATGTCGTCTCATACTTTGTAACAGTGTTTGCACTAGGAAAAGTCAATTTCAAAGAAAAAGTAGTAGTCATGCTAGTAGGACTTACAAGCACCAAGCTAGCTCCTCGAGCTTTATGAGTATTAGGATCATCGAAATATAACTCCCAAAATTCATCTTGCACAGAAACTATACAAACTTGTTCTAGAAGATCTCCAAATATCTCGTCTGTTAAAAAAGAACATTCGTTAGATGAAAAATAAATCACCATATCAATCAGTACTTGTCCTTTTATGGCATTGGGAATAACACATGTTATATCAAACTTCGAAAGTTGTAACAACTACCATGCTAATCTTCCTAATTATACTAGCTTTAGCATCAAATACTTGATAGGGTCAGCTTTTTACTATCAAATGAAGCTTATGAGCCAAAAAATAATGACGAAGTCCATGTGATGCATATACCAGAGCTAGCCCCAAATGCTCTATCTTAGGAACCAGCTTTAGTATTGGATATTTGCCTACCTACATAATATATTGGCCACTCTTGCTTAGACTCATCTTCTTGTGTCAATAGTTCACCAATAGCTAAAGAAGTAACAACCAAATATATCCTCATTGGCCTTCCTCTTACTGGTGCTTTTATAGTTAGCAAGTTGGTTATGACTTGCCGATTCTTTCATACATATTTTGATATTTCTTTGTCCACTGAAATTTAATATTCTTCTTCAATATAGGTGCATATGTTGATATTGTAGGAACCTGGTGCCAAATCTAAACACTTTAAAACTGCGAAATAACTTACAGGACCAAGACCTTATGAGCATAGGCTTCAAAATTTTAAGTTGCTTTCTCACCACTTTAGTTCCTAGGTATGTCTCAAAATTGCTTGAATGAGATATGTGGGCATCTTAAAATCACTAGACTATATGGAATGAACAGTGTTTGATAAACAGTGCTTTGTAAACAGTACTCCATGAGCAATGTTGATAAACAATACCTGATGAATAGTATTATACATGAACAATACCAGTGTACAGTGATGGCTTGTTCCTTGTTCAAAAAAAACCATTACAATACTGACCAAATTTATCCTTTTATATCTTTGTTAATCTCTATCTTATTTTGACTAAAAAATCTAATCATATTAGGCTTAGCCTAACTAATTTTTTGGGCTTGTAGAACTAGTAGTCCTAGTTGTATAAGAACTTAATCTCATTAAGTATTTAATTAGGCTTTGAACACTTAATTAGGTCTAAATTAATTTTGTGTAGGCTTTTAATTAGCCACATTAAGTATAAGCTCATTAATCTAATTAATTGAATTAGCCCAAAAACTCTATTATTTAATTAATGAAATTAATTAAATAAGAAGCCCATTTACTAGACAAATATATTTAATTTAATACTTGGGCTTATTCTTTAATAAACCTAATTAAATTAAATAATTAATCTCTCAAGTCCAATCCTTATTCAGATAATTTATATCAGCTACCCAGGAGACCTTGATGGACATATTTAATTATAAGCTCCAATAAGTTTGAGCCAATACCCTGTTATCTCATAACTATAGTAGCCCTCACCTATTAACTTTGGTCTATTCCACTATAGGTTCAAAGCTACACTCTTGAATTAAATACTCTTTACTGAAAGCTTATTACTTTAATTTGATTAAATTATTTTTTTTAATCCCTATCTATTGAGTATTAGGTTTACATAATTACTTTTCATGGAATACTAATAATTAGAGCTGGGTATGATTTACCTTGTTACCCCTCCAATTACATCGTGAGCCATTGATACCAATTTTACATCATTTAAATGAGTTAAGATTTATTAAAATAAATCTTATAATGAACAACTTTCATTGAAAACTTGGTCAAGATTCTCTCAAATAAAACATTGTAAAACCATCAAGGTGGAATTCTGCAAGCCTTTCGGAGTCATGAATTCCATATCTATGGTATAATATTTACTAGCATATGGATCTTTCAATCCTGACTAGTCAAAGTATTTGGCCTTACTATATTTTAGATCTCATTTGTTATTCTAGTCAAAGACTATAACTTGTATATTAGAGGTACACTGCCCCCTCACGATTAAGGTACAAATGCCTTTAGTGCTCGGGTGTAGAAATTCACATTCGGTCAGGGTATTTCCATCAAATGGATAATTTCTACATGGTCCATGGTCGATGCATTTATAATGCACAAGTGCCTTTGTTCTAAAGTCTCCACTTCAAATGGTTAGAAACTCACTATTTCCCCATTGAAGACAAACAGCACAACAACCTTATCCAAACAAAACGACCAACTTTTGTTTATAAGTTGTGAACTAGTTTTGAGCTATGACAAAGTTCTATGTCTCAAACATATCTTATATACATAGAAATTTTGTCAACGTACAAGCTCTGGAACCTTTAGTCATTGATACAGTCACACTTGGGTAATTTATAAATAATAACTTTTATTCATTTATAACAATAATGTTTACATATTACAAGAAAAACATCATACTATTAGGGTAGATCTCTAACAGATATGAGTACAACCAATCTTGGGACAAATCTCTTTATGTATGATCATTTTTCTATCAAACTCTTCAATTCCTTTTGATTTTGCAATGGAGGTATAACTGCTATTCGTTGTGTGTTCTCTGGATCTGCATCAATCTTTCCTTAATGTACCAAAAAACCCAAGAACTTTCCTGTAGACACTCTAAAAGCACACTTTTTGGGAATCATTTTCAAATTGTACTTATGACATTGTTCAAACACCTATCCCAAAACATTTCAATGCTCTTCTCTATCTTGAGATTTCACCACCAAATCATCAACATAATCCTTTATTTCTCTTCCCATCTTGTCATGAAAGATTGCAGTTATAGTTCGCTAATAAGTGGTTTTAGCATTCTTAAGCCCAAATAGGATGATAACATAATAGAAATTCTTGATTGGTGTACGAAATGTTATCTTCTCTACATTCTTAGAAGCCATCATAATTTGATTATACCCACTAAAGCCATCCATAAATGATAACATACCATATCCAGAAGTAGAATCAATAAAAATGTCCATAGTAGGGAAAGAAAATTTAACTTTTAGACATACCTTATTAAGATTTCTAAAGTCAACGCACACCCTAATTTGCCCATTCTTTTTCTTTAAAGGAACAATATTTGCCAACCATGTAGAGTGCTTAATTGGCTTTATAAAACCAGCTACCATTAGCTCTACTTCTACATTGATTTGTTTCTTTATATCAGGGTGGAAATTGCACCTTTGTTGCTTGATCGGTTTAGCCCCTACTTGAATGTTTAACTCATGACACACCATTTTAGGATGAAGACCTGGCATATTTTGATAACTCCAAGCAAAAATATCATCATATCATTTCAATAATGCCAACAATTTATTTTTTATTTCAAAGATAGAATCGAAACATGTTTTTGTACTATTGGATCACCCAAATCCACCATTGCTAACTCCTCCATTGCAACTAAAGATCCATCTTACATGTATTTCAGATTTGTTGCTATTCATTGCTCCTCCTCTGGTGTACACTCCAATAATTTTGTCTTACCTACATCTGTATCAATACTAACACACAGAGTCATCTCTCTCCTCTTTTTATTAATAGGACTTTCACATAACGTGTGATCAGGCCCCCCACAAGATCATGTATGATATATTACATGCCTATTAGGCAATAAACTTTTGACACAACGGGGTTGCTTAAAAAATTCTCCACTAGTAACTTCTGCCCTTTTTTCTGGTTAAGAATGTTTCGTAAATTCTCCTTACCTTTCTCAACCTCTTCTTTCCAAGATGGAAAAGAATTACCTTTGGGCTTACTTACCTCCTCTTTTACATTTACTGCAAAATCATTATAAAATTGTGCATTTGTATAATAAGACTTTGTATGATGAACGGAGTATGGTTTGCCGATATCCTGATTGGCTTCAATCACAAACAGCCTTTAACACATTGATGATATGTTAAACCCATAAGCTTATGTTTGCTCAGCCTAGGCCTTCCAAATAATACATGATAAGCTACATCTACATCAATAACATGAAACAAAGTAGGAGAATATATAGAACCTGTTGACCCAAGTATGGCAACCCGAGAGGGGGGGGGGGGGGGGGGGGGGGGGGGGGGGGGGGTGGGGGGGCAGGGGGGGGGATTTTAAAAAACTTTTTCTTGAAAATCAAAATTATTTAACTCTTTCTTTGAGAATAAAGGTGAAGAAGATGGCAATAAAGAACATTCACAAGTGCAAGTTAATGTAAAGAGATAGGGATAGAGAGAGTGCAAACTCAATTTACGTAGTTCGGCAAACCTTGCTTACATCCACGGGCTCCTAGCTCCACAAGCTAGGCTTTCCACTAAGTTGTAGAATTCTTTACAACTTGCTTAATGAACAACCTCAACAAGACTTTTTCTTCCAACTCTTGATAACACCACACCAAGAGTTCTTCTTGATGAACAACCTCACCAAGGCAAATTCCTTCAACTCCTGATAACACCACACCAAGAGTTCTTCTTGATGAACAACCTCACCAAGGCAACTTCCTTCAACCCTTTTTAACACCATACCAAGAGTTTTTCTTGATGAACAACCTTATCAAGGCAACTTCCTTCAACTCTTGATAACAACACACTAAGAGTTCTCTCAAGAATAACTTTTTATCCTTTACAAGAAGATCTCACTCTCACCACAATACAAGAACAAGGATAATTTTTACAACAAAAGTATAACTCTCTTCAAAGAGTAGATAAAGAATATAAAAGCTCTCTAGACTTGATATTTCTCTTGTTTTTTGCTTGACAGATGCTTCTCTTGCTCTGCTTGAATGCATGGGAGAAGGGCTCCTTTTATAGGCAAATGAGATGAACTTAATCAAGTGAAGACACCAACTCCAAATTTTCTGCCCACCATAAAAATTGTAATCTTATCTGTCATTTTTGTCAATGTTTCGTTTGAAATTTGAAAATATGCAAAACAGAAAAGATCTGAAAAATTGAATAAGATTTTCAAACGCATCAAGAACCAAGTCATTTGGATATCTGTAGCTCAAGATATGACCAAAACACCATTTGGTGCTCATGTGACTTGATTTTTCTTTCTTGTGTCAGTCCACCGACTTGCATGTGTATTATGTCGGCCTTATGTTTGAAATTTGAATTTCTTCAAAGAACATGAAATCTGCTCCATTGAATCATCTTTCCAATACCATAAGAATCAAGTCATTTGGATATCTCTAACTCAAGATATGGATAAAACATCATTCAGTGCTCAAATGAGTTGATTTTTCTTCTCTGTGTCAGTCCATCAAATTGCATGTCAATTATGTCAACCTTGCGTTTGAAATTTGAATTTATTCAAAACATATGAAATATGCTTTATTAAGTCCTCTTTCCAATGCCATAAGAATCAAGTCATTTTAATTTTTCTAGCTCAAGATACGTCTAAAAGAGTATTCGGTGCTCATGTTAGATGCTTCCATTTGTCTTTCAAATTGCATGATGATTTGGACAACCTTGCACTTGAAATTTGAATTTCTTTAAAACATATGAAATGTTATAAATTGATAAGCTTTCCAAAGGCATAAGAATCACATTATTTAGACATCTATAGAGATATATATGACCAATTGATTGAATATTGCTCATGTGTCACATTCCTTGAGTCAAACCTTGTTCTTAAACTTTGGTGCCTTTAACATGTAGTCTTCTCCTTAGCTTCAACACTTGAGCCTTTTCTTGATTTTACAATTATTTCAATGATATTACTCTTGCACATAAATAAACATGTTAGTAAATCACAATGAATCAATGTGTATTGTTATCATCAAAATTATCATGTAGCTTTAGGGCTAACAGGACCAACCTTTAAAACCAGCTATATATCCCTTTGTCATCTCTTCACCATTTCCAAATCCTTCAATTTTGATCTTTGAATCTACTATTCGACTCTGAGGAACTCCAATAGCATTTAGCATAGTTAGAAGGATTATGTTTACACTAGATCCAATATCTACCAATGCATGCCTTATCATGACATCATTGATTTGTGCTTCTAGATATAATGGTCTGTGATGATCCAGGTGTTGTAGTTCGATATCCTCATCAGTGAAAAAAATAGCATTAGTACTTTTTAAATATGCCATTTGAAATTACCCTAGCATAACATTGACCTTTATATTCAACTGAAATTTTCACAAGTGCTTCAACAGTGGGTATCCATGCTTCAGGACCATATTCCAGCTGATCGAACAATGATCTGATTTCAGGATTTTACTGCAATACCCGCACAACGAGATACTACCTTTGGACATCTTTACACAACCCTGATCTTTCTTCATTTTTCTCTACTTGAATCACCACAGCTACCATTTCTTCTCCTGTTATATCCCTATGCACAACCATGGCTACTGTCTTTTTCCCATTATACCTAGGTAAAGGATCCACATAAATGGCTTTCCTTTTGGGACTTACTTTGAAAGTTCCATCAGCAAATTTTTCTTGGATAATATGTCTAACAGTACGACATTTTGACATAGAATGATCCACATATTGATAAAATCGACCAAAACCAAAATTCTTTTTCATCTTTACGGTTTGAATGGTTTGATAATCCCATCTTCTATCCATTAATTCAGTATAGCATTTAACTCTACTACACTACATGGCAAAAGACATTGTTCCCCAAAATTCTTTCGCTTTTAATAACCATATGGCTCAAATCTTCCGCCAACATAAAAAGCATGAGATGCCTTTTTCTTTGCTGCTTTCCATCCTCTTACTCCCATATACATTTTCACTGAAGTTGTTGTCTTTTGTGCTGATTTAATCAACTTTGAAAATAATTTAATGCCAACATTCTCTAAATATATATGATAGTTAGAATTCATATTATCTACACAAATCTCAACTAACTCCTATCTTTCTTTTGCTGGTAACAATCCAAAGCCAAGTCATGAAATCTCCTCACAAAATCCACCAAAGGCTCTCTTGACCTTTGTCCCATTCCTGTAAGCTACAATATCGTGACATGTTCTTCACTTTGAAAATATTTTCTGCAAAATTTTGTAGCCATCTCTTCCCAAGTTCGAATAGAGCCTGGTGCCAAAGAAGCATACAATGTATACGCTTTATCTGTTAAAGACTTTGAAAATTCCCATAAGTGAAGCTCTAGGTATCCCATATGTACTCCTAATGCATCAATAAAGCAACTTACACGCTCCTTTGGGTTCCCTTTTCTTCCATCGTACAAAACAAATTTAGGCATTTCATATCCTTTAGGATATGGTTTCTTGAGTTTAGACACAAACTCTACATCCTTTATAGCAATTGACTCAGGGAGTCATTTTTTCAACAAAGCCAAAACGTCCCCCTAAGGAAGGTACGCTGCCTTGTTTGCTCTTGACTCCTTCACATGATGAGTTTCAGAAGTTTCTACAACCTCTTTTTCATCATCAACCTTAGTTATAGGCTGATTTTTAGATGACTTTGTCATCTCTTTAATCATTGTCAAAATTTCGCGTTGAGTTTGCTAGAGAGAGTTAATTGTTGAAGCCCTATTAGCTACAATCATTCCTTCTGATGCCTTACCTATTGCCCCGATAAGACCAATAGTATTATACAGATCCTTATTTGCCATTGAATTTTCATGAACTTACTCTTTGTCATCATTTCGTGTTTTTCGTGATTTAGCCATATAAAGATTCTAGTTTGAGTTCTGCAATAGGGTCTTTAGAAATGTTAAGGTAGAATCTGTAGGTAACATGTGACACAACTTCAAGACTTAGGTTTTTCCCTTGTATTTATCTCCTTACTTTAAATCTAGGAAAAACAAACCCACAATGCAGTTGGAATTCTCTACATAGAATGGTGTTGCAGCCTTGTATAACTAACAATCCTATAAAATGATGAATAAACAAAGAAATCTTTGCAAAGAAAGGACATAATTACAAATAAATAATGAAATAGGGAATAAGGACTTTACATTATTGTGGTGTGGGAGCAGAGAAGTATGATATTGACTTTGTTTCTTTCAGAGAATTCTTAATGCCACCCTTAGAGCCTTCCTTATTTATACTCTTCATCTCCTCCAAAATCTCTTCTTATCCCTCTCTTTAAAATTTAAAAAAAAAATAGCTCACTCAAATTTAAAAGAAAATATCTTTTAAAATAATTATCTCTGTAGATGATTATTCCTTCTAGAAAATAAATCTTTTGGAAAAGCTAAATAATTATTACATTTGAATTCAAAATAAGACAAATAATAATAATTATCTTTTTAGATATTTTTTTCAAAAGTTTAAAATTAGAAATCAAGATAATATAAAAAGAAATATAATTATTCTTTAAATATAGCAATCATATTCAAAATAACTGAAACAAGTTAATTTACAATATTTATTATTTAAAATATTCTCTATGGACCAAAACTCTCCTGGTGGGCCTCAACTGTAATATTTTAAACAACAAGATTTATCATACTTCTTTAATTCTTCCACAAAACAAAACCACAATTAAGCCCCCTTTAACGGCTTCAACCCATTTTCTCTAAATCAAATAAATTGACCATCAACAATTATTTAACAAAAAAAGAATGGTGAGAAAATTGTAAATCTCAGTAACCATTATTGTTGATTTTCTTAAATGAAGTACCATTATTATTATTTTATAAGGAAAGTTGGAGTACCAACTCCTGACTTGTTGCATCTTGTGATTTTCCAAAGTGCCAAAGATATTCAAAATTATTTGATGATGATGTTATCATATGCAGGGATTAAATTCAAATTTGGCAAGTTGAGAAGCTTTTGTTAAATACATATATTCTTACTATTTTATGACTAACTCAAATATTAGTCATGATTAAGTATCCAATTTAGTCATAACTAAGAGTTAACGTAGTCATAACTAGATCTTATTCGGCATCAGTGTTGATGTTAAATTATTCTTTTTATCTTAATTATCTGATGTTGCTAGTTAATTTGAAGTTTATCTAAGATCAGATTTTGACAGTTTTTATAATTCATAAGATTACTTACGTCGAAATTTTCGTCTTTAAATTTGAAACAAGCAAGATTGCAGGGAAGATATTTTTGAAGCTATATATAAATAAGAGAGACAATTAAAGTTTGATGGAAGAGATGTGATATGAAGTACAAAAATTAGAAGGTCTTTTAGAGTATTTCAAGTCAGTAATGTATTTGTCATTGTTTAGGTTCTTTTATTTGTAACAGAGTGTTTTTTTTTTTTAATTTTTTCTAATATGTTTCTAGGCTTCTGAGTCAATAGATACTATGAATGTACTTCTATAACATTTATGTTGTAGTTATGTATATACTGTTCAAAGCTTATAATTCATAGAAGTAATGTTCTAGTAGAGCAGTTTACATCTATTTAGGCGATTGAGTCAGTTTCTGCCTAAATAAGTTTGTAGATGTAGTTTTTTTTTTAATATCAAACCACATTAAAATTTGCGTTGTTCTTGTTAAGTATTTGATTAAGTTTTTTTTTTTTTAACAACAATCTAGTCTAACAAGGAATAACTTAATAGAAAAGTTAGAATACTCTCTTGAAATCATATTCATTTTCTACCTCTTGTAATAACACACGTTCAAAAAAAATTAATTAACTTATAGTAAATGCATTAAATATAAGATTGAGAATGAGTCAAGTTTAGTTTTTGTATAAGAAATAAGTCTAGCAAGACGTTAAGATTAATACTCTTTTAGACACTTGAACATTCATTTTCTACCTCTTGTATAGTTGTACTATACGCATTTGCATAACTTATATTAGTTTAAACTAAAAATATGTTGGTAATCAACTCAACTATTGATATCAGTAGAGTTATTTTACCACCTATTAACATAAGGAGCAAAAAGTGAATAAATAAATAAAAAAACCAGGTATATATGTCAACAGAACAAGAACTAGAAAGTGAATACAAAAATATCAAAGAGAAGAGAGTAGTGTTAGCCTTCCTCAAAGGTTAATATTCAATATATTTTCATATCCATTAAAAAATAAAATTTGATAATATCATAACCAAAACTTCATAATATCATTGTTGGTGCTTAGTTTTGTCCAAGCCCAATAGACCCATAATAAAGCCCAAAACATATTTGAATCAAAATCTGAATTTGAATTTGTACAAAGTCCATGGCCATGGCACTTCAAATGAAATCAGTACAATTAGTAAAAAGGCCTTTAAACTCTTAATCTGATAGTCCAATAAGAAAAACCAAGCTAGCATCAATCTGTAGATGCTCATATTTTGTCATGCTGTACATTGGGCTATGGTTTATGATATGTTCGAGCCCAAAAACCATGCAAGTTTGAATCTGAATCTGAATCTAAACTGATTCTGTGTCCTAAAATTGTATTTAGCCTAAGGCCTAGTGGACCCAAGCCACCCATGGGGCTCTTTGATAGGCTGTGGTTTAGTTAGTATAAACAGAAGACATGAGGCCCACTTAGCCCAAATCCAAGCCTACTTGGGGATATTTTGGTAATTAATAATTGACTTTAAGGATGATAGCAAGATGGTATAAAGGGTGCATTTTATCAACATTATTTTAAGATAAATATTAATTATTTATTTTCATGCATTATCTCACATTACTCTCTATTATCTATATCAAATAAATACCTAGGTCTTATCCTTATCCAGATAATTAGAATTCTACTTTAATTATTAGTCCTACTATTCTATTTTTATCAAACTATTTCATTTAGTAATATAAAAAGAGAGCATTGGCATACGGTTTATTCATTCATGATCATCCTAAACCATCTAGCAAACACACATATATCATTAGTCAAAGCCCTTTGCGCAATTTTTAGTTAACAACTCAACCAGAAAAATGTCTTATTTCCTATCAGTTCATACACAGCCTGAAACACTACTCCAATACATCTTGAGTCCACATGAATCATCATTTAGCCCAAACACAGACTAGAAACATGAATCATCATTTAGCCCAAACACAGTCATTTTCTAGTCAATAACTTCAGTTTGAATCAATAAAGTAGGTCAGGAACTTTTTCGTCTCGTCTTTCTGAAGCACTTGCATTACAATCATACTTTTCTGTCATACTATCAAATTCAAGGATATTTTAAGTTAATTCTTTTGGAGTTCTAGTTTTGGTGAATGTCTAAAACTACCTTCCTCCAACTCGTGTTCATTTCTGAAACTATTATGGATAAGTAACAATATCATAGATTTATGGTATTTAGAATCAGCCCTCTATATATACTATCACTTTTCTCTTTTGTTTGCTTACACCTCCACTTTTCCTTTAGGGAGTCCTCGGCCTTTTCTTGCATCATCAACAGATATCAGTAATATGGCACTTCTTGATTGGCCAACAATTTCAAGCTGACATGGGCCAACTCTTCGAATTTGGACAGACATTTTGCAACATCTAGAGCATTTTTTACTTTTCTACTTGGAATGACATTTTTTGGTATTTTCATTTTCTTTATTGAGGATACAATTATCTTCTCGCTTTTTTGTAGAGTTGAGACACAACAATTATATTATAACTCATTTATAATTTATATATTATTTTAAAGTAGATTCTTTCTCATCCATCGACGAGCATTGTATATGTAGAAGTGTCTAAAGAATAGAAATTTACAATGTAAAAGTGTTTAAAAATATCGAAACCAAATGGATATGGAAAAATAAATACCATCCTTGAAGTTAACTTAAATAGAAATTCATTCAATTGAGATTTCAAAACTATGTAATAATATCCCTCGACTTGAAATTCAATATCAATAAATACATAAATATAAAATATCTTATATATACACTTTTTAATATAGTACTATTTGATTTAAGAATTTCGAAAATGTATAGAATTCATGTAAACACACATGTAATGTGTTATAAAAATTTCATACCATTTTAAGTTAAAAACACTTTCAAAAAATTATAATTTCAAGTTTACTGTATATTACAAATTATTTTTGATAACTTAAAAGTTTTTTAAAAGTAATTATTGTTTTTATATGATTATTAGTAGACACAATTGTCATTAAACTAAAAATTTTCATAAATTTACATTTTCTAGATAAATCAATATATGATTTTTCCAAGAAAGGTTGTTTAATTCACAAAAAAAAGGTATATCGAGTATTTAAAACTTTTTCATATGTAAAATATAAGCCTGGCGTGGTGTTATATTCATCCTGAAAAAAAAAAAGCTCTTTTAACACCTATCTCCTTTCTACACCCACCAACAAATTTAAAGAATAAGAATTTTCCACTCTTTAATATTCTAAAAGATATTCAAGAAGTAAACCTTACTAAATAAACTTCAAAAAAAATTTATCATTTCATTTACAAATTTCTTTAAATAATTTGATCTGTTATCAGGAACTCTCCGATGCTTCCCTATTTTGGACTCAAGAACTCTTAATAACACTGTAGGGTAAAATAACTTAACTCCAAATTAACTACAAATGTCAAACTCTCGAGTCTTCAAAATATATATAGTTTCCAACACTGAAGGAAGAAATCAAAGTTCATAGTTAGAATGACATAAATATTATGCTACTGTTTACATTAATCCCACGCATGAAGCGATTTTTGATGAAAGACTTGAAGATTAATTAAAGAGTGAATATCATAATAGATAAGAAATAGGGTTGATAATATATTACTGCACAACCAGTTATTTTATTAAAATAATTATCATATCTTTTTTTTTTAATCAATGGATATCCAGTACTAAAATTTTTGATAAAATAATTAATGGGTGTCAAGAATACTTTCTAAGTGCAAATGCTTCCTCGTAAATTTTAGAATGACGGATGTTATTGCAAATTTCTTAAACATCAGGGATGAACAGTAAAACAAACACCTAAGGGATGATATTGTCATTTTCTCTCGCCTATCCAAATAACGAAAAGTAGCCACGTCATCAACCAACGAACTAGATACATCTACACAAAATCGGTAACCCTTCTGCACTTTTTGGTTGGTGGCAATTTGGCAATGGCGATGGGGCTTTGGCTGACGCTGAGCTAACAACAACAAACCAAGCAAAACAATCTACCAATCTCCCATTAACCTAGAAACATGTCTACTCTCCATCTCTCTTCCTCCTCAATGGCTCTCTCCCGTTCTCAGTAAGCTTTTTTTTTTTTTCCTATGCGGAACCTTATTGAGTTTGAACTGGTTGATTATTTGCCTCGTTTGTTATTAATTAAGTAGTGTGAAATTTTCTCTGAATTTCTTGTTTAGAATGAGACCCTTTTGTCATTATGTGTTGAATTCTGTTTTTTTTTTTTTATGATAATATGTTACTTATGGGCAATAAAGCTGAATTTTTTTGTTATATTCTATAGAGGGTGCGTTGGTTTGCATTGTGTGAATCCATTTTCCGCAAATGGGTGCACTCCGGATTTGTTCTTGGGTAGGAAACTGTGCTTGAGTTTCAAAAATGTTGGTAGAGTTAAAGCGGCTTTGATTTCTGGGGAAGGGGAGCAGGAGCTCCTATCTTATCCGAAGAATAATAGACAATCAGCTGGTGTTGAGATACAGCCTGATACATTTGGTTTTGGAACTCTCGCAGCGGAAATAACCCCGACCACTAGTAGTTTCTTCACCAGTGATGATGATGAGTATGACTTGGATCGTCCCACCGAAGGATTTGCCTCCATTTCTGAGGCCATGGAAGATATTCGCCAAGGGAAAGTATGTGGTCTGCTTGGCTGATCAATTTTTGGGTACAAAATTGTATTGTTTGAGAAGTTTTTGATTTGAGATAATGCGTTACTAATTTGGACACTTTGCAGTTAGTGATTGTTGTGGATGATGAAGACAGAGAAAATGAGGGAGATCTGATAATGGCTGCGTCCTTGGTTACACCTGAAGCTATGGCATTTATTGTCAAACATGGAACTGGGATAGTGTGTGTGAGCATGAAAGGTGAAGACTTGGAGAGGTTAGAACTTCCATTGATGGTTACACATAAGGAGAATGAGGAAAAGCTTCGTACAGCTTTCACTGTGTCGGTGGTATGTAGTATACTGTGATTAATGCTTATAATGCTGTTTTCTATTATTTGTTTATTTATATTTTTGGAGAAACTTGCATGATGATAAGAAACTTAGAAATATTTCTCATTTTCATAAATTTTTAACTATGAGGATCTTTTGGAAGAAAACAAATTAAAAGTGATTATAAAATTTGAACCAGATGTTGCTATCTACTTTCAAATAAGCATGGTTGTTACCGCAAAATTTTTCATCCTTTTTCTTCTTTCTTTTCAAAAGTCAAAAGCATAATTATTCTGCTGTTATTCTTCATTTTATCTTTTTTGATTGTTGATTGCTTGTCAATGTTAGAACTCATAGAAATAGCAAACAGGTTCTGATACGTCCTTCTCAAGTCCTAAACTGCCTTTAAGCTCCTTTCAATAAATTTCATAATGCAGGTTTAGATGTTATTTTTATGAAAAAACTATCTAATTGTGTCACCATGTTTTGATTTCTAAGCTGCCGACTCTAATAGTGGTTTTATTTCATTATGTAGGATTTCCTGGTCTATATATTTTGTAGTTGTTAATGAATATTATCTAAAAGTTTAAAAGTATCTTTTCAAAAGGGATCCTGGAAGATTGGAAATAAGGTGATTAGATAAATTTGGAAAGAAAATAATATTAGACTATTTTTCTTGGCCGGATTACATACCATTCAATTGAATCTATGGGATTAGAGAGATTGAAGTTGCCAATTCCAATATCTATTACTCATTGATGATGATTATTATTATTATTTGCTTCATCTCTATGAAATCTATCAGACTTGTGCTATGTTTTTCTTTTGCAAGCAGTATGGCCTTGATTATTTGTCAATTCTTATGTCACATGTTTACCGTATTGGATGTCCATAGGATGCAAAATCTGGTACAACAACGGGTGTGTCAGCTCGTGATAGGGCAAAGACTGTGTTGTCTCTTGCATCTAAAGATTCAAAACCTGAAGATTTCAATCGCCCAGGTCACATTTTTCCCCTGAAGTACAGAGAGGGAGGAGTTTTGAAAAGAGCTGGACACACAGAAGCTTCTGTTGATCTTGCTGTCTTGGCTGGGCTGGAACCTGCTGCTGTATTGTGTGAGATTGTTGATGATGATGGTTCTATGGCTAGATTACCTAAGCTTCGCCAATTTGCACAGGCAGAAAACTTGAAAATCATATCCATTGCTGATTTAATCAGGTATTTAAGAAAGTCATCAGGATTTTCGTTGGGACAGCTAATTTTGTATGAAAGTTTCACAGACAGAGATTGCTTCCTTCAACCAAATTACCACTTATTTCTCATGCTATTTAAAGCATAATTATGTGAACTATGCCAGGAGTTAGTAAACTTAATTGGAAATTTCTAAAGACCAATAACTAGTAATATTTCACATACACTTTAGTTGTGTATGTTAGGGACTGCCACATTGAATAATTCTTGGATTTAATATGACTGCAAGAAAATGTTTAGCCTTTTTTTTTTTTTTGGTCTATTACTGGATCTGAGTATCTTTGTTTTTCTTGTTTGGTGAACCCTCCTTGCTTTATTCTCATGCTGCTTGTTTGACAGCTCTTCTGTTGGACCTGCATAAAAGTGGCGTTTGGAAATTCTACATCAATCAAATCTTGGTTTAAGTGCATCTTCATATAATTGTTACTTGCTTCCACCAATAGATTAAGGTTATTAGCGAATTCCAGACTATTAAATCTGGAGTTTAATATGGTTTCATATGTCCAGCGGGCTCTTCTACATGATAGCGTAAGCTGTTGGGTTGGCTAACTCTTATGGTATCTAAACTTGTCATTTATAGAATAAAACTTTTTATGTCCCTCCTTTGCCTTCTAATACTCCACATGGGGGCATAGATGCGCCATGGCCCTTAAAATTTTTGAAATTATGTTAGACATTTCTTTACAATTTTAACACTAGAATAATATCAATTGCTTTGACCCCTACTTTCCGGCTTTTGCACAATGGTTGTTCAAGTTTAAGAGTCCAGCTTTACCCCTTACTCCGCATGCTTGGCCCATTCAGCTATAGCCTATTGCTGACATTGTGAGTGGGGGTGTTATGGAACCACATATTTGTTAAATCTTATTCGAAATGTGGTTTCATGTACATTCTTAGGTCTTAATTGTATCACAGTATCTCCATGTTAGGCCCTTTTCATGGATCTTACCTTGCCCTGTTCTTACACTTGACATGTATGGCCTGCTCAAGCATATTCTCCTTTCTGGTTATTGTAACTTCTATCATATACTTGTACCAAGAAAAGTTGGTACTTGGCATATGTTCTTCTAACTGGCATGTATGCTGTTCAAACTAATATGTTTCTTCTGCCTCTTAGACTAATCCAAATAATGCCTGTTTTGAAATTTTTACATATTATAATTGATAGATACCGGAGGAAAAGAGATAGATTGGTGGAGCTGGCTGCTGCTGCACCGATTCCTACAATGTGGGGTCCATTCAAAGCCTACTGTTATAGGTCATTACTAGATGGGATTGAGCATATTGCGATGGTTAAAGTAAGTAACCATCTCAACTCACCTCCTTTCCTGCTAAATCTCTTTGACATTTACATTTATAAGCAACAAATTTCACGTTTACTATGTGATGGTGCTTTTAAGATTGTCCTCACCACTGCAATAGTAATTACTTTCACTATGGTATTTAAAATGTATTTTGTCTTGCATCTGAGTACTCTTCACTTATATCATTCAAGTTAAAAAATAATTATATGCTTTGATTGACTTAAACAATGTTGGTAATTTGCTTCCTTTTAACTTCTAGTATCCATATTTGTTATAGCCATGAGCATATAGCTTGAGGCACTTCTTGGAGGTTTTTTCTCAACAACTTGTACTTGTTGAGGACATTTATTTGTCCTTTTGCATATTAATCACAGCACTATCTTGAGTGGCTTGGTTGCTCAAGTCCCATGTCACAATGACACACTCAATCTGACAGGCCTTAGGATGATATGTTCAATTAAGTTGGGCTTTCATAATCACATAATTGTTGAATTTTTGGAGCCATGCGTAGTCTATTTGTGAATTGGTATTTTTGGTTTTTGCAAAGTTTACTTAAAGACACTTTTGTTTGAGAAATAATGGGTTATACCTGGAGACAAATATACAGTTGATGAAATATCTATTCTTCCTCTTTTCCCATCTCTCACATATACACACTCAGTCTGCATACATTTTAACCCTGAAATTAACTTGCCGTTCTCCAGTAGGAGCTGGCCTAATACTCACCCATGTGGTCAACACTACATGGGTGTACAGATGTTTATAGTAGATTAATTGGTGGCTAACCCAATGGTTGGACTTAGTGGTAAGAAGCCCTTGGATCAGTTCAAGGGTTCAAATCCCCTTAGGGCCACTTACTTGGAGTAAATTATTTCTTTTTTTGCAAGTTTTCTTCTCTTTGGTAAGATCCCTTCTTTTCTTATTATCACTGTCTCATCCATATGTACACCACTCAAATGCTACAAGGAATTTGATCGTGGTTGGGCCACAAATGAGGTGCACCCAACAGTATTAAGGTTGTTTGTTGCCCATGTAAAATTGGAAGTTGTTATTGGTTTGATTGTGCTTCTTCACCAACTTCACAGATTAGAGAATAAAACCCGTCCATTGGATTCTTACGTAAAAGCTCCCATTAGTTGGATAGTTTTTCTTCACCAATTTAACAGTTTTGCGAAATTTAATTCCATTTCATGCAGTTCTCCAATCAAACAGCTCCTTCAGATATAAATATATATTTAGGTGATGTCATTCACTTTTATGCACGTTCCAGTTAGACTTCAGTAATGCCTCAATGATTAGGACACGCTCTCTCAAATGCTCGCTAGAGAGAAAGGAAACTAGATTCAGGTTTACCATTCCTTTGTTATGCATTGTTTTTTGTTGTAGAAATTAGAGATTATGGAAAAAAATAATCACTGTCACAGGACAACAAGGGTTGTGACAAATCCAAGGAACAACTTCGTAATTTAAGTATCGTTCTCTTAGCCACTATTTAGACTATAAATTCCCTCTTTACTTTCTGCTACTCTTTATGTTGTGTCATGTGTTTGTGGTGCATACTCCTACGGGTAAATTTTAACAGGGGTCTACTGCATACAGGGTGAGGTTGAGGATGGACAAGATATTCTTGTGAGGGTGCATTCTGAGTGCCTTACTGGTGACATATTTGGGTCAACCAGATGTGACTGTGGAAACCAATTGGCCTTGGCAATGAAACAAATAGAGGCAGCTGGTCGGGGTGTATTGGTCTATCTCCGGGGACATGAAGGTAGAGGAATTGGCTTGGGTCACAAGTTGCGTGCTTACAACCTACAAGATGATGGTCGTGACACAGTTGAAGCAAACGAGGAACTGGGATTACCTGTTGACTCTCGGGAGTATGGTATCGGTGCTCAGGTTTGACTTTCTTGCAACCTTTATAGTTCTCCTATTCATAGCAGTAATTGGTCATTCTCCATCTATTCTTAGTCCTGCTCCTGCATTGTGTCTTATGTTGAACAATATGATAGATTCTGTCTTCACCTTCACACACTTCACGGTAGATTAAGCTAAGATTTTCTAGAGCTAAGTGGAATTAGAGATTATAGAGAAGTAAATGGAAGATAAACTTGTAGTATTATGAGTGTTTGGCAGGATTTTTGAGAGTCCTGCCAGCTCTCCCCAAAACAAAACTGTTATCAATCAGATTATTCAATACCCCCTCTTCTCTCCCTTCCCTACTTCTTATATTCCGTTAACTAACTTCTCATATCCCAAGGCAACAACCTAACTAACTCCCTCAACACTCAAAACAACACAGCCATAACAGAAAATAACAGAAATATAAAAAAAAAAACAGAATCTCTCTCAAAAACTCTGTTGAATTCCCATCTCTGCCCCTCACTAATTCTTTTGGTGGCGTCTAGCATAGGTGAACTTGATTGGGGGTTTATCATTACCCCCTGCCCAAGAAGACACCTTGTCCTCAAGGTGGAAAGCAGGAAACTGCTCCTGAATCAGCTTCACTTTTTCCCAAGTTGCTTCAAAATCCGGTAACCCTTTCCACTTAATTAATACCTCTGTACAGGCCCCATCTCCTCCCTGATTATTGTGCACATGTAAAACACTCTCTAGTTCCATTACAAACTCCATTGTAGGTTTAAGTTGAGGAGGTAGACTAGGTGAAACAGGGGCAGTACCCACTGCACGCTTGAGTTGAGAGATATGGAAAACTGGGTGGATTAATGATCCTTTTGGCAGTGTCAATTTATAAGCAACCTGTCCCACTTTTGCTTCCACTGGGTAGGGTCTAAAATACCTTGGACTGAGTTTCTCATTCCTGCGTTTAGCTAAGGATTGCTGTTTGTAGGGTTGCAGCTTCAAGAATACCAAATCCCCCACCTGGAAACAAACTTCTCTGCGTTTGCCATCTGCAACAGTCTTCATTCTTTCCTGAGCTGTCTATAAATTCTGTTTTAATTCATTTAATATTGCGTCCCTCTCCTCTAGTAGTTGCTCAACTGTAGATACAGTTGTGGGGTTATGACCGTATCGAACCACGGGAGGAGGATCACGACCATAGAGTATCTTGAATGGAGAGGTTTTAGTGGAGGTGTGGAAGGAAGTATTATACCAGAATTCTGCCCATGGCAGCCACTTCAACCACTGATTTGGCTTACCAGCAACAAAACACCTCAAGTAAGTCTCCAAGCAATGGTTGACTACCTCCGATTGGCCATCGGTTTGAGGGTGGTAGGCTGTGCTACGCTTGAGGCTAGTCCCTTGTACTCTAAAAAGTTCTGACCAGAATATGTTGAGAAAAACCCGATCACGATCAGTAATTATGGACCTAGGAAATCCATGAAGCCTGACCACTTCCTTAATAAAAAGATCAGCCACTGACTTGGCGTTAAAAGGGTGCTTAAGGGCGATGAAATGTCCGTATTTACTCAATCTGTCGACTACTACTAGAATAGTGTCCTGTCCCTCAGATTTGGGTAACCCTTCGATGAAATCCATGGTTAAATCCTCCCATACATGGCTGGGAATAGGGATGGGTTGTAGCAGACCCGCTGGAGATAAGGCCATGTATTTGTTTTTTTGACAGATTTCGCATGATTCCACATACTGTTTAATATCTGTCTTCATACCAGTCCAGTAAAATTCATTCCGCAATCTCTGAGTTGTTTTGAGCAGCCCCGAATGCCCTCCCAAGGGGCTGTTATGAAACTCTTGCAGGAGCTTGGGAATTAGAGGTGATTTTCTGCTGATCACAATCTTCCCTTTATAGAACAACTGCCCATGAATGAGTGTGTATCCTGCATGAATGGAATTCCCAGCCAATAACGATTCCTTAATGCTTCTCAACTGGTCATCCTCATTAACTTCTTGCTGCATTTCTTCGAAATTCACAGTGGGAGAGAGTGAAATTGCCGAAAATTCAGGGTGCTTCGATAAAGCATCCGCAGCTTTATTTTCCAAACCCGGATTGTATCGAATTTCAAAGTCATATCTCAACAATTTAGACAACCATTTCTGGTGATCAACACTGATTAGCCTCTGGTCCAGCAGGTATTTCAGGCTGGACTGGTCAGTCCTAACCACGAATTTCCTCCCTAAAAGGTAAGGCCTCCACTTTTGAATTGCTAACACAATTGCCATTAGTTCCCTTTCATAAACTGACTTTACATGCTTGCTTGGAGGGAGCATATGGCTATAGAAGGCTATAGGTCTCTTCCCTTGCGTCAATACAGCCCCAACACCTATACCCGATGCATCAGTATCAATGATAAAGGGTTGGCTAAAATCTGGAAAGGCCAATACAGGTACTGTAGTCATGGCCTTCTTTAGTCTATTAAAAGCCCCTTCTGCTTCTTCATTCCATGCAAATTTGTCTTTCTTAAGTTGCTGTGTCAGAGGATGAGCTAGGCTGCCATAACTAGCCACAAACTTTCTATAGTAGCCTGTTAGCCCCAAAAAAACCTCTTAATTCCTTCAAGTTTCTGGGCGTGGGCCACTGTAACATCACTGCAATTTTTGAGTCATCCACTGCTACTCCCTCTGCTGAGATTATATGTCCAAGATACTCCAATTCTCGTTGAGCAAATAGACATTTTTTAAAATTAGCAAATAATTGCTGTTCTTGAAGAATGTTCAGCACCACATTCAAATGCTGAATATGTTCTCCCAAGCTTCTGCTATACACTAATATATCATCAAAAAAAACCAACGCAAATTTCCTCAAGTATGCCCTGAAAATATCATTCATTAGAGCTTGGAAAGTTGAGGGGGCGTTGGTTAGTCTGAAGGGCATTACCATGAACTCATAATGGCCATTATGTGTCCGAAATGCTGTTTTGTGGATGTCCTCAGCTCGAATCCTTATCTGGTGGTAACCAGACTTGAGATCTAGCTTAGAAAAAACACAAGCTCCATGCAACTCATCTAGGAGCTCTTCTATTATCGGAATAGGATACTTATCGGGTATTTTTGCCTGGTTCAATGCCCTGTAGTCAACACAAAACCTCCAACTCCCGTCTTTTTTCTTAACCAGCAAAACCGGACTAGAAAATGGGCTGCTGCTTGCTCGAATTACACCTGCAGTCAGCATTTCCTGGACCAATCTTTCAATCTCATCCTTTTGTATCTGGGGGTAACGGTAAGGTCGAACACTAATAGGCTGACTTCCCGATTTGAGTATAATTGCATGTTCCTGCCCCCTGCTAGGTGGTAGCCCTGTAGGTAGTTCAAAAACAGACTGAAATCTGTCTAACAGGTCTTCCACTTCCTTGGGAATGTCCTAACTAGGGCCACTAGGGGATACCGAGATGGCACTCAGTTCCAACATCATTCCTTGACCCCCTGCCCTTACTGCTTTGACAAAACTTTTAAATCTGACCTGGTATCTGCACAACCGGGGGTCCCCCTGCAGCAGAACCTGGTCACCCCCCACCTTGAATTCTAATTTTAAACCCTGGCAATCAAATTTAATTACACCCAAAGTTTCCAGCCATAACATCCCTAACACCACATTAGAGCCCCCAAGATCCAGGGGAAGAAATTCCTCCCTGATTTGTAAGCCCTGTAATGTAGGACAACACCCTTACAAATGCCTTCTCCCTTAACCGGCTCCCGAGTTCCTAACAGCACCCCATAACCATCAGTATTATCCACTGTCAGTCCTAATTTCTTAACCAGTTCCTTGGAAATAAAATTATGAGTGGCTCCAGGGTCGATCAAAACCACCACCTCCTCTCCACCGATCATGCCCCTCAGTTTCATTGTTTTAGGAGAGGTGAGACCAACTACAGAATTCATAGATAATTCAACCAATTCAGGATTAGTCTTATTACCTCCATCCTCCTCCAGTAACTCATCTTGCTCTATCAATTGTCCGTCATCCTCCTCTTGGACCACCATGACCTAGAATTCTTTGAGTCTGCACCTATGTCCAGGAAAAAACTTTTCATCACAGCGGTAACATAGTCCTTTTTTTCGTTTGGCCTGCAATTCAGCATCAGTCAACTGTCGAAATTTGAGGCCCGATGGATTTCTCCCACTGTTTTCTGTCAATTTTGTAGTTCTGCCTCCATGGAAGTCCAGGTTCCTCTCGTTAGCACTTGCAGACTCAAGTGTTCTGCGTCTGTCACTGGAAGCTGCCCTGTAACTCTTCAGAGCATTATTCTTGTGCTCTAACTGTTGGGCTAAGCCCATGATTCGGTCCAGCCCGATGGGCCTGAAGGCCCGAAGTTCGGCCCGCAAGTCTGGCCTCAGCCCGTTTATAAACTGCCCCTCCAACAGGTGTTCAGGCAGCTCCCCCATTGACGACGCCACCCTCTCAAACTGTCGGCGGTATTCCCTGACCGTACCTTCCCGCCGAAGAGCTAAAAATCGCTCGGAGACCCCCTCTTGGCTTTCTCGGAAACGTTTAAGTAACAGAGACTTCAGTTCCGCCCAGGATCGGAAGGCTCGTTGCGAGTCCTCCCATTGGTGCCACGCAAACGCCTCTCCCTCCATAGAAACCGCGGCTGCCATCAACTTCTCCGCTTCACTCATTCGATTTAGGGCGAAGAAATACTCAGCCCGGTAGATCCACTCGTCTGGATCTCCTCCCTGAAACGCCGGCAGCTCCACTCGACGAGTTCGGATCTCTCCTCTCGCTGGATCGTTGCTGCCGCCAGCTCCGGCGGCTTAAGGAGGTACTCCTCCTCCCGATCCTCCCATCGGCGACCTATGTTTGGTCGACGACGCAGAGCGGTGGTCCTTGCCTTCTGCCGTTATGGTCTCCAGCTTTTCCAGGATCACCGCCATTCCCTGCTCCAGGAACTGAACCTTCGCCATTCCTTCCTTGACGGAGGCGAGATCGTTCTGCATGATCTGCACTTTTTCTTCGATCGTATCCATTCTTCCATCTCCCTTCTTCGCCATGCCCAGGTAAGTGCTCTGATACCAAAATGATAGATTCTGTCTTCACCTTCACACACCTCACGGTAGATTAAGCTAAGATTTTCTAGAGCTAAGTGGAATTAGAGATTATAGAGAAGTAAATGGAAGATAAACTTGTAGTATTATGAGTGTTTGGCAGGATTTTCGAGAGTCCTGCCAGCTCTCCCCAAAACAAAATTGTTATCAATCAGATTATTCAATACCCCCTCTTCTCTCCCTTACCTACTTCTTATATTCCGTTAACTAACTTCTCATATCCCAAGGCAACAACCTAACTAACTCTCTCAACACTCAAAACAACACAGCCATAACAGAAAATAACAGAAATATAAAAAAAACAGAATCTCTCTCAAAAACTCTGTTGAATTCCCATCTCTGCCCCTCACTAATTCTTTTGGTGGCGTCTAGCATAGGTGAACTTGATTGGAGGTTTATCACAATACCTTCTACAATGATGGCATTGTCAACTCCCATCAGTTGGAGAATCTGGCCTTCATTTTAATTCTAATTTCACGGATATTCAGGAAAGCACAAATGATACTGACTTAATAGATTGAGATTGAGTTGCCATTATATTTGTAACAGTTATTATTGATATATTAGTTTTTTGATACACAATGTGATCATAATATCACATCGGAGCTTCTCAGTAGCTAAAGCATTTGTTCTTATGTAGATTCTACGAGATCTGGGTGTAAGGACAATGAGGCTGATGACAAACAATCCTGCTAAATACGTTGGTCTCAAAGGTTATGGTTTAGCAATTGCTGGCAGGGTTCCATTATTGACACCGATAACTAAGGAGAACAAGAGATACTTGGAGACTAAACGTGCAAAAATGGGGCATAAATTTAGTGTGGATTCCAATGGCCATATAAATGGCATTGCCGATGACAATGCTAATTAAAACATCGGCACCCCATCTGATGGTCTGCCTAAGGTGTAAGCATTTCTACGTTGATAACTATCATTGTAAGCCGATAATTTCAGTTGCTCCATTATTGAACCAAGTTTGGTGATCTTATCAGTCAGGCAGCTTGCAAACTTGGTTTCTGTATTTCAATTTTGTTTCTAATATGTAATTTTTGTATCGAATAAATGTACACTTCTTTTGAAATTGTAAATAATGGATATATATGTATTTATTTTTTCTCACATGAGAGGAGATTGTAGTTACTTATAAAATTTTCAAGTGCTATGGATTGGAATACAGTTACAAATAACCATTGTTTAAAAAGCAACTCTAATTCTGTGGGAACTCTGAAGCTTGGAAGCATAAATTTATGTTTGTTAGATTTTATCTGATATTTTATAAGAGTAAGGTTACATTTACAATTCTTTAACGACCAATTTTTTTTTATAATCTGAAATTATTAAAATATCATTGGATGGTTAATGGAAAATGAGTTACAAAGATTAAATGTAATTATTTATTTTAATATTATTTTGATTAAATGTAATTATCGATTTCAATAATATTTTGTTAACTCATGTTGTAAAAATTATTGGTTGTAAATATGTCGTAAGTTAGAATTGTTTTTTCAACAATGCATTAAGAAAGCAACCTTTTAGTATGTTGCATTGAGATATATTGTGGCGGCTAAATATATTTAATTTTGCACCATATCAATATATTGATAAATGTAAATTTTCGTATTTTTATACCCAGATTTAATAGAAATGTCTTTTCACATGCCCTTAGGCAGATGTTGGAAACATCGTTAACAAAGAAGAAAAAATGTTATCTGGTTTTTTTTTTTGGTATATTATTGGCTTCCCAGCATCATTCGTAAAAAATGCAGCAACACAACAAACCGAGTATATTCCAGGCAGTCTACTTTCGGTAACATAAAATCATTCATGTTAGCGGTATTACATAAACTGATCCTACATTTTTTGTTATAAAAATCTAAAAAATTCTGGGGTGTTCCAACAAAATATACAGTTGTGCAAATATCTTCAATTTGATTAGAAAAGGGGACATTCTCTTTGTGGCATTTAATTTGATTTGATTTAAATAATTTGATGTCAAACAAACACACTCCTATCTGATTATCAATTTTCACTCACTTTAATGCCATCGTCTTCGATTCTAACAAACAGAATTTCTTTACCTAGCGGTTTTAGAGGGTTTTAGCTACAGTATATCGTTGTATCGATAAATCATTTTTTAAAATTTTTATAAAGTTTTTGTAAAAGTTGTAAATTCTTATATAAAAATCGTAAATGTGAAAAAAAAAAGTTATAAATTAAAAATTATATAACTATTTTCAATTTTTTATAAATTAGTCTAAAAGTTGTAAACCATTGTATAAAAATCGTAAATGTGAAAAATTATTCATTTACAATTTTTTTCACATTTAAGATTTTTATATAAAGATTTACAACTTTTATACTAAATTTATAAAATTTAAAAAAGTGGTCCACCGATACACGTTGTACCATAATATGACCCGTTTTAGAGATGTTATCATTTGTCATTTGTCTAATTAAAAAATAATAATAATCACATCAATCATAATATAACTGTGACAAAATAATCAACTAATATCTTACGATGAGCATTCAGTAATATCAGTGATTATGCAATCTTAAATGAATTGATTTCATTTTGTACTCTCATTTTTTATTTAATAGTTAACAAAAAGTTTAAAAAACTCATCAAATTTCTTTCTAATCTTACAATCATCATGAAAAACATTCTTGTTAATAATTCCATTAGAACATTTGTTCTGAGAGACGGATAGAGTTATACAACAAATGACTTGTCTCTAATAACTCCACTATTTAAAAAAAAAATCATAAAAAATTTATTTACTAGATTAGAATAAGACCCTTGTTTAAAAAACAGGGCTATAAAAACAACATTGATTTCGTTTTTCTTTGTTTAATAAAGTCAATCCTTAATAAGTCTCAATCTCGAACTAGTTCAACAACGATATTACATCAAAATTCAATTAATTAGGTCTCTCTCTTAGTACCTTCAGTTTCCTCAAAATAGGTATTATCTTCTAATAACTCAATTTCATTGACATTAATGATATAATTAGAAAAAGAAATTATGTTCAAGAAAATACCACTTGTAAGTGCAACATCTAGAGGCAACCAAGTTGGTGGGTGGCACCAACTAACTGTTGAAAATATTTATAATAAATTTAAATAATATAATCAAACAATAATATATTGAAAAAATAATAAAATATAAATTAGATTAACATAACAATATATTAAATAATTAGAACAAGTAAAGATATAGAATAAGAAATATGTGGCTTGAGTATTTAAGAGGCATGTGAAAGGCATTGTCCTAAAGCCAAAGAGTCCTCCCCTCATGCAGATCATATCGGTACTCAAGAGCTCCAAGATACAACCTAGTACTCACAGCCTATCTTCTCGATGAGCACGATCACCAGAAGAAAATAACCTGTTTTCATGTGTCGCGGTCGCTTAAAACATATAAAATAGTAAAAGAATATTCACATTCTAATGTTAGAACCATAAGACTCCTTTATATAATAATTTCGTTGCTTAGATAACTTACAAATTAATTATTGTAACTCCCAAGTCATAAGTTCTTAATAAAAATATGAACGTTACAAATAATAAGTTCGTAACTTATGTTTTTATTATATTTATAATATACAAAATTAATCTCAAAATAAATATTGTAACTTATGATATAAATATTTGTTTTAAACTTTTTATCTTCAACACTGACAACTAATGTAAAGGGGGAAATTTGAAGCTGAGAGCAGACCCACTCAACCAGCACTTTTGTATATATGAATTATGATGTTGAATTACTTATTTTACACGTGGACAATAAATTCGCAAAGTAATGATTTAATAATAATGATTTTCTTTTTAGGTTGAGATTATTTGTGCGCAAAATAATAATTCCCATGCCCACTATTTTGGTACACTTTATTAATTAAAACTTTACAAATTAATTTTCTTTTCATAATTTTAAAAGCATTAATCAACACAAGTAACAAATTAAATATGTTAAAATTTAGCTGAATGACGAAATACAACAAAAAAATAAATAAAATTTCACAAACTGCATTAGACATTGATGAATAGTTTTTATTAATGGAAAAAAAGTGATTTTAGCTATATCTTTTATAAATTAATTTGATTAAATGAGGTCATTTTTCAGATTATAGAATAATATTTTGAAGAAAAAAAATCTAACTTTTAAAATGTTAATAGCAATCATACTTAGATTAACAGATGTAGAGAGAGATTACTCTCATTTTAAAAATGGTCTCATTTATTTTTTTTCTAGAGACTTCGAAGATGATAATTCTTAACAAAAAAGAAAATTGAGGCTACTTAGCTTGCAAGTAGCCAAATTTACTGTATGATAGCAACGCATCTAGGGCTGACAAATCGTCATATGGACCCCAATTTTTTTTAATATTAATGAATGTTACGTATATAATATAGCATAATACATAAATATTATATATAATGTAATATAATATAAAAATGCTTTTATAGTTCAAAAGGGCCCTAAGATAAAAGTAATTGTTAAATTTGCCTACAAATTTATTGAAAGAAAAAAAAAGTGCATCTTAAGCATACACCACGGTGAATATAATGACAAAGTTTTTAATGTAGAAAAAATAAAAATTGAGGGATAGTGTTTATAAAAATTATTTTTATTATTATATTTAATATTTTTTAATCAAAACATTGTTTTATAAACTTTCAATAAAACCTCAAAATGAAATGATATTTACATTTTTTTGTTTATTTATTTATTTTTTGTGCTTTCACTCAAAGGTACGTAGAATATATGATAAAAAGATTCGTATTTGACTACAATTATTTCTACTCTGAAAAAGCTTGTAAGGGAAGGGTCTTGTCAACAGCTCTTGAGGCCCACAAGCATTTACTTTGCAGAAATTTAAGTGCTTAATTGTGAGAGAAGAGAAGATATAAAAGTTTCTCCTCCATTTCCCCGAAAGCTTTATCGTTAGCCTGCTGAGTGCTGCCTGGTACTGTGGTGTTGGAAATAAATGTCATAGTCAGTTGCTTTGACACAACTGTAGAAGAGCATTCAGGACTAAAGATGGAATCGGACCGGGTTGGGGGTGGGGATGCCATCCTCATCCCGTTCTCAATTAAAATATCAATCTCTATCCCTTATTAATCTCTAATTTTTTTAATCGGAGATAGAGATGGGGAATCCCCAAAGCTAAAATGCATCCCCATCCCCATCTCCAACCCCATTTACTTGTTAAAAATTTAAAATTTTAACTTTTAAAATTTATACTTTGAAATAAAATATATTTTAAATTACAACTATAAACCTTAAGCAATATACCTACAAATAAATATTAATAAATCTTTAGACAATCAACATCCTTAAAATAAATTTTTAGGCAAATAAATGTGGGCTAGGTTGGGTTTGGGTTTTATTAAAGTAGGCGGGATATTAAGTTTTATAAAAGGGGAGATAACAATGGTCTAAGTATTAGATTACTAAATATATATATATATATATATATATATATATATATATATATTTATTTATTTATTTTATTTTAATTTCTGGGAGCGGACCGGGCTGGGTTTGGAGCATAATCCTCATTCCCATCCCCATTTAATTTCGGGTAAAATTATTATCCCCATTCCCTATTTTAGCTCCCCATCCTCGATCCAAATGGATTGGGAAATTACGAGACTCTATTCCTATGGGAATTGGTTCCACCTCTATTCAGGACTTCTTCGTGACTTTTTGCACTGACCAGTGAAAACAAGTTCTTTGTGGCTTGAAAACTCCTTTCTTAAAAGTGCTTAATGACAAATGAAAGCATTGGATCTGCATATGGTACGCTAACAACAAATTTCAAATTTACATGTCATTTTCTTGAAACCAAACACATCTATCCAATAAATACTTGGGTCAATTTAAAAAATTGACTTTAACGAAGAAAATATTTTAAAAAATAATCACAATTTCACAAAATTTTATTGTTATAGTTATAATCCCAGAGCTCTAACATTTGATAACTTTTTTAATGTGCCCTTAAACTCAATAGATAATTTTTAAATATTGTCAATATCAATAGTAAAAGATATCGTTGAGTCATCGAGCCGTTGAATTATGATTATAGTATCTAAATTTTTTAATATCATAATTATTTTTCAAACCACCTCTTAATTTTTGTTATTATTCAAAATTTCACTAAATTCAAATTCTTTTTACTCTTATCTCAATTTCTTTTTCACTAATGACTAGTATTTTGCTTAAGAGTTTTTAAATTCTAAATACTATTTTGGTTTTTATTTTTTAATTAGCATTTAAGATGAATTAATTACCAATTAAAAATGTTTTTTAATGTTTATTAAGAGAAGCCCAAATCAAAACCTTTCCAAATAATCTCTGTTTTAGTTTTTTTAACTTTTTATTTAATTTTAAAAGATAAAGATGCATTTATGTTGTCTTATAATTTTTTATCTTCTATTCTTCCATTATAATAAATTTTTTTATAATCTAAAATAAAAATTACTTATATATTATCTAATAAAAAAACCAACAACATTTCAATAAAAAGTCTAATTTTATAAACTATATTCTAATAAGATTTAGTTTCATAAACTTTACCTGACTACAAATATTAAAAAAACCAAAATATTGCAAATTTCACATTTAATACCTAAGGACTTTTATATTTTTTTGAAAAAATAAAATAAAAATAAAAGGCTATATCTGCAGTCTTTTATGGTGCAAAGAGAAATGAATTATAGTAAAATATTCAATTTCACTTAATTTATAAAATTAAATTGTTTTCGGTTTATGTTTTACTACATCTTTCAAATACAAAAACTAGGAATCGACTTGTTTATGCTAAAACTATTTTCTTATGCAGATTTTAATTGTTTTACTCACCACAATTTTTTTCTGTTTTTCTACTCAAAATATTGGTTAATTTTATTTTTTTACAAGCAATTTTATTATTTATTGTAATAATTACTAATTAATAAATATTTTAATTTCTTTAAATTATACGAAAATGTTAAGTACTTATTATTTTAAAATTCCTTACATATATAAGATTTTTTAAAAAAAAGGAAAATTCAAAAAATATGCCAAATTTAAATGTAGATTGCAAAAATAGTCTTGTCCATAAAAATTTGTATGTCATAACCCTCTGTCGAATGTCGGACACTATCAATCAAGTGTTGAACACTATCAGACACTATCAGAGGCACCCGTTGGATACTATCGAATATTGTCAAACATTATTAGATGTTGAACATACAAATATTTAATAAGAGAATTATTCATCAAAAAAAACCCCATAATTTGGTATTCACTAATTTTTCTTAAATAAAAAAACTGCAAACATTAAAGATGGTCCACTGCCCCTAAAAAGATTAAAGATGGTCCACTGCCACCCACATAATCACAAAAAGAGTTCGTAGTTTGTCAATTTCATGTGATAGTAAATCTATTTTTCTATTTTTATTTTGTAAATTTAAGAAAATATTTAAATAACAACTATAAAACGACGTTACAAAAAAGTGCTTCTTAGTCGTCATCATGATTATATCATACCTTTTTTTCTTTAATAAAAGATTAAAGAAACTGAGAATCTTGCAAGACAAGAGCCCTTAACTGAGAATCTTGCAAGACAAGAGCCCTTGCCCAATTAATAAAAAGGGGAGAAAGAATCTCGGTCTTGTGTTGATAAAAATACAAATGGCTTTAGAAATTTTATATAAGATAAAGATAAAAAAATAAAATAAAATAATCTTTGATTTTGTGAACGAGAGAGGACAATAACTTAATATTGAATTATTTATAATTTTACTCGTAGAAGAAGGGTATTCAAATAATAAAAAGAAAAAATTGAAAGATTCTTTGGATTATTTTCACCATAGTTACTATTTTGGACCTTAATATTACTATTTTAAATTTATGACTAATAATAGTTTTACCAAATAGAAAAGAGTATAATTGAATGCTTTCCACCCCAAAAGCAAAGTCTAGAAAAGACTTTTAGAGTGTTAGTGAGCTTTCCAACTCCACTATTACTTTACCCCTCAACTGTGTTTTTTGTTTCCATTACCTAAGTTTGTGGTTTGATTCCATCCTTAGGTTGTGCCTTATGACTCATGAATCAAAACATTGGTGGGTTTTATTTTATAGTAATTTTTACAAAATTGAAAACAATTGTTATTGAGAAATGATATCTTATCTCATAATTATAAAGAAATTCTTATCGTCAAATTAAGGAAGACAAATATAATATACTTTGATAACTTTATTAGGCACTAACATAAATCTTATATCAAATATTCTAACCGATCTTTCTTAAATATTAATTTCAACAACATAATGGAAAGCGTTTGTATATACAAACTTTCATATAAAATATAAGTAATGTTATATTTACAAAGTTTATATATAAAGTTGATGTGACATCACTTATTCAATATTATATGACTCAGTCAAAATTTATTATATTGACAACTCATATTAATCTTTATATTCACTTGATGTCACATCAATTTTGTATATAAACTTTTGATAAGACTTTATAAGTATGACATTATTAAAAATATTTTTAGGGTAAATGATACTTTTTTTTTGTAACCGAAGTGTCCGGTCCAACTTATGCGGATAAATGATACACTAGCCTTAAAGTTTTAGAAAATTTTGGAAAATTGTTTCACCATTAAGGTTTTAAGAAATGACAATTTGTACCTTTTTTCACCAAAATATGAAGGTGAAATTTATATTTATTCTTTGACTGTTTATACTAAAAAATGGAAGTGAATAAGAGATTATGAGATGTTTATTGTCGTCTCTCAAACATTGAGGAAAAATTCATTTAAAACTTCAAAAAAAGGAAACTGCTATTTGCCGCTTCTTCTTCTTCTTCTTCTTTTTTTCTTTTCTTTTTCTTTAATACAAATTGTTGTGGTACTAGTTGATTGTACATGTTAATAGTCAAATTTATATAAAGAAAGAATTATTTTTTTATAAAAAAATTTAAGGATAATTGTTATCCCTTTACATTAAATATGTTTGTCTTCTCGCCTTAAATTTGAGATATATCAGTTACTGCCCACAAGATTTATGAACTAAAAATATTATAAAATTGTATTTTTATACTGCTTACTCGTAGACGATAACGTATAAAGGGATATACACAATATTTTCAAATCTGAGGGTTCTAAGATAATTTTATAAATTTAAAAGTGATTGTGTAATTTGCCGAAGTTTTCATATACTAATATTAATTGGGATGATAGTATATAAAACCAAATAACTTTTACACGTTTTCTTCGTAAAGAATACGAAAATGGATCAGATTTAAGAGAAGGGTTAAAAGAATGGACTAAGTATCAAAAATTTATATACTATAACCTTGTTTGACACTTGATGAATCTGGTGCAGAGTATTTGATAAATAGAATGAAATGTATCGCGATGATATATGACGCTATATCATCAACAAAGTATGTATAGTATTGGATATGATCATAATTTAAGAATTTTGAGAAACTAGTTCATTTATATGGAACCCCTTAATCAAGGTTATTTTAATAAAATTATCTTTTTAATTACACTAAATTATATATTAATTTTTAAAATAAATAAATAAATTTTGTATAAATAATTTTTTATTTTAATAAAAAATTGAATAATGAAATAATAGTGTTGACATCGCTTTCTTTTTTCGACGAAGTGGAAAGGCACATGTCGAGTGAACAGCAACATACGCTTAAAGAGAAAATTTCCACACGTTTTTATTGATTGATTAATTAGAAGGGGAGATATCAAACTTATTTATAGTTAAAAATTTTTAATACTTAAAAAACAAGTAAAAATTATATTAAAAAATAAAAGCTTATGAATATTAAATATTTTAAAATACTAAAAATTCTTATTAAAGTAAAAAAAATATTTGAGTTCCTAGAATAATAAAAATTCTAATTAAAACTAGATAGACTGTTTCATTTTCTGTGTGCTTAATGGTAGAAATATTGGAACAAAAGAATAAAAGGGGGAAGTACGTAAGGGAGGAAAAACATTATTTTTATCGCATTGACTCCGCCACTCCTCACTCCTTCCTTGCTAAGGTCTTCCAATTCATGAAATCGCGCCACGTAACATAGTACTTTCAGAGATCCATTTACAAAGTTAAAAAAAAAAAAAAAAAAGAACGCTTCTTTCTCTTTACCTTACGAGGTAGAAATTCGGAAAACAAAAACTCTCTCTCTCTCTCTCTGTGTTTCCAGCCTAATAAAAAATCGCATCTCTATGCCATGAAGAAATCTTTCCACCACAACAAATCCGGCCATCCGCCGCAACAAAACCTTCAATACAGGCGGAAATTGCCGCCAAATCCTCAGAACCCCCGCCATGACCTCCACCAGCAGCCTGCCGCCCTCCAAACCAGGCCGGCCACCGTAGTCCATCCCAATTTCATAATCTACCTCAACTCCACTGCCGCCATCCACCAGGTGGACGTCAATACCTTGGTCTCGAGGCTCGACTTATCTTTCCAGAGGTTCTCCACCTCCTCCCACGGCGGCTCCTTGTTCTTCGGGCAGTGGGTGGACACGCTCAACGCCATGGTCCGCCTGTGGGAGTCGCGCCTCAATGGGGCCCACAGCATGACTCCGAGGCTCGTTGCGAACGTCGTCGTTCATTCCGACGGGGAGGAGCTGGAGGAGAGGATGAAAGCTCTGTTCTGCAGTCACGTAACTGGGCTGATGGAGGGCGAGTTGGTGAAGAAGTGGCAGGAGAAGTCGGACAAGAAATCGTACGAAATCGCCAAAGTTTCGGCGACGCTGAATCACCGGAACCGTTTGAACGCTTGCAATGAGTTGATTGAAACCAAAAAGGCCTTGTCGCGAGAGAGGGAGTTGATTTTGAAGCGAGTGAGGGAGTTCAAGAGCGCTATGCGGTGCGTTTTGAAGTATCTTGGAAGTGAGAACGTGCGGGATGAGTGTTGTGGAGTAGATGGAGGATTTGATGTGTTTAGGTTTGAAGATGAGAGCCCTAATTGGGAAAAGCTAGAAGCTTTTCTTTTGAGGGAGTGTAAGAGGCTTGAAGATGGATTGCCCATTTATGCCGATAGGCAGGAGATTTTGAAGAGAATTGATGGAAGTCAGGTAGTTACCTTTTTATTTTTATTAATTCTTGTATTAGTTGAATTTTAGGGGAATTAAATATATATATATATATTCAGAATTCCAGTTGATTCTTATGGTTAGCTTTGCCCTGGTTTAGATGTACACTTGATCTTCTCTGCAAACAGGTATAGCTTAAGCCAACTTTTATTCTGGGTAATCAGGCAGTTGAAAACTCAGATTCTTCTTCCCTCTTATTTTGGTAGTTTCTGTTGTAAAATACTTTCTTCTTTGATCAATTCTAGATTATTGTTTCTTCTTCATTAGTCAACCAATGATGTCTCGTTAATTTGATATTGTTCATACTACCTATCCAGTGTTTTATCTTTTTGTAGTTGTAATTTAAGCAAAAGCTTGACCTTTTCCATTATTAAACATTTTTTTAGACTTCTATACTGTTTGATGTGCTGTTCGGTCATTCCTCTGAATGTTATTTGCACAGGTGATGGTGTTGGTTGGGGAGACTGGTTCTGGAAAGAGCACACAATTGGTTCAATTTCTTGCTGATTCAGGAGTAGCTGCTGATCAGTCCATTGTATGTACTCAACCTCGGAAGATTGCTGCCGTCTCATTGGCTCATAGGGTTAGAGAAGAAAGTAGTGGTTGTTATGGAGATGATTCAGTCATATGTCATCCAACATTTTCATCTGCTCAGGAATTTGATTCCAAGGTAATATATATGACAGACCACTGTTTGTTGCAGCACTACATGAATGATAGGAATTTATCTGGGATTTCTTGCATCATTGTTGATGAAGCTCATGAAAGAAGTTTGAATACCGATCTTCTTATGGCATTAGTAAAAGATTTGCTTTGTCGGAGGTTTGATTTAAAGCTTATAATAATGTCTGCAACAGCAGATGCAGAACAGCTCTCGGCGTACTTCTTTGGTTGTGATATCTTTAGTGTGAAGGGGAGAAACTTTCCAGTGGATGTCAGATATATCTCTTGTTCTACGGACGGATCTACTGATTCTGGGATTATCGCTTCATATGTTTATGAGGTTGTCAGGATGGCAGCAGAGGCTCATAGAACAGAGAAAGAGGGAACAATTCTTGCCTTTTTAACTTCTAAGATGGAAGTAGAATGGGCTTGTGAGAAGCTTGATGCTCCCTCTGCAGTTGCATTGCCCTTGCATGGAAAGCTTTCTTTTGAGGAGCAATTTCGTGTTTTTCGGAACTACCCTGGCAAAAGAAAAGTCATATTTGCCACAAATGTTGCAGAGACATCACTTACAATTCCAGGGGTCAAATTTGTGATTGATTCTGGCATGGCCAAAGAGAGTCATTTTGAACCTGGCACCGGCATGAATGTTCTCCGAGTTTGCAGGATCAGCCAGAGTTCTGCTAATCAACGAGCTGGTCGTGCTGGGAGAACTGAACCTGGAAAATGTTATAGGCTTTACAGCAAAACCATGTTTGAAACCATGTCTCCCAATCAGGAGCCTGAGATCCGTAGAGTTCATCTTGGCATTGCAGTTCTGAGGATACTTGCATTGGGTATCAGAGATGTTCAGAGCTTTGATTTTGTTGATGCACCTAGTGCCCAAGCTATTGAAATGGCAACCAGAAATCTTGTTCAGTTGGGAGCAATTAAGCTGAAAAATTATTCTTATGAATTAACTGATGATGGTCGTGCCTTGGTTAGATTGGGTATTGAACCTCGGCTTGGTAAATTGATCCTCAGTTGCTTTCATAATCGCTTAGGCCGAGAGGGCATTGTTCTTGCTGCTGTAATGGCAAATGCCAGTAGCATCTTTTGCAGAGTTGGTAATGATGATGATAAGCTAAAAGCAGATTGCCTTAAGGTGCAATTTTGCCATGAGAATGGTGACCTCTTTACCCTGCTCTCTGTATACAAGGAGTGGGAATCTCTCCCTCAAGTGGAGAGAAATAAATGGTGTTGGGACAACAGCATTAATGCCAAAACCATGCGGAGATGTCAAGAGACAGTCAAGGAGTTGGAAAATTGCCTCAAAAAGGAAATTGCTTGTATCGTTCCAAGTTACTGGCTATGGAATCCTAATAAACGTACTGAGCATGATAAATTATTGAAGAAGATTATTCTTTCTTGCCTTGTTGAAAATGTAGCAATGTACTCTGGGTATGATCAACTTGGTTATGAGGTGGCATTGACTGGACAACATGTTCAGCTGCATCCTTCAAGTTCATTGCTAATATTCAGTCAGAAGCCAAATTGGGTTGTTTTTGGTGAACTCCTATCAATAAATAATCAATATTTGGTCTGCGTTACTGCCTTTGACTTTGAAAGTATGTTTACTCTCTGTCCTCCTCCTTTGTTTGATGTATCTAAGATGGAAAGACAGAAGTTGCAGGTCAATGTGATGACTGGTTTTGGCAGTATCCTTCTAAAAAAGTTTTGTGGAAAGTCTAATAATCATGTTCTTTCTCTTGTATCACGTGTTCAGACTGCCTATATGGATAAAAGGATCGGTATAAAAGTGAATGTTGATCGGAATGAGATTCTTGTATATGCCTCTGCAGAAGACATGGAAAAGGTTGTTGGACTTGTAAGTGATGTGCTGGAATATGAAAAAAAATGGTTGTATAATGAATGTACTGAGAAATGCATATATCATGGTGCAAGTGTCTCACAATCTGTGGCATTGTTTGGAGCTGGTGCTGAAATCAAGCATTTAGAACTTGAAAAGAGATTTTTAACTGTTGATGTATATCATTCAAATGTGAATAGCTTGGATGATAAGGATCTTTTGATTTTTCTTGAAAAAATTACGTCTGGTAGTATATGTGCTATCCAGAAGTTTGGAGGTGTTGGACAAGAGAGTGATGACAAGGAAAAGTGGGGCAGGGTAACATTTCTTTCTCCTGATTCTGCTAGAGAAGCTGCAAAGCTAAGTGGAGTTGAATTCAGTGGCTCTCCGCTGAAGGTACTACCCTCACGGACTACCTTTGGAGGTGATCATAAAATGTATTCATTCCCTGCAGTTAAAGCAAAAGTTTACTGGCCTCGTAAGCCTAGTAAAGGGTTGGCAATTGTTAAATGTGATATTAATGAAGTTGATTTCATGGTTCATGATCTTTTTAACCTATTAATTGGAGGAAAATATGTCCGGTGTGAAGTCAGCAGGAAGTCTATGGATTGTGTTGTGATAAGCGGACTTGATAAAGAACTTTCTGAGGATGAAATTTTAGATGTATTGAGGAAAGCTACTAAGAGGAGAATTCATGACTTTTTTCTGGTGAGAGGAGCTGCTGTAGACAGTCAACCATGTGATGATTGTGAGGAAGCTCTCTTGAGAGAAATATCTCGCTTTATGCCCAAAAGGAGTCCTCAGAGTAATTGCTGCCGAGTTCAGGTTTTGCCACCTGAGCCAAAGGATGCTTTCATGAGAGCTTTCATAACTTTTGATGGAAGATTACATTTGGAGGCAGCAAAAGCATTGGAGCAGTTGGAAGGGAAAGTGTTGCCTGGATGTCTTCCATGGCAGAAAATAAAATGTCAGCGGTTGTTTCATAGCTCCTTATCCTGCCCTGCGTCTGTCTACTCAGTAATCAAGCAGCAACTGCATTCTTTACTTGCAAGATTCAACCGTCTACAAGGTACTTTTACTGACTAATTGTGCATGCATGCGTGGGTGTGCGCACATGCGTCCACAAGTCACTGATTTTGTTGTATGTTTTGTTTTGGTTTTTTTGCTATATATTACATTTTCCAATCATTTACTACAATTTTTTTTTTTAAACTTTCTTATTATAATGTGCGGAGCTAGGATTTGACTTTGCCGAGGTGGAGAGGAAGATATTTATGTTAACACCTTCGGATTTGACAGCTATGAATTTACATTAAAGAAATACAAAATATATAGACGAGTGAATAGTTGTATTATTATTGCAGTGATAAAAATAATTATCAGTCTAATAGTGTTCATTTGTCTCAAAGTTAACAATATAAATGTGGATTATAAATTTTAATGGATAATAAGAATAGAAGTGATTTAAAACAATTATCCAGGTAGCTGAATGAATACAAGAACTGTAGTACCAAGCATTCTTAGAAAGAATAATAATGGTGTAGCTGAGTGAATATGAGAACTCTAATACCTGGCATTCTTGGAGGGAATACTAACGGCTTGTTATTGCTTAAAATGTGGGATACACTTCACAATGTGGAGCAAATTTTATGTCCAGGAGGGGCATCAGTTACTAAGCTTGAAGCATCTAATGGGATTGCCAGTTTTTCAAGGGTCAAGGAGGGGAAATTTTCCCCTCGGCCTACCCTCTGCAAGCAAGTGGCTGGACTGTAACTAGCCTATTGTTCACTTAAACAACCACATCCTTTAGCCTTGTAATGATTCTACTGTTTTAGGATGAAGGTTCTTATTACAGTTTATTAAAATTTTGAGTAATTGGTGGTAGTAGAAGTGATTTCTGTTTTGTGCTTCCACCCGTGAATTGTTATGATTATTGTATTTCTTTTCTCCTTGATAACTCTTTACAATGAACTGAAATCAATTAATATCGCTGTGAGGAATTTTTTTTTTCTTACAAGGCCAATAATTATCCACAAATTTTTTTATATATGAAGCCAAATATATATGTTTACTTAATATTATCTAACTTTATAAGCTAGATGATTTATTTGGTTCTATTGTGTTTTAAATATTCATTGAGTGATGTTTTGGTGTCAAGGATACCCACTTCTTGGCACTTACTTGAAGAGACTTTTAGGATATTGTTTTAGACTTTTTAGTGATCTTTTTTAAAGTGTCTGAAATTGAAGCTCAGATCATCAGTGATCTAGGAGAGGGTTTGATTTGAGTTTGGGGGATTGCAGTAAGCCCTAAAGGGAAGAACAATAAGTTAGCTGCCAAGATTATTAATGACTTTGTGAATGCTATTTTCAAACTTGATGGGAAACTTTATAACAGTCTGTTAACTTATTGCAAAAATTAAGAGAAATTATTTGCTGGGAGTAATTATTGTCTCATTAGGTGGCATATGGCACTAGTGTAGTTCAGCATGTATGTTGAGGCGTAGCTATCCCTATTGTTATTACTTATCCATGTGTGATTTTCTTTTACTTTTTTCAATATATTACTTTTCCTCTCTTGACTGTTTTATGTTGGGATTTTTCTAATAGATTAATGTTTTTAGTAATTTCTTTTAAGCGGTATGCTTGTTTGATTATGACCTGGTTGGTCTTGAATGCTTTATGTTGAGGTTATTATATGAGATTAATGTTTTTAATAAGTCCTTTTTAGTGGCATGGTTGTTCGACTATGACAGTTGTTCAAGTGCTGTCATTTTGATTCTGCACGTATTCAAGAAGCATGGTTATGCAATTTCTTTAATGTTTCCAAAATATTGAGATCTGACACATGAATTTTTCATTTGCAGGTACAGAATGCAAGTTAGAGAGAAATGATAATGGTTCCTATCGAGTGAGAATATCTGCCAATGCTACTAAAATTGTGGCAGATGTGCGAAGACCTGTAGAAGAGCTTTTGAGAGGGAAAACCATAAACCATGCTGACCTTACACCAACCATTTTACAGCATCTTTTCTCGAGGGATGGCATCAACTTAAAGAAGTCACTACAGCAAGAGACAGAAACTTGCATCCTCTTTGACAGGCATACTCATTGTTTGAGGATCTTTGGTTCTTCAGACAATATTGCAATCGCCCAGCAGAAATTGATTCAATCCCTTCTGGCCTTCCATGAAAGGAAGCAACTTGAAGTCCATCTCCGAGGTGGATTTCTGCCTCCTGACCTGATGAAAGAAGTCGTTAAGAAGTTTGGGCCAGACCTTCATGGGCTCAAAGAGAGGATACCTGGTGCTGAGTTTACTCTTAACACTCGCCGCCATGTCATTTCCATTCATGGTGACAAAGAGTTGAAGCAGAAAGTGGAAGAGATAGTCTATGAGATTGCCAAGTTGAGTGATGGCTCATCTCAGAGACTTGATAATGAAGATGACTGCCCCATTTGCTTGTGTGAACTTGAGGAAAGTTACCGGCTTGAAGGCTGCAGTCATTCATTTTGCAGGTCATGCCTGGTGGAGCAGTGTGAATCTGCCATGAAGAACTTGGATAGTTTCCCAATGCTCTGTGCTCGAGCGGGTTGTCGAACTCCTATTTTACTATCGGATTTACGGTCTCTCCTGTCTAGTGACAAGTTGGAGGAACTGTTTAGAGCATCTCTAGGATCATATGTGGCATCAAGTGGGGGTAGCTACAGGTTTTGTCCATCTCCTGATTGCCCTTCCATTTATCGAGTTGCAGATCCTGGGACAGTCGGTGAGCCATTCTTCTGTGGAGCTTGTTACGCCGAGACTTGCACTAGTTGCCACTTGGAGCACCATCCATACCTATCGTGTGAAAAGTATCGGGAGTTCAAGGAGGATCCAGATATTTCACTTAAGGAGTGGCGCAAAGGCAAGGAAAATGTCAAGAATTGCCCCGTTTGTGGATATACAATTGAGAAGGTAGATGGGTGTAACCACGTTGAATGTAGATGCGGGAGGCACATCTGCTGGGTCTGTTTAGATTTCTTTAGCAGTTCTGAAGACTGCTACGGCCACCTGAGTGCTGTACACATCTCTTCAATATGAGCTTAATTATCATTCTTCCTATCCTCTTATCATCTGTAAGCTTATGATATAATCCTTGTAAATAACGCATGTGTAACATAACAACAAAGTAGATATGCTTCTTCTTCTACATAGTATTTAGTAAATGGAGTCCTCTCTATTCCAGCAGGGCCCCTCCCTCAGGTCCAATTATAGTCAGCTCAGTGTTAACCAATTGACAAATGATATGATAGTAAAGGTATCGGATGATTATAACAAAAGAACCTTATAGTTATCCAGTTAATATTTTGGCGGTTGCTAAATGGTAAGTTTAAACATTTGTATGTGACTCGCTGTTTTTCCAGAGTAATAGAATAGAATTTCCTGTATGATAATAAAGCATATATAACAGGCATTTTTTTTTCTATTTACCATCCATCTTTACAAAAGGTAGTTGTTTTGTTTCTGAACAATACTGTTCTAAAGATCTACATATCAAACAAAAAACCAATGTAAATTCAGAACAAGTATCTGTAACTAAATGCAAATCCCACACCAACAATCCCTAAACAGAGAGTAAAAGCAACAAACCATGACACCCCCATTCCATCGTCACCATCATCTCCCTTTTTGCCACAACCACAACAAAGATGCTCCTCTCCCTTTTGCAATTTGGACTGCAAATTCGAGACTTCAACTTCAAGCAATCTGATCCACTGTTTGTAAGCAAATAATCTCAATGAATCCTCCAAGAAAGCATTGCATAGTGAATCCTTCTCCTTTGCAAAACTTGCAGCTCTCTTCTCAGCCTCTCTTGCACGTGTCTGAGACAATCTCAAAGCCTTAAAAAGCTCCAGCTTTTCACGTTCACCACTTGCATACGCATCAAACTCAAAGCAACCCTCCTCTTCCTCTCGTCCCATCATGCTACAAACCCTATTCATGGATGATAAAACCGTTTTCGACCCGGAAAAGACCTTCAAAGGCGGAGGCAAATCACAGTTCTGCATGAATTCGATACCGGATTTTTGACTAAGCAGATGACCCATCAGCATATCATTCTCATTTCCATTGACAACTCCTCTACAACTCAACTTGGGATTGTTTGTTGATGCCCACTTAGCCATCATGCATGCAAAAAGAAATTAAAGCTAAACTCGATGGATTCTCTTAATGGGGTTTTGATGATGATGATGAGATTAATAGTTGAAACAAGAGGAGTTTTGTAATGTTTAACGCGTGGAAGGGAAACGTGGTTGGTGAGTTGGAAAGAGTAGTTGGTTTGAAGAGGGTTGAGTTGAGAGAGAGATACTTGCGCAAGAAACGGAAACGTATTCTTATGGCGATATATTTTAAATTCCAATTAAAAGGGTAAATTGAGGTTCTTTATATGGAAGAAATTCGTTTCTTGCGTGTATAGAGAAACAAATTTACCTAAAATTACAACTAGATTCTTATATGAGCTTTCAATTTCCTAAGCAAATGAAGTCTTTGGGATGTCAGAAATCTCCAAGTTATAATTTCTTTTATTGACAACATGATACAAGGAAACTACTTTATCTTCATCTTTTATCTTTTTAAAGATGTAATTGGTGACTATAAAATATTTATTAATGAGGAAACTGAATAAATGTTATATAAACTATTAATTAATATAAATCCATATGGTAACAGATACTTAAAATTTGAGACAAAATTATGTGGATAAATAATCTTATATGAATATCTACATGCTACATGATAAAATGACTATCATCATATGTATAACCAAATAAATGGATGGGATTATGTGCACCTCTAGAATATTCTTGGCACATCCTATTTTCAAATAAAAATTAAATTACTAAATCATCGCTGAAAGTAGATAGATATTAGTGATGCTAGCCATCATTGAAACCAATTCAATTATAAGAAACACTGTTGAAAAAAATTTTAAGAGAACTTCCAAATACCCATAATGCCAGCCAAAAGGCCCAATGAAGATAATCAAGGGCCCCATGGGCCGTCATCGGAACACTTGGGCCCAAACTGAAAGTGTAAAACTTGAGGTGGGCAAGAATCCGAGGGGTCCAGACATTTACCCAAACAACCTCCAATGAAATCGGGAAAATCACCAAATCCCCATCCGATTACATGAAAAATCTCGTGTAAGACCCTCAGCTTGCATTGCCCGCTACTCACCCACACATTTATAAACCGAGTTATACCACTTTTATAAACTATTTATATAAATTTATCCATACAAAAAAAAATAGAATCACAATATAATCATTGTGACAATCATTTTTTAATTAATATTATTTATCATTAATATTTTTTCATCTAATCACATAATAACATATCATTTTGCATATAAGCGGACATACACTTGACTAGAGGGGGCCCGGACCCCCTCTGACAATTTAAAATTTTCTTACACCTCCTTATATTTCAACTATCATAAATATATCTTTATATAAAAATTACTTCATTTTAAGCAATATATTTTCTTATAAAAATTACGTGATTTTAACAATTATTTCTCATGCTATTAGATTCATCTTTAACTTTAAGTGTTGTTTCTACTAAATTCTCTTAGAGTTTCATAATTGGGTGGGTTCACTCATGTGTCTCTATTTTATATTTATTGCATAATTGAAATATCATTATATATATATATATATATATATATATATATATATATATATTCATATAATTTATTTAGAAGGTATTTATAATATAAATAATCATAATTGATTTGAAAGATTTTTTGCAATATATATGTACACTGCATCATCAATCTAAATTTTTATAATTTTCTTTGAATTCAATTCATCATTAATATATTAATTTACATATAATCTTAAATTTAGATAATCAAATAATACAAAAAATAAATTCTCTAGTCATAGATTATCAAAATCTAAATATTAAATATAAAATCTTCAAACAATTTTATTCAAAACATATTAATTTAATTATAATCAAAAGACTTTAAAACTTATATATAATATATATATGTATATATGTTAAAATTTTTTTTTAAACTATAATATATTACTTTAGTCTTACACACATATATACACACATATATATAAAATCAAAAATAAAAAAATTTTCTAATTTTTTATTTATCTAAAAATTATTTTAAATATAATTAAATATTAATTATTATATTTAGCTATATATTTATTTTAATTTTAAACTATATGATGCCCCCTCTAAATAAAATTTTTGGGTCCGCCATTCATTTTCTATGTGATAATTGATAAGCTTGTATTATTAATTAATATAAATTGATATCAATGAATGATTGAGATAATTGATAAATTGATATCATTAAATATAATTTTTAACTTTTAATCTTAACCAAAGATCATGTACAATCAATAACTATAAATTTTTGTTAAAATATTATGCTAAAAATTTATGTTAAAAGATAAAACTATTCTAAAATCAATGAGACTGTCAACTCTTTGTGATATAATACTTGAAAATAGTATTTTTGTAGGTTTATTTGTCATTGGAATTTGGATGAACACCCCGTTTCAATACAATGTCCCATCTAATAAATACCCAACCAACCCTCTATTAAATGTAATTAAGAAACTAATTAGATGTGCTTTAATGAATGTTTGAGTTTTGATTAGATGTTAAGAGTTATTTCTTTGGAGAAAGTTGATTAACCCTAATTAGATTTGCCTTAATGAATGTTTGAGTTTTGTAAAAACTTATAAAGACTTTTAGCACTGTAAAAACTCCAGATGAGATGTATACAGGCATAGCTGCACTGCAAGCTTCTTAAGAAATTGATGTAGTGGAAGACTTTTAGCACCATTTCAGCTTTCTTTTGAGTCATCAAAAACTTTGTCAAAAGAAGATCCAATTTTGATGCCTCTGCTCCTAACTTTAAGTCCCAGTTCATCTTTGAAATATCCTAACGTTGAGCATACAACAAGCAATTTGAAACTTTGTACACTTTTGCCATATTTATATTAAATCTACTTGATTTGATCCTATTTATTAATTGATAAAAGAGAAAGCATGTTTACTTTTTGGAAAGATTTCGTCGTATAGAACCACTATAAATTTTTAGGAAAACACACATTAAATGATATCTTTTTTCTTTTGTTATTGGCTTGTTCATTGTTTATTTTCTTCCCTTCAGACTTAAATACTTAATCGCTCTTAAATAGTGCATAGAGACTTAGAGTAGCGATGCACATAATAAAATTTAACCTAACATATAATATCTAAAAACGATTTAACATAAAGTTAAAATTTATACTTTATTTATTATATCATCAATTCATCCATCTGTCAATTATTAATTCAATATATATCATTTGGGATATAAAATTGATACCAAATTTGTATCATCATTTATTTTATATAATAATGATACATTTTGTTTTTAATTTTCAGATATCTTAAAACAGAGAGTTAAGTTTACATCCATGTAATTTTAATTTGACATATTTACTCTTATACTATAAAATAAAATTATTTACATTACTTAAAAATTAAATAGATAACAAAACTAAACTATAATAATAATAATAAGAATAATAATAACAAATAATTACGTGTAACCGTCTAGTATTAATGGTACTATTTTTTTGAAAATAAAGAAATATTTTTTAATATAATATTTCTTATTGATTAATAAATATTAAGTATTTATTTAACATACAATTATTTTAATTTAATAACAGTACTTTGTTTTAATAAAATATAATGATTATTTATAGAATAAAAGATTTAAAATCATTATTTTAGATATTTTCAATTTAGGTTTAAATGAAAAATTTTCACTTTATAGAATAAATGGTATACTAGTTAAAAAAGTTAAATTAAAAAGAAAATTTGATCACTTAAGTCTTAATAGATAAGAATTAAAAGAGTTAAAAACAAATAGGCCATTGGATTTGGTCATGTAAAGAATATAAACAAAAATACAAATTCATACCTTAAATATTTTGAATTATATTACTAGTTTCGTATTCTTTCTTATCTATATTCAGTGTTACAAAAAATTTACATCCAAATTTTCAAAATTTTACAAATATGCTATATGTTATCAGTCTCACATTTCATGTTACAAATTAATTTTTTTTTAATGTTCAATATTATTCCACTGTTATAATTGCCCCGACTTAATTACTAAGATTTTTTTTTTTTTTTAGATAGAAGATGTAAACGTCAATTAAAATAAAATAGATAGATGGTACATCTACATGTCATAAAAAGTGTGACTTGACAGGAACCTAAACTTTAGCCAATTATAGTGAACTGCCAAACTTTCTTGCAATTTCATGAATTTTCTCACCTAACAAACAACACCAGATTACAAATGCACTTAGCCAAAACATCCATATTATTATTCTAATATAAAAAGGTCAATCCACAAACCTCCTCAACGTTTGTGAAAATTTTATATGATTATCTTTGGTTCTGAAAACTTCACGTACCTCCGTTCTCTATATGATTCATGATAAATTTCGTTAAAAAAATATAAATTTTTTAAATTATCTTTAATTAATTATTAAAAATATTTAAAATTTAAAATAAAAAATAAAATAAAACTCTAAACTTGTTAATAGTCTTCATCAACCCACTACTCCCCCAAGAAGTCTTTAAAAGATTACTATCATAATAATAAACAATACATAAATTTTAAAAACTTTTTATCAAAAAATTGACAATTAAAATCATTTATTAAAATCTTGAAATAATAAAAAATTTGTTCCATTCGTGCCTGTAAAAAATTATCTTATAAAATTTAAATCTTTTCAGATAATTTCTTTATTTTTCTATTTTTAATTTTTTAGAATTTTAAATATTTTTAATAGTTAATTAAAGATAATTTGAAAAAAATTATATAGTTTTAATAAATTTTTTAACGATTGTTAATAGAAATAGAAGGTATGTAAAGTTTTTATAATTAGATCGATTATAAGATTTCAGCAAACCTCGGAAGAGATTCGTGAAATTCACCTGCATAAAAGATAACACGTCGGAAGTTAAAAAGTTATTAAAAGCTTGATATGAACACGTCGAGAAAAGTATAACCCCTTCAATACTCTCTCTCTAATAGAACACATCAATAATTCTGTCCGCTCATCTTTTAACTTATCGTCATCCATGCGATGCTCACATTGCAACGAAAAGTTAACGCGTAGACTACACAAAAGTCTATTGACTTCTTGCCAACACCGAACCTACCAAGTAAATGCAGCCAAGTGCAAAGTCTTCCAAAGAAAGTGAAATGTTCCATGCCAATACAAATCTTTGTGGAAAAATGTACCCAATTTTTCTAACAATTTGACACAAAATTTATGCTGCAAACTATAATCTTCTTTCTTTCACCTTAAATCTTTACTAATTACTAGTAGTTTCCATGCAAAAGGTATATGCATCTCAATCCATTTCCCTTGTTTCATCCTCCTGGTTTCTTTTGAGATCTCGTGTGTGATGGGGTTTGATCATAGAAAACTACTGCTTGTGGATGTGGATGATCATAAAAAATCTTTTTGTAGCCTTGCTGTCAATGGCAATGGGAAAGGGAGTCCCCGTCCACATAGTAGACCTCCCTGCCCGCCACAGCCACCGCCACCGCCACCGCCACCGTCACCGCTTTTGCAGCATCATGGTGGTGGTGATGTGAGCATGAAGGAACTGGCCACACTTGGTATGACGATATTGGCTTGTGTCATAGCTGGAGTACTTCTCTTGGGTATCTTGTGTGCAATTGTTAGAGCTTACCACTTGAGGAGGAGAAGCAGAGAGAATAGGAGAATCCCACCGATATTTTTTGGTACCCAAGAGGATTTTCTTGATGAGGATCATGGACCAGAAGTGGACCACCCCATTTGGTATATCAACACCGTTGGTCTTCCGCAATCGGTGATTGATTCTATCTCGGTCTTTTTGTATAGAAAAGGTGAGGGATTGATTGATGGAACAGAGTGCTCTGTTTGCTTGAATGAGTTTCAAGAAGATGAGCGTCTTAGACTGTTGCCCAAGTGCAGCCACGCTTTTCACATCGCTTGTATTGACGCTTGGTTAAGGTCACACAAGAATTGTCCTTTGTGTCGTGCTCCTACCGTGATTGATTTAGTTGTTGCTCAAACTAGTGAGTTGCAGCCGAGCTCGAGTGGAGTATCGGATCCGAGAAATGAGAACTCGGGAGAGAATTTGCGAAGCTATAGTGGAGAAGCAAGCGCTAGCGTTGGAGAAAACGGGACTAGTGAAATAATAACAAATGGTAATGGAATTGATAGTAATGCCACGTTGCCTTTTGAAGATGTTTCTGCTAGTGAAAATTCAGGGAAGTTTTTGCCTCATTTAAAAACCAGAAATGGTGATTCGGATTCTCGAGTACTAAGTGATTTGGCTGACAATCGGAGGGTGATTGAAGAAGATTTGGAACCAGTGAGGAGGTCAGTTTCCATGGATTCATCTTCGGCTTCCAAGATTTACGTAGCTGTGGCTAGCGTTGTAAATGATAAGAGTCAAGTGAATTTGGACATTATTCAACAAGTGCATTGTAAGAACTTGAAAGCAAAGAGCGTATCCAAGCGGATTGGTGGAAGTTCAAGCATATACAGATTGATCAACAGTTCTTCAAATGGCTCCTCTCTGCAGAAGGGACCGATTTCGATGAAAAGGTCCGTGTCTTCTAGTGGGAAATCTTCATCATCAAGGCATAATAGACGCCAACCGATCCTTCCAGTAAGCTTCTGAAGTTTCAACTCAGCATAATCAGAAACAGTTCGCCAATTATCTGAAGCAGCCTTGAACCTAGGTCTGCACCATATGCAAATAAAACTATAAGGTGAGGTACTTTTTTTCAAAAAAATATGATAGGCAACAAGGATGATAAACCCTTTCATAATCTGGATGGTGCTTGTGCAATTTTCAAGATTTTGCAAATGAAAGATTCTGTTATTGAGGGTATTGTTATTTTTCTCTAAACAAATCATACCCATTAAAGCTAGCTATGAAATGATTTTAAGATCGCTTGCTGTTTGCACTCGCTAAATGTTGGGAGTGTGGATATAAAGAGTTTTATATGGAAGAATTAAGCAAACTAGTTGTTGGACTGCGATCTCTTGCTCAAATCTGATAGCTTTGGAACTGGAATCAGTTGATTTGATATGCGATAACAAAACATGTATCGATATAGAATATCAAACTTTACAATAATATGATTTATGATATGAACCGCGCGCCGCACTTGTTACTTGATTTACCTTGGACATCTATGCTTAACATTATTAATATCATATTATGTGAATTTAGTAGAATAAGAATCTACTTGATTTCTCTAATTTTGCAAGAGAGGAAGTTTATGGTTGTTGCTTGTGACATGCATAATTGAGTGTCCTCTATTTTGCTTTATTTTTGGATCAATTAATCAAAAATAAGGAGCCGAGAGTTCAATTCTTACTCTCTGGAATACAATTTGGCAAAGATGCTTGCAGTGTCAGGAACATAATTCTGTCATCCAGAACATTTCATCTGACAAACATATAACTATTTTATTGAAAACAATCTGAATACTCCATTTAGCTGACGGAGTAGAACGTCCACAGAAGCATCATTTGCTTGCTGTTCCATTGGTTGCAAGTCCTTTTTTTTTAATTATTATTCTAAAGTTTGAATTGCAGATTCTTGAAGTACTTCTGAAAAATAATTAATAAAAGAATTAGACAGATTTAGGGAGTCTGTCTCCATGGGTTTTCTTTATAGTTTTATATGATCAAGAATTTCCTAAAAGATTTCTCCACATAATTTGATTCAAAATTTTCCTACGAATCACCTTGCAGCTCATTCATTATGGTTTGATTTAGTATTGGGAAATAATTAATTCTTTGTCTTAAATATGATTCTGAAAACCCATTTAGACTTTATAGATCATAAAAACATAACAAATCTTATCTATGAACATCAAACAAGTAGTTTAACAACAAAAATGTTTTCTGAAAATTCAAACGCCACCCCATAAGCCTTTATTCATCTGATGTCTATACCTGCTAGCTGACACCAGTCAGACTGGCCCTTAGTCTCCAAGAGTCAAAAGTGCTTTTCAGCTAAGCACCTCTTTAACAGGGCTTAATTGAAGAGTGCGATGAGGCTATTCATCTCATGTACATCAACTTCTTCATTTGCTGGCTACGTTGGACTCGAATGATTTCTTTGTAGGTGGGTTTGCATTGTACCAGCCCAAAAAATGCTTTATAAATGCTTTTTATAAGTGAATCTATTATTAAATTACTTTAAAAATTAATAATTTACTTAAAATATATAAATAATTAAAAAAATTTACAATCAATTTTAAAATAATGAGTCAATTTTTTTTAACATAGAAATGCAATTAAAAACATGTAATTCTCGTTAAAGTTTGATGAAACAAGTTTTTTGTAAAAATATTTTTATTAAGAAATTATGAAGGTCATGAATAATTTTTTATTTTTATAAGAATTTTTATTAATAAAATATTAATTTTAAATTTATATTGGTTAGCCCACATTATTTTTTAAATTATTTATATTTTTGAAAAAAATTAAATTATTTAAGTTTTAAACAGTGGATTTACTTAAAGAGGTGTGAAAAATAATTTCGGATTCATATCGCTTTACCCCTTTTCTTTCTTTTCTTTTTAGATTTTTGAGTTTTTGGATTTCATACTTAAAGATTCCATTGATATAATAATTAGCCAATTGAATCCGCTAGAAAGAAAAGAGATAAGGTTGAGTGAAATGAAATAAATTTTATTGATTTTTTCTTGTCAATTGGACTGTACATTATACATGCTTTTATATTGGTACAAAATGAATTAAAAGAAAGCGTCAGCCAGAGAACTTTGTACAAATCACTAAAATTAAGCAAAAATAAATGTGCCGAGACTGGGGCTTGATCTTTGCATGTCCTCCAGTTGTCAAGAACGAGTGCTCATTCCTGGTGTCACTGCAAATGTCATCATAATCAACTTACCATAAAAATCAGCTTGCTATGCCAGGACCAAAAATTATTTAATCGGATGCATTGGCTTGCTTAACACCACTAATGCATTATTGAATAAAATTATTTAGTCGATACAGTCATACCATGATAGGAATTTAGAAAATACCAACTTTGGTGTAGAGATTCAATCTTCACAGGAACACAAGAAACTAATAGTTGTGTGCCTATTTTAATTATCAGCCAATTTAAACTGAAACTGTTGGGGATGCAATGCAAACTCAGAACAGAATTTGGGAGAAAATTGACTTGTATTAACAGAGAAAATTAATGTACAAGAATTACACAAAAACTCCCCTAAAACTTTCCTGGAGCTCAACCTGGCTCTCTAACACTCAGAACTCTCTTGGTTCTAATTCCTGAATTCTCTCTGGAGTTTCTCTAATGCATAAACAAGGCAGAATTCGTCCCATATTTATAGGAAAAATTCTGCATACAATTTCAAATCAATTTGGCCACTACCTTTGACTTTCAAAATGGGAGGTGCCTAACTAATTTGACTATCAATGCATTCACATGGGAGAGATTCTGGAAGCCATGCATGTCATGCATGAGCTCATCAGAATTCTAGAACTCATGCATGTCATGCATGAGCTCATCAATTCTCTCCCTCCATCCCATGTGAAAGGGAGTAACAACAAAAGTAATTAGACTGCTTCTAGTCCAACTATGTCTCTGCATAGTTTTAGCTTGTCTCTGGTGACCACTTTTGTTAACATGTCGGCTGGATTCTCTTTAGTATGGATCTTCACTAGTTTCAACAGTTGTTTGTCCATCACCTCTCGTATCCAATGATAGCGGATGTCGATATGCTTCGTTCGAGAATGGTACACTGAATTCTTGCTCAAATCCAGAGCACTTTGACTGTCACAGTGTACTTTATACTCCTTTTGCTCAATCCCAAGTTCTTGGAGAAACCGCTTCAACCACAACATTTCCTTTCCAGCTTCCGCTGCGGCAATGTATTCTGCCTCTGTCGTGGATAGCGCAACACACTTCTGTAGTCTTGACTGCCATGATACAGCTCCCCCTGCAAAAGTGTAAACAAAACCTGATGTAGATTTCCTACTGTCAGGTTCTCCAGCCATATCTGAATCTGTATAGCCTTCCAAGATTGGATCAGCTCCCCCGTAACACAAGCATATCTTCGAAGAACCTTTAAGGTATCTGAGAATCCACTTGACTGCCTCCCAATGTTCTTTCCCTGGATTGGAAAGAAATCTGCGCACGACTCCTACAGCATGAGCAATATCTGGCCTTGTACACACCATGGCATACATCAAACTTCCTACAACAGAAGAATAGGGCATCGACGCCATGTCCTCTATCTCTTTCTTGGATGAGGGACATGATCTCTTGCTCAGCTTGAAGTGGTTAGCCAGTGGTATACTAACTGGCTTAGCACTATCCATGTTGAACCTATGAATCACCCGTTCAACATATTTCTCCTGAGACAGCCATAATTTCTTCTGTTTTCTGTCTCGACGAATGTGCATCCCCAAGATTTGCTGAGCTGGTCCCAAGTCCTTCATATCGAAGGTTTTTGAAAGTTCCTTCTTCAACTGCTTTATTTTTGTTGCATCCTTTCTGACGATTAGCATGTCATCCACATATAACATGAGTGCAACAAAGTCTCCACTTGGAAGTTTCTGAAAGTAGACGCATTGGTCTGCAGCGGTTCTTTTGTACCCATGACTTACCATGAAGGAGTCAAACTTCTTGTACCATTGCTTTGGTGCTTGTTTGAGGCCATACAAGCTCTTTTTGAGCTTGCACACGAGGTGTTCTTTTTCTTGAACCTCGTACCCTTCTGGCTGCTCCATGTAGATTTCTTCATGCAAGTCTCCATGAAGAAATACTGTCTTCACATCCATCTGTTCAAGCTCCAAATCAGGACTTGCTGTCAATCCGAGGATGACGCGGATTGAGGACATTTTTACTACCGGTGAAAAAATTTCATCAAAGTCAATTCCTTTCTGCTGAAGGAATCCTTTTACCACCAATCGGGCTTTGTGCTTCATCAATTTTCCTGTTCCATCTTTCTTGAGCTTGAATACCCACTTGTTCTTCAGTGCCTTCTTTCCGTCTGGGAGCTCGACCAGTTCATAAGTTTTGTTCTTCTCTAGAGAATTCATCTCATCTCGCATTGCATACAGCCATCGATCTTTGTCTGGATGAGATAAAGCTTCATGAAAGCTTTCTGGCTCCCCCTCATCAGTAAGCAGTGTGTACTCTGATTCCGGATATCTCCTCGACGGAATCCGACCTCGCTCAGATCGTCGTAGCTGAGGTTCTTCATTTCCAGGAGGTGCAGCAGCTTCTACAGATGATTGTGGCTCCCCCGGCTCAGCAATCTCTTCATTTTCCTCCTCCTGATTGCTTCTGGAACTTCATCTGGTACCTCGTCATTTCCTGTAGCATTTGGTGTTGGGGTAGAATCTGCAACAATATCTGGGGCACTGCTAGTGGGATTTTTAGATATTGTTGTCTTTTTAGCGTCTTCATATGTTTGGTCTTCATGAAATACGACATCTCTACTCCGGATGACTTTCTTTTCTTTGGGATCCCATAATCTGTATCCGAATTCTTCATCTCCATAACCGATGAAGATACATGGAACAATTCTTGCATCGAGCTTTTGTCTGAGCTCCTTGGATACATGTACGAAGGCTAAACAACCAAACACTTTTAAAGGATTATAGGAGGGTTTTTTATTAGACCATACCTTTTCTGGAATCTCGAAGTTCAGTGGTGCCGATGGTGCTCTGGTGATTAAGTAACAGGCGGTGCGAACTGCCTCCCCCCAGAATGGCTTGGGTAACTTAGCCAATCTGAGCATGCTTCTGACTCGTTCCATGATGGTTCGATTCATCCTCTCGGCCACTCCATTGTGTTGTGGTGTGCGTGGGACTGTTTTTTCATGTCGAATGCCATATCTTCGACAGTAGGCATTGAACTCTCTGGAGGTATACTCGCCTCCGTTATCTGATCGAAGGCATTTTAATTTCTTACCCGTTTCACGTTCTACCATGGCGTGAAACTCCTTAAACTTCTCCAGAACTTCATCCTTCGTCCTGAGGAAATACACCCACACTTTCCGAGATGCATCATCAATAAAGGTCAAGAAATATCTTTTACCGCCTAGACTTTCCACTTCGAGAGGTCCGCATACATCACTGTGTACTAGCTCCAACAACTTTGATTTCTTCACTGATGAGGAGCTGAATGACACCCTCCGTTGTTTCCCGTACAAACAATAGTCGTAAGGATGAGACGCTGAATCCTTGGAAACAGTGATCAGCTTCTTTTTCTAAAGGTTTGATAAACCCTTTTCACCCATGTGACCGAGCCTTTTATGCCATAAATCTAGAGGTACCATGTGCTCTGCTACATGAAGGCTCTCTCCTTTTATCTTTACATGGGTCCTGTAAAGATTGTCACATAATTTACCTCGAGCAACCACCATGACCCCTTTCAACATCTTCCATGTACCATTAGTGAAGCAGCTCTCATAACCTTACTGATCAAAGGCTTTTACCGAGAGTAAGTTGAGTCGAAGTCGAAGATCTGGCACATGACGAACGTCCTTCAAAGTTATTTTGCATCCGTCGTTCGTTTGGAATTGAATATCACCAATTCCCATGATTTTGGCAGTGCTGTTGTTTCCCATCTTCACTATCCTAAAGTCTCCTGCTTTGTACGTGGTGAAGATCTCTCTGCAAGGAGTGACGTGGCAGGAAGCTACTGTGTCAATTACCCATTCTACTCCTTGGTCTGCTGTGTGGAAGCACGTCTCTTCTGCACAGATGGTCACATCTTCTACCACTGTAACTCGTGGTTCGTCGCTACTTTGTGCTTGTGAACTCCCCTGGTTCTGCTTCTGAAAACTACGACAATTTTTCTTCATGTGACCCTCTTTGCCATAGTGTTTGCATTTGTAGGTGGGTCTCCGCCCATCTGTTGACCTGCCCCTTCTGTTTGTCGATCTACCTCTGCTTTTGCTTCTACCTCTTCTCCAGTCTTCACCTCGAGACTGTCTTCCTAGATTCTCCATGATGTAGGCTTCATCTTGACTGGTGCCTGCATCTTTTCTTCTCGCCTCCTCGTTCATCAAGGCATCCTTAACCATTGACAAGGTAAGTTTGCCTCCGGGTGCTGAATTACTGATGGAGACCACTAATGTCTCCCATGAATCTGGAAGGGAACTGAGAAGTAGAAGGGCTTGTT